>CM044956.1:24126016-24324250 GCA_024516035.1 Bactericera cockerelli
CAAGGAAAAATATAAGTTTAGTATAGGTACATAAGTTTGGAAAAAGTAAAATAACACTTGAGGATTTTGAGCAATAAGCGTGGTACGATTACTTGCTGGTACATGAACTGTCGATTAAGCTTGAGTTTTCATAATTTTTTAACAACACATTGAACTCCTTTAGATTTTCTTTACGGAACTATTCATTGATTCCATCATTAGATCTGTCGTCTTCATTTGTGTTACAACTTGTGTATGGTATACCTTCAAGTCCACAGAGACATGGAAGCTTTGAGATGGTAAGAATTAACTCGTCTCGAACATTTGTTGTCGGGATATACCTATAATAGCTAATTCTATTATTCTGGCTCTAGTTGGGGTATACATAATAATTATAATAGGCGCGTAAATCAAAGCAAGTGCGACTGTGAATTTATAGTTAAAATTTAATACAATCGTAAGTTTGTATGGGTAAATTGTTAACTAACTATGTTATATTGATGCTTTTCCAACCCTACAAGTTTCTTCTACATGAAAACGTAGAGAGATCAGTGAACTAGAGCTTTCGAGAAATAAAATTAAACAAACTATCTGAACAATAGAAATTTATATTTTCATCTTCAACGTCCAACGTTCGTCAATTGAAGTTATTCTTGGGTCATTTTATTCAAGTGCAACTTGAGATGATCAAGAGATAACAACTCCGCAGAACTGCCTCTTAGCAATTCATTTGTAGTCTTAAAGCTCCTCTTTTGCTTGAGAAATAAATTATCATTTATTAGCAACGATCATTTGTTGTTTCGTTTGTTAGTGTCTTATCATTTGTTCTTGTGATGTTACTGTCAATTATGTCTAGTGCCATGCCACTGCGAGTTCTGTGAAATCCATCATCGTCGTCATCAATGCTGTTAGCTTCTTACGAGTGGCAGTCCGCAGTATAGCTACGTCTATCATCAGTACCATGCGAGTTGTTTATGGATAGCGTAGGCAATAGGCATACTATAGAGATCCTCTATAGTTCTTATTTTTGAGTATAATACGAGTATAACAATCCTTAATTCTCGACAATTTTTTTTTTTATTGTTGGTTGGATTAGGTCAAAAATTCTTTCGACTTTTACTTTTATTATTATATCAAGCTTTATTAGGTGAAGACAAAGTTCAATATTTACAGTACAATACAATGCAATTATAAAGAAAAAATAAATAGATTGAATAAAAAACAAGAACAAAAAATATCCTACCCAAAGAGCGGGGATATTGCCTGTGGCAATCTTTTCCACCCAACCCTTATGTCGTTCTTTCCTTGATCTGATATAAGTCTGGGCTCACAATACCAGTGATCCCATGATCTCTTCAGCAAAGATATCAGCAAGTAGCAACAGCAACCTGCACCATATTGCTCTCAAACAAATCACATCCACATCCAAGAGTACTTTACATATGTTCCAGCTCTCATGACAAATAAACTTTCAGGAAAACTTTCGCAAATAATTAGAAACGTGATTTATTTTTTTACATTCTTTATGTTGACGATATTTCATACGGTCTGTGCTGCTGAGTGTAGAGCATGCAGACACGTTTGTGTCGCTTGTGTCAGGATGAGGCGTGCAGCTTGGATAAATATGGTGACCAAACTTTGTGGAGATATGCTGATTTTCAAGAGAGTGCTGCTTTTGTCACCCGTATAATCAGAAAAAACATTTTTGCCAAGATTAATCACTGAGCCAGGGCTAAACCTATCACTACTATGCCTTTATTCCATTGTTTTAATATCAGAGATTCAAGATTTACTAGCACAAGTTTAGTAGCACATTTAGAAAAGCATTTAAAGTATGTACCTAGGTATCTTATATTATATTGAGATATCTTATAAGAGATATCTTATAAGTCAAATTGAGCTAAATAGTTGTCAATAACAAGCTCAGCACTATTAAAAGTCCATTTTGCAAAAGTTGAACTTTTAAATGACCTTTTTAAAAACCTGGCATTCACACTCAAATCTGGTTGTCCCAATAGATTTCTGGTATGAGAATTTCTTAAACTGAATCTTTGTCCATGTTCAACCTTCCACAAATATTTTATCTCCGCTTACTTCTTCTTCTTTCACTTTTCCTTTTTCCAAATCTACTTATTTTAATTTTAATTTAATTTATTCTTTATTGACGGGTCAAGCCCAATGTACATTGATTACATAGAACAATATAGTATAAAATATAAAATTATGGTTGGCATTGATCAACCGGCCGTGCCTCGGTGAACGCACCGCAAGCATGCCTAGCCGCAACGTGACTAGTAAATTTATAAATTTCTACGTAGGGTAGGTGGGGGTAAGAGTACTCACTTTTTCGTTTTTGATTTTTGTATTTTTTGTTTCTAAAAGTAAAGAGAAATTGAACAATTCACCTGTTGTAGAATATTGTTGGCTATCAATTATCCTAGGTTTTAAAGTATTTCTAAATGGTGAAGTACATGAAAAATCGCGAAAACTAAAAAAAGTCAAACGAGTACTCTTGCCCCAAAAAATGGGGTAAGAGGACTCGGTGAGTACTCTTTCCCCTTATTAAATAAAAGGTATGAGACTAGTTGAGATTTTCAGGAAACATGTTTATTTTTTTCAATTATGTAGGAATACAAAAAAGGAACTAAAAGTATAAAATTCTTGCGTTTCAAATTTGTACGTAGGCATTTAAAAATAAAAAAAATGATACTTTTACAACAACAAAAAACCGTACATTATTGGCAAAATATATAAAAAAAACTAGGTATGAAAACCCTTTTCGCAAATCTGTAATCAAAAGAGGAACTTAATTGGACGTATGAAAAAACCTTTACCCTATCTATACCCCTATTGCTCGGATTTTCTTTTGTAGGTACTGAAAATAGAAAAAGAAAAAATCGAAACGAAATTAGAATAGGTAAACCTAATTAAAACAGTGGTAGGTACAAGGGAAAAAAACTGACATAAAAATTTCAGGAAATTCTGAAATGTAGGTATATCTACCATCTGACTACAGTAAGTTAATTTTAGTAAATGCTAATTACCCATATTTCACAAATAATGTATCATATTGCATGCTCAATACACAATAAATTTTGTTTAGTTACATTTAATTACATTCATGGGGTAAGAGTACTCACCGACATAGTGAGTACTGTTGCCCCATATTGGGTGAGTACTCTTACCCCATTTCACACAATTTTTTTTTTAAAAAATTAGAAAAAACAACACTGTCACAGTTACAAAAAAAATAAAAGCATGCTAATTAAAACTATATTTTTATTATCTTTAATCGAAAATATGTTAGAATATAAAGCAGAATTTTTCACAATTCGTTTTATTTATAAAAATAAAATTAGATCGAACACTCGAAAAAACGACTTATCGCATGTCTGCTTCTCGTGGTGATCAGAACCTAACCGAATTTCGCTCACATGTTGTACACAAAATACCGAATACAGTGTAGCCAAGTTTAATTATCTAGGGTCCGTTTAAACGATCGAAAATTGAATGAGTACTCTTTCCCCACGAGTACTCTTACCCCCACCTACCCTATTCCGAAGATCCAGTAAAATGAGAAAAAATTGATTTACAGGAATGGAAAATTATGAACTATCAAAATTGAAAAAAGTCGACACGAGTGCATCGCTTTACAAAAATAAACTTACTGTGAAAACCACAGAATAATTTTCCAAGTAAACTTTTAACGAGAACTCAATATCTCACGAAATAGTCAACAGTATCTATCCACATCACGAGGAAAAAGAGAGAGAGATAGTCTACCGAATGCTTGAAGAGAGATGAAAAAGTGAAAGAGATAGAAGTGAGAAGGAACAATGTATGCATTTACAATTATTCTGCAGTCATGATTGTGCAAACTTCACATGTATGATCCCAGCACGATCATGCAGACAATTACATTAGAAATTAGCACCAGAGTGGCAGCAGAGTGTGAACCTCTTATGAAGGATGCAGAAATGTTATGCAAACACTTCTAACCAGGTACAGACAAGATTGTAATTTGAAGTGGATTTTATGTAATGTCATGACTCATTCAAGGCACTTACATGTATGGCTTACTCACGATATTGTACAGCACTCTCTAGCTGTCCATCCTCAGAATTTAGACGGACCAGTTTTCAGGTACATGTATTTTCGTGTGTGATTTCAATATACTCGTATATATATTGCAAGTTTTCATAAAGCATGAAACTGAAAAGTAAAAAAAGTAAGTGTACAAGTAGATATTTTGTGATTGTTTAGAAAAGAAGAGCATTTGTTCAGATTCCCACAGTTGAAGAAGGTGGGTGGATGGGTGGGAAGAGAGACATAGAGATCTGATATTTACCATCAGTATTTTCCTGTTTTGCATTGATGAAATTAACAATGGTTTTATGTATTTTAATCATAAAAGTCTCACCATACTTGATGATATCTGGACACACATAGGTCCTTTAAACAATAATAAAATAAAAATAAATAAAAATAAATGAATGCGTGTCTCGATAAACGATCTATTTTACAAATTTTGGAAATCGTTTCCATTTGAAAATAATGATCTGAGATGCTTTTAGGATACATAGCTTCAAAATTTGTAACATATGTAGATCGTTTTTAGAGACACGCGTT
Source organism: Bactericera cockerelli (assembly GCA_024516035.1). NCBI lineage: Eukaryota > Metazoa > Arthropoda > Insecta > Hemiptera > Triozidae > Bactericera > Bactericera cockerelli. Next base: position 24,130,625 of record CM044956.1, read on the forward strand.
CTTACTTCTTATCATCTGATGGTAGGTTTCAGAGAAGAGCCGTTTATGTGTAGCGTTTTGGTGTCAATTTGTTAACTTGAATTCAATATCATTCAATTCAATTTTAAGAGAAAAAATTGTGATTCTAATAGAGGTTGTCTCAAAAACTAATTTGAAAGATGTTTTGATAAAACTAAAAAGAAAAAGCCATTTTCGTGTCTATTTCTTGTTGAAACGCAGAAAATTTCTCGAGAATTTTCTATCGATCGTTGGTCAGGTCTCAAGCTGTTAAGATAGGGGACGTCCGTTGTCTAGAGAGCCATTTTGTAAAGCGATCCACTTTTCCAAGGAGTAGCTACTCGTTAATTTCCAGCACGGTGTCCCATCACTCTTGGAGACAGAAACTCGACAATGAGGAACATTAATGTGGAGATTTCGCCAATCTTAGCGAGCGAGAAAAATGAACTTCATTTGTTTGTAGGGAATAAGAAAAAAAAAAAAAAAAAAAAAAAAAATCGCAAAATACTCTCTTGATGTTTGTACTATGTGTATGCTGTTTCTTCAATTGTGTAGAAATGACTTTCGCAGTAGCTGTTTCACTCTCTACTTTGTTCTTCTTTTCATTTTTCACACTTCTATGTTGAAGTGTTTTTTCCATTCGTTTCCCTGTGTTTAAACTTGTGTATTGTTTGAGTAGATTTCTGTGTTTGTGCTTGTGTTGTTTGCCTTTAAATTCATGTTTGTTTTCTTTTGTCTCGCTTTCAGGTTTCGCCAGTTTTTTTCTGCACCATTTCATATTTTCCATCAAACGATTTTTTGTGTGTACTCGTATTGTTTTAGTCTTTGCCTGATAGACGCTTTGTGTGATTTCGGTGCCAATCTAGGTGAAAATCATGATCTATAATGTCAGGTATGGAGAGCTACATAATTTCAATCCTCTGAAGGGCATATTCTCGTAAATTGTTTCTAAAATTTGTGTCTTGTATGTGAAATAGTTTGTTTCTTTTGTTGTTTCTCACTGCTTTCTCTGCAGGAATTCAAACTTTCAAAATATATATTTACCTACTCAGAAATGGCCATGATATGTTTGTCAAGTGAATTTTTTTAAGCTTTTTTCCAATGGCCTCCTAAGAAATATTTTGCGTTCCATTTAATAAATTTTCTAAGTAAAGAAATTGTATTGTTAAGAGAAATGCTGACAAAGGATATTCTCCAGGCCACAATATTTTAGTTTTAGTAGAAAAAAAACAAACTAATTTTCCAATATTCTAGTTGTTCTGTTAGTTTCCTCCCAGGTTCATAATTCTAATACATATGAAGTTTATGAAGTTTCTAATAACAATTATTATTCTCAATTTCCTGTTTTAAATGTTTGTTCAGATTCAGCTTTTTTGGAAAACTTCTGCTGTATACCTATGATTTATAATTTTATATGATTGTCTTTTGATTTGAGTATTTGTTTCACTAGCCCGCGAAAGTTCTGCAGTAAAACCTAAAGCACGGGTAACTGGCCTGGTTCATTTCCAATAGCTAACGTGCAACACTTGGAAAGGTCTCTCGAATAGAAAATCTGAGCTCATAAAACAAGCAACTTGAACAATTAGCACTTGCCAGCGTCGATGGCATGTTGAATACACCGGTTCCCTTCAGAACACCGAAGTTAAGCGACATCCAGCGAGGTTAAGACTTGGATGAGTGACCATTCAAATTCTAATTCTCGTGACGCTGGCTTTTCCCGGCCCCACTCAGGCTGGGTGAGGTCAATGTGAGTAGCAGGTTTGTGAGTTTCCTGCGAATGGAGGGTAAACCCCCGTCGTAATATGACCATGGCAGTTGAAAGCGACGTTAAACCCCACTTTAAAAAAAAAAGAACTTGGAGCTATCTTCAGATGAAGAGAAGTCAAAGTTTGAAACTGTTACCATGGTAATAACAACACTATACTATCAGTCTCCGCTTTAGCGTCGTGGAATATTATTTCGGGCCTAGATTGCATTACGTACTTATGTTTTTCAATGCACAACTATATTTGGCTTAATAATCATTTAAAACTGGGATCATGCCGTGTGCAACATTTCGTCTCGAATTTTACATGAAAAGTGTTACAAAACCTCGCGAAGCACTGTTTCAGTGATTTCACTGTTCGTCGTTGTTTAAGTTTAGGTTTCGTTGTTTCCTTTTAACTATGTATCAATTTTTTTTTAACATGTTCCCATAATATCTACTAAATTGGATATCGGAAATATGGTGTTCGTTTTTGAGCCAAGGATTCCCTCAAATAAAAAAGAGAGTTTATGATGAATTGAATTTCGCTAATTCGCTGTAATTCACTTTACAAAGAAGGATGTAGTGAAGGAGAGAGGGAGACAGAAAGAAGAGGAGAAGTGAGGAAGTTGAAAGAGGGAAAAATGACAGGCAGAAAGGCGAAGAGGCAAAATTCCCACTGATTGCAAGCAATAAGTCTTTTTCTCGCTGAGGTAATTTTTCATCCCTCTTATCTCTCTCAAAAAGGAAAAGAAAATTCCCTTGGTAGGAAGAGAAAGGCTCATTTCCGTCTGTGCTTACCAGTAGTAGGTTGGGCAAAGGTATTTCACATCATTCTTTGGGTTAGGCTGATGGTTAGAGTATAGAAAGGGAAGGGAGCAAAGGTGTTCTGAGGCAAGAGAATACTTTGAGAAAAAAAATTATACTTTCTATACCTTATAGGTAATAGAAAGTAAAAAATCGATGATTGAGGGTTGGAATTCTTCAGCTGCTCCTATGAGTCAGGTCAGGGTGGTTCTACTTTTCTTCCTCTTTTGTAAGTCGGAAAATATTTTCTTATTTTATATCACATTCAGGAAGGTTCAGCCTCGGACTTGGAGCTTGACCATACCGTAGGCAGGTTCCCTTCCCTCCCTCATACGAACAAAGATTGAAAGTTATCTCCCATAAACAGAATGTATGTAATCAAAATTATAAACGAACTTTTTACGTTTCCTAGAGGTTTAAATAGAATCCAGGGCATTCATTGTCTTGAACTTGTAAAACAGCTGACATTTGTATCGATAAAGTCTGGACTTTATTCCACCCAGTATTGCATATATGGTATATCCTTCGATAATAGTGAAATGGTGGCAAATAAATCGAGAAACCTTCAAAACGCAGAATGAAGAAAAAATTCTCCAAATTTACACAAGATAAACGTGATTCAATTGAAGAGAGTGAGAGAATGGAAAATGTAAATAAATAAGAGAGAGAGGGAGAGTGTGAGAGGGAGAAAGCACATGAAGATGTGTGAGTGGAGAGAAGAGGAGGAAGGGGGAGGGAGAGAAAAAACGTTCATAAGAGCACTTGACTCTCAAAACCTTTTTAAGTACATATATGGGCAAAGGGAGAGGGTTGAGGGTATAGCAAAACGAATACTGTTTTTGTTTTAATAAGTTAGGAGATAAATAATGATAAAAAGAAAAGAAGGTGTATTTTTTAAAAGTGAAAGAGAGAACCTTTTTACGTTATGGTCAGGAATACCTGAGTAATATTACATTTCTAAAAATAAAAAAATATTGAAAATGAGGCCTGAATTTGAATTTTGGATTCAGAAACAAATCTAGCCTTTAGTGAATTTTTGGTGTTCGAAAGCATAAAAGTTCTAAATTTTTTGCGTTAACTGTATTAACACCATAAACCATGACTGAGGTATGTCCACCGTAGTGCAGCATATTAGTGTTACCAGTCTCTCTCTCCCGCCCTTTTGCCCTACCCCCTCTATCTCTTTTCCTTCTCCCTTCCTTTCTCTATCCCTAACTCTCTCCTCTCCTCTCTCCTCTCTCTCTCTCCTCTCTCTCTCTCTCTCTCTCTCTCTCTCTCTCTCTCTCTCTTTCTCTCTCTCTCTCTTTCTCTCTCTCTCTCTCTCTCTCTCTCTGTGTGTTCTTCTCATTTCTATTCCGTGTTTGCTCCGTTTCAATTTCCGCTCACCTGATGAATTATGCAACAAAGACATTGGAAGAGTGGAGAGAAAGGGATGAGAAAGAAGATAAAGAGATAGAGAGGAAGCGAGAAGAGAAAGAGAGAGAGAGAAAGCGAGTGAAAGAAAGAGAGAAAATAATTAGGGAGACAGAAAGCGAGTGAGAGGAAGAGAAAGGGATGAGAAAGAAGAGAAAGAGATAGAGAGGAAGCGAGAAGAGAAAGAGAGAGAAAGCGAGTGAGAGAAAGAGAGGGGAAAACAAAGAGAGATAATAAATAGGGAGACAGAAAGCGAGTGAGAGGAAGAGAAAGAAGAAAAGAGAAGATAAAGAGGGAGAGAGGAAAGGAAAAGAGAAAGAGAGAGAGAGAGGAAGAGAGAAGATAAAGTGGGATAGAGGAAGGTAGAAGAGAAAAAGAGAGAGAGGAAGCAGGATAGAGAAAGCGAGTAAGAGGAAGAGATAAAGTTTGAGAGAGGAAGGGAGAAAAGAAAGCGAGTGAGAGGAAGATAAAGAGACAGAGGGGAAATAGAGTGAGATAAAGCAAGATAGAGAAAGTGAGTAAGAGGAAGAGAAAGGGAAAGGATGGGAGAAGAGAAAGACATAGAGAGAGAGAGAGTGAGAGGAAGAATAATAGGTAGAGAGAATGGGAGAAGTGAAAATTAAAATATACGTTGAGATATTTCCTCTATCGGTTTTTCTTCGTCTTTCATACACACCTCATACACTGCAGAAATCTTTTTAAATTTCATGTTAAACAAGAAAAAACCTAGATCAGAACTTGTACTGAAACCCTGAAATTCACCGTACATTCAGTACAAGACCTACTCTCTCACGGATTACAAGTTAAGCGTATAAATATGTTCGTATGAAAACACTTACCTCACTCACCGAAGTGAAGGTAACATGGGTTGTCCAGAGAGCCGAGGGCTTACTGTGTTACCCTTAGAGTCAAAACTTAAATTCCAAGGCTTAGCGAGGCTTACTTTTGCTTCAGCTCAAATTTATGAGGAGCTCAAATTTAGGGTGCTAAATTAGAAACTTGTATCCTAAATGCTAATCGTCAGCTCTCTCTCTCTCTCTCTCTCGTTTCTTTATATTTGCATACTATTTCTTTATTCTTTTTATACTCTCAAGTATGTGTTCCAGCATGAGAATTAATACTCCCTTATCAAAGAGAATACTGATCTTGCGAATGTTAGAAATTTGAATTCTGGAAGGAGGAAACAAGCTAGGAGACCTTGCGAATATTTTCATCACTAGGATCGCCTCTAGAAGAGCTCAGTGTTTTTAGTACTCTTGGAATGAATGGGTTTGATGGCAGAGATTGCCTCAGGCAATAATCACGCCCTTTGTCAATAAAGAGTTATTATTATTATTATTATACCGTTGTTCAAGTTCATCACACGCAAGAGTGAAAGCAGAGAACTAGAGAACGAGAAAGAAAGAATGATTGAATACAATGTTTCTCTTTCTTGTGAGAACTGACTCCACATCCTAGACGTCAGGACTTTTAGTATGTTTACTATCTCACCCTCCTGAACAAGTATTCCAAGGAATTGGCTGCGTCGACGTCGCCTTTTAGTACTCACGCACTCTACAACTTATTTCTTGACTGGCCTATACACACTTTACAACTTATTCCTTGACTGGCCTGTACAAACTTTACCACTTATTTTTTGACTGGCCTATACAAACTTTACAACTTATTTCTCGACTGGCCTATATACACTTTACAACTTATTTCTTGACTGGCCTATACACACTTTACAATTTATTTCTTGACTGGCCTATACAAACTTTACAACTTATTTATTGACTGGCCTATACAAACTTTACAATTTATTTCTTGACTGCCCTATACACACTTTACAACTTATGGTTAAAAAAAGAAGAACGCCTCACTCAAAAGAATGATTATAATTAGCTAAAAATAAATGATATCAAATTGAGAACACCTTACCCCCTCTCTTTCTACATCTCTGCACTCCTCTCTGAATTTATTCCTCTTATGTTTATCTTTCTTTATCATTTCTAGGGGTTATCCCAAACTTGATTTCTCTTTAAATTTACTTGTTGAACGGCAATAAAAACTGGCGGTCGGTGTATGATTTTTCTGAACTTATTTTATTGAATCGAAAAAATTACACCGCGACCGCCATTTTTTATTGCCGTTCAACAAGTAAATTTAAAGAGAAATCAAGTTTGGGATAACCCCTAGAAATGATAAAGAAAGATAAACATAAGAGGAATAAATTCAGAGAGGAGTGCAGAGATGTAGAAAGAGAGGGGGTAAGGTGTTCTCAATTTGATATCATTTATTTTTAGCTAATTATAATCATTCTTTTGAGTGAGGCGTTCTTCTTTTTTTAACCACGAAGTGGTGTTTTTGGGGGGATATCAGTTCTTTTTGTACGAAAATATAGGTTCATACACTACTGAAACATTATGAATAACAAAAGTAAATAAGCTGGGAAAATGTGAATGTACCAAGTTGTCTTTTTTTTTAAGATATAGTTTAACAGTAGGTATTTAATTTTTTTAAGGTCAATATGTATTTGGATCACAGATTTGGCCCCCTGAGTCCCCAAAGTGAGTAAATAATATATAAATTTGCAATGAAAGACCTTTTGATTCTATACTCCACATGATTAGGTTTATCTTTCAATGCTAAATAGACCTCGGAGCCTCCTATGAGGGACACTAAAACACCAGGATTTACAAATACCAAAGAAATTAATTTCTAATCACCTTATCAAGGCGAGGTAATGGTTCTCTCCCGTTGTCCTTTCCTTACCCGAATTCTCTCCGGCTTGTTGCAGGGGTCACCACGAGTATCTCTCCCGGAAATAAGACCATGCTTTTTTACATTAGGTATTTAAGAAAATGAAAACTATAAAATTATCATTTTTATATAAGAAGTGGCCTTTTATAAGGAAATCTTTAAAATCTCTAACAAATGAAAAGCAATGCTTCAGTGTATAGTAGAGTTAGGTAAAATACATAGAAGGCCATGCCTCAGGAATATAGTAGGGTTAGGGATAATACATAGAAGACAATGCCTCGAGTTTATAGTAGGGTTAGGTAAATAATATATAGAAGGCCATGCCTTGGGTTTATCATAGGGTTAGGCAAAATACATAGAAGGCCATGCCTCAGGTCTATATCAATGGTTCCTAGGTGTTTCGATTATAGTTTTTATGCTAGGCCTAAACTATGTAAGTATAAAATCAGGTAAAAATGCAAGCGACGCGCGACGCGACGGGAGACAATTTGGTGTTGATAAAACCATGAGCGGGAGAGAACTCGGTGGTGACGTCCCTTATCAATTCATCACGAGGTATGAGTGTACCCCGGACATAATGGATAGAGAAAAAAAACTTCCCTGAATGGGATCGAAACCAAGTCATCGTGCGTGCAAGCCTAGTATGCTACCCACTTGGCCAAAGTCACTACTTTGTCACAACTTTTAGTGATTAGCATCGACATTATGAGAGCTAATTCATCATATTTTATCTCCATCCAACCATGATTGTCCAAAATCAATCTCGTAATGCCGCCACAGGTCATCGGCCAATTCTGCAACTACTAAAATTTTCCTCGCGAGGGTAATGGGGTCGTCATGAAGATCAAATATAAAGATCGGAAAAAACAAAACAACGTTAAGCCCAAATCGAAAATATAGAGCTAAAAAATTTCGTCCCCGCCAGGATTCGAACCCATGCTGACTGGGTGGCAGGTCGAGCGTGCTACCAATAAACAAAGTTATCTTCTAAAGAAACGGACGGAAAATGAACTAACTAAATAAATACTTGGAAACTTAAACATTAAAATTTTGCAGTGAGAGAGCGAGGTCATCTCGAAAAATACATACTGGCCAAGATCTGACCACTAAGCTAAGGATTCGAAGGTACCTACCCGCCAAAGAAAATGAAAAGGCCACCAGGTGCCACCCAGTGGACCGGATGAAGAAAAAAAATCAATAAATTTGGTATCTGCTCATCAAGATCTTTCATTTGATACCACTTAAGATTAGTATTATCCTTCGATTCCCGATTTGGGCTCCCAAAACCCGAGGCCGCCCAAATGGGCCGCCCGCTTATAATTTAGAATTTTTTTTTGGTCCAGGCTCATCTCCATTATATCTTGATCACTTTAGACACCTCACTTAATCTTCAGTGCCAAGTTAAAGACACGAAGTCGGGTCTCAAAGGATCCGTATGAAGAAAAAAAAACAGAAAAAAAAAAAAAAAATTATGAATCTTTTCATGTCTTTCACGATTGTTCGGGGGTCTCGAAAATAGGGTTTCCGTTGGCCTAGGAAGTCAAACAAAAAGTCAAATCAATTTATTTTTCGACGTAGAGTCCATTTCTGTAATAAAAATCGCAATTTTTGAAATTCATGTTGCACTTTTCGCTGGCTGAAAGTACATGAAATGCATGGGAACTATGTTTTCCGTAACCTTACACTCTGCCGGGCTGTCTCTTTCTTTGTATAGGCGTTCTTCACACCTCGGCCGAGGTGTTTGATTTCTTGACTGGCTTATACACACTTTACAACTTATTTCTTGACGGGCGTATACACACTTTACAACTTATTTCTTGACTGGCCTATACACACTTTACAACCTATTTCTCGACTGGCCTACACACACTTTACAACTTATTTCTTGACTGGCTTATACACACTTTACAACTTATTTCTTGACGGGCGTATACACACTTTACAATTTATTTCTTGACTGGCCTATACACACTTTACAACTTATTTCTTGACTGGCGTATACACACTTTACAACTTATTTCTTGACTGGCCTATACACACTTTACAACTTATTTCTTGACTGGCCTATACACATTGGTATTAATAACGAAGAGAAAGGGACAGAATCAGAGAAAGCAAAAGATAAGCAATGAACATTTTCTTTTCTTTTTTAAAGTGTCCCAAAAATAACAACGAAAAAAGTCCCAATATCTGTTCTTTGTTTCTCTAGGTCTTCACGTTTTTCTATCTCTCTTGGAACACCTTCAGGCAAAGTATATTCTATCACATTTTCTCAAACAAAACAGGGGATGGATATGATAAAGTAGGGAGGAGAGAGGGAGGGATAAGATATGTAGGGACGAGAGAGGGAGGGATAAGATATGTAGGGACGAGAGAGGGAGGGATAAGATATGTAGGGACGAGAGAGGGAGGGATAAGATATGTAGGGACGAGAGAGGGAGGGATAAGAGATGTAGGGACGAGAGAGGGAGGGATAAGAGATGTAGGGACGAGAGAGGGAGGGATAAGATATGTAGGGACGAGAGAGGGAGGGATAAGAGATGTAGGGACGAGAGAGGGAGGGATAAGAGATGTAGGGACGAGAGAGGGAGGGATAAGAGATGTAGGGACGAGAGAGGGAGGGATAAGAGATGTAGGGACGAGAGAGGGAGGGATAAGATATGTAGGGACGAGAGAGGGAGGGATAAGATATGTAGGGACGAGAGAGGGAGGGAGACTGATAAGGAAGTTTGAGCTTTCTGTTCTGAGCGCTATCCTGGTGAACAATCCCGCCCAGGCCAAACCAACGTAACCTGGTGAAAGACATCTGTCTAATGTTGACCCAGCACCTAATTGGGAAGTATTGTGTCACTTCTCGCCCATCAGAGGGGAGGCATACTACGGAATGGGCAGGCTACAACACAGACCAAAAGCATCTACAGTAGCTCCTGTTTCATGGCTACGAAACAAAAAAGGCTGTGTAACACTCATTTTTTAAAAAAGAAAAAAAAAGTAGGAATTTGTAGGCTTCATGTATAATTATTGATAAATATCAGGGAATGTCCTTACTGCCCTCATCAGAAGCTTGGTCGATAAGGATGCGGACTTGCAAGCTGGAGGTCGGTGGTTCAACTTCAAGTTAAGCAACAACAAAAAAAAAACACTGCCAATTATGGACACAATGACTTCCTCGTGATTGCTTCACATTGTAAACACGTGCCAATTTTGAGATTTTATAGAAAATTACTTGTATCTCCAAAACGGCTCAACCGATTTTCTTCAAATTTGTTTTATATGGTACAATATCGTTTTTTCTACATTCTAAATTCCACAAAAAGTTCTGTATCGGTAAGTCGTGGTCCTTATTTTTTTACTTTTTTGTCCAAAATTTCGGATTTTCTTAAATATCAGAGTCAAATTATAATTAATTTAAAAATAAATATAAATAACCTATGTAAAACCATAATATGCATTTTTTACAAAATTTCATCGAAATCGGGTGTACCGTTCACGAGATATAAGCGTTTAAGTAAAAAGTTAGTGGTCAGGCGCATGGTCTCTTTCACCCAGAACCGCTGGTATGAATTCAATGAATTTAAAATGGGACCATCTACAGAATGTCTCCTAGATGTGTGCAAAATTTCATCAAAATCGGTCGAGTAGTTTCCGAGATTTGCGCGTTACAAGGAATCGTTTTAACAGACCGACGGACCGACAGACCGACAGACGGACACAAAACCAAATTTACTCAGTAGGTTATGAAACGTCCAGAAATATGAAAAAAATTGAAATCGGAGCAAAAAAAAAATTTTTTTTTACAAAAACAAACACAATACTTCCGATTTCTAATATTAGAAATTTCTCGGAAGTAATACACTGCTAATTATGGACACAATATTTCTGTATCGGCAGAAGTACAAGTTGTGGACCTTATTTTTTGATTTTTTTTAGTAAAAAGTTAGAGGTCAGGTGCATGGTCTCTGTTACCAAGAACCGCTGCGCTGGTGCAAAGTTGATGAATTTAGAATGGGATCATCTACAATACGTCTTCTATATGTGTACAAAATTTCAGGGTAATGATTGAATATTTCCCAGTCTGTATAGCTGAGAAATAGATATCGTACATCTGTAAAAAGTCGCGGTCTGTTATGTAAAAAGCAGATTTTTTTAAGAATGGCAAGGTTCTAACTACGTGCTTGATATTTGGCTCTACAGGTTTCTACGATTTAAGGAGAGATATAACCTGGTAGGGTCACAACCCCGCCCATCTGAATTCTGGTGGATAGGTCATAAAACCAACCCTTGTCCTCTGAACACGACTAATGTTAGAGTCCTTTTGTTTCTTTATTCCAGCACTTCCTTTTCTTTAATGTATTTCAAATTTGTAGACTTAGCAAAGTAACTTTCTCTTTATCTCCTCCCTCCCTCCCTCTATACATTCCCTTCACGCTCCCCTCCCTCTGCATCGCACTCACTCTAAATCTTAATCTTTTCTTTCTGTCAAGTTTGAAAAATAAAAATGCGTTTTCCATGTAAAATCAAGTTTCATATTTGCCAACTCTAAACTTGAAACAGATTTTGAAAAAGTAAAGCTCCTCCCACATTCCCAAGCTCATCTTAAGACTCGTATTCTTCATAAACCATACTAAATGTATGTTACCATCAACTTTAGCTGGTTTCCTGCGATGTGAAAAATAACGAGATTGTGTTTGTATTAATCACAAGTGTGAATTCACAAATTCGTAATCACACTTTCATAAAAAAAACTTCGTGCTTGGGACTTGAACCAGTGACCTCCATCTTACGATAAAACAATAATCTAAAGTGATCTCTATCAATTCTCTAACCAAGTGGTTAAAAATCCATTTTAAACGATGGACGTTATAAAATCAGGATTTGCAACTCTTCTCTTCGGTTCACGAACGGGAAATTCCAACAAACTTTTCGATTCTTGAAATCTTCTGAGTGTTTTTATTAGGACTAAGAGAATATTTTCCAAATTTCATAGCTCCATGATCAACAGAACCAAAGATATAAGTGTGTAAAAAACCGGGTGAAGTGGTTCGTGTATAGATAGACTGCCGTCCTTGCTGGAACTTGGCCTGGCGCACTGCCGCCACGCGCTCAGATCATATTGTTATTTCAACAACTTTTAACTTCTAATTGAAAATTTTGTAATTTTCTTGCCGAATTGATAAAAACTTTCTATCTCATATTTTTGAAAGTCACTCTGGCGTTGAAACGTTCAAAATTATTATTTTATTCCAATTTAAAGGAAAAAAAGTTGAATAACATTTGGACGAATGTTGAAAATAAAAAAACACTACTACACATTTGTAAAGTTAAAAAACATTTGAATATTTGAACAGAGAAAGTTTCAAAACGTTTTTTTACAAATTGCTGGTTTGGTTGGCTTTGATGAGTAGGTAATGTACGAGTTGAAAAACAAAGTTTTTTTTTTTATAATTTCTATATGGTTTCCTAAAAGCCTGCTTTAGAACATTAAACTCTTTAGTTTTACACATAAGAGATATTCTACTAAGGACGCACTAGGTCCTTGGTGTTTCTTCTATTTACTATTTACCAACGAACATTTTCATGGAAGAAAGGTTACAGGTTTATGGAGGTTACTCCTTGAAATTAATTTGTAATTTATTTGCATAGATTTTTATACATATTAGGATACGTACAATATTCAGGTTTAATAAATGTATTAAAAAGATGAAGGTACATAAAATATATTTACCTAAAGATGATGGCATATACCTAATAATATTTACTTGTATTACTGATGGAAAATTTTACATGAAGGCCTTAATTTATATGGAGGGTACTAAAGTATTTTATTACCGTTCATGTACAATTGTACAATGCACCTAGGCTTGTGTACCACCACAGGAAAATATTATTTGAGAGTTGTCTAAAAATGAAAAGTAGATATAATGGTTCTGGAGAGGTGTGTATAAACTATCGTGGACTGATGGGGTTCCAGGCCTTGTCGTGTTGAGGGTACATAAAAACACGGTACTGCTACTATACTAATAAATTAAAAGCTCATTTTCTTCTTATATGATTACAATACATGTGTCAAATTTTAGTGAGAATCTAGTAAACTTACAAAGCAAGACCCTCTTCACAATTTTAGTGAGCTTTAAAACATTACTACTAAAAAGACCCTTTTAATTAGTTAACGCTCTAGGCATTGCACGCACGGTGACCCGGGTTCGATTCCCAGCGGAGCAGGATTTTTTCTGCTCTTTACTTGGCTCACACTAAGAGATATTGATTCTCTTGTTTTGTCTTGTCATGTCCTTAAGGATGAATTAAAAACTTTAAATTTGGAATGAAATAGTAAGCGACTTATCAATTTGTTCATCCATTGTATGTTACGTTGCCTATGCCACCAATGTCACTATGGATACAGGAAATTACATCTGTGAATTTAAATACACCCTTAACTTAAGGATAATTTACTCTCATTTTACATTCTTTATCTTTCTGACCACTTACACGGTACACCATCAGAAGTCAGAATATTTTCAGCTAAAAAACCCCTTGGACTCTTTCATTTATCCAAGGAAAGTCTAAAATACACAAAGACCGTCTGAATTTTGATTATTTGTGAAGAAAGAAAAAAGATTATGAGAAAAAAGATTATTCCCTTTTCTCTTCTTCTTAGTGAGTTTTTATTTCGTCAGTACTTTGTTCCTGAGGGTAAAACAAAACACAATAGCCCCATTGTAGAAGGAATACTGATGTAAGACGTAAAGAGGAGGGAGAGGGAAAGGATAAGACGTAAGGAGGAGAGAGAGGAGAGGAGTATGAGACGACGAAAGAGAAAGACTGGGATGAAAGAAACAAGAATAAGTGCAAAAAAAGTAATGAAAATTCTGTAATGATATTGTTTGCTAAGCTGGCGAAAAAGAAGATATGAGATTCCTTTTACATTTTTACAAAGAGAAGGAAAAGAAGGTTTTTTGTAAATATTGAGGGGCGGGAGGGAGGGGGCTGTTTCTTTGTGTAATGCCAGATTAGCCTGTCAGAATACACGACGAGGCAATAATAACACGCGTAGGTACCTGGTTCAAGGTTTTCGATGCCAGATACCTACTTTTCAGTGGAAAATTGTTTAACCTCTGAGTCAGATTAACTACTTATATTATTCTGTAGCTCATGAGGCGTTATGGGTAATGGTTTACAACTATAAGTAGTAGTCTAATCCCGTTAGGTTTTACGTAGGAAAGTTTATGCGTTATTTTGCATTTTGGTACAAAAAATTTTTGGATGGCTGATCACGAATTGTCAAAACCGGAGAAGCCCGGAAATTGGAAAAACATTAATTTGGCGAAATATTTGGCACTTGCTTTGGTTGTTCGCCATTTTGGTATTATATAAATTATGGAAAAAAAATAACGCCCGACTATTTGTAATTCAGTTCAATTGAGCGTTCAAACATATCCTTAAAATAAAATTTGGTTGAGCCATTCACCCGCAATCGACCGGACAATATGGGCTACTTTTTAGCGATTTTCCTTAGAGTCGAGGAAAAATCTTTTTCGAACGTCCGTAACCTAAAACGGCAACTTTAATCGTGAAATGTTTTACCAAGTAAGTTGTAGATAATGTATTTCTATTTACAATTTTTACCTAAAATTTTAAAATCAGTCATTCTAAACATAAGATAACAGTGAACCAAAATAAGTCATGAGCGCAAGGAACATCCCGGGGAGCCTTCATAATTTAAACAAATAAAAGTCCAACACATCGTACTCTCATAATCATGAGCATTGAGCAATATCGTGTCGTGAACATTATTGTGAACACCTTGATGTGAAGATAAAAGTTACTTAACAGCTTAGATAAATGGACAGTATACGTAGAAACCTATACAATCTATACATGATAGTATGAATAACCACTTCAACAGTATAAACAAGCATCGCGGGCATCATTTTGTTAGTATGAAGAATAAAGATAGTCTGGTCCATTGGTTTCTTTCCGTGTGAATAATTTACAACCTGCAAACAACTAAAGTTTGACAGGAACATTAATTTTTGCGGCGGGAGTGAATTATTTGTTTTCAAGGCTCACCTTGTTTCTTCCCCGGCCGTCTGCAGTGCAGAATACAAGCTGTTCTATGTTAGTGGACCAATGGTGGTCGATGTTCAGGAATTCATTTGTGTCTCGCTTCTGAGTCAGAAATTGCAATGAAGAAGGACAGAAGAAGGAAAGAGCCATTTACCATTTCAGTTAATGAAAGTATGTTCAGTATGTTAAGTACTCGTATGTCAATGTATCTACGTGGCTATAATTCGATTTTAAAAGTGTGTATGTTCTTGAAGAGTAGCGAGGGATCTTACCTTCCTTATCTTACCCCTTGAGCCTCTGATCTGATCCTAAGCCTCTGAAGTAGCTTTATATCTCTCGATTTTTTTTGGCTCTAACTCTCGAATTTTCTTTTGTTACAGGTATGTTCTCAAAATCGGTTACATGTACAAGAGCTTGAAAGAGCTATCCTTGGTACATTTCAAAAAAGTGGTAATTAATTTACATTATTTTTTCGTTTTTCTGAAAAATATTGTCAGAACTTAACTTAGGTGAAACTGTTATATAACTGTGAGAAGTAATATAGTTAGATAATTTTGTATGTAGATATCAGAACATATCCATCAACTAACCTTAAATACTATACAGGGTGGACCAAAAAAACGTTTACACCCGTTAATGGTAGATTACTGACGACATTTCCAGCCCGGATCTGCAATCCGTTTTTTCGGATTCGCCTTTATAACTGCACAAAGTGATTTTTTGCAACTTTCTGAAAAAGTCCGACTTTGGCTTATTCTTCAGGTCAGAACTTTTTTCCTGTTTAAGATGAGTTGATTCTGAACAATTCTGCAGAAAGCCAACAAAATTTCGATGTTTTTAGCTACACTACTTTGTTTTTTACGGTTTGGTTTGGTATCTTTTTTGACACCTGAATAAAAAAAAACACACGAAAAAACTTTTTTACTAAATAAAACACTCGACATTTGTCCGAACAAATTTTGGCACAGACACGGGCAAGTTTGATAAAAGTTGGCGGCCGTCCCGAGGATGCTAAAAAATAATTTTACGATTTTTTATCACGTGATCTTCTGGGAAAAATTATTAGATGTTTGCCAAAAACTCTTCAAAAATCCTAAGAGTTTTCTAGCTGTAGACTGTGTAAGGGGGTCTTGTATTGTTTACAAAAATTGTTTACATAGCTTTTTTTGAATACCGCGGTCTCACATGCCTTCTTCAGCCAGTTTAGGAAAATTCAAATAATAATTTTCGTGCTTTTCAGATTGTCCGTGGTGTTAGCTAAATGTGGTAGTGCTAAGAGTGTTAATAGCATGACCGAGGTTCAATTCTCGGCGGTCAATATTTTTTTAACTATCAAAAAAATCTGATGGAATATTTTATTCATACCTGTATCTGACCTGTTGTAACACCAACACTTTATTGTTTTTTGGGGGTAATACCATCTGTAAATTGAGTTATATCAGATACTATTGGTATCACAATACACATAATTATTATTCATGTAAGCCCCTGAGAGACTGCCTTGATAATGTAAGGATGGTTTTTTTTTGTGCTTCCCTATGAGAGAAAAAAAAAACTAGCGAATTTTCCTAACGAAAATAGAATTTATAAAATAAATTCAGGTAAATATGTAGGTAGGTTCAAACAATACTAATTAAATAACAAATAATTACCGATTGCCAAATCTTAATAGAAATCTTGAAAAAAAAACAAGATAATATTTTGTAAAATTAATAAACTTTTGCAGTCTTTATTATGTTTTTATACTATTTTGATATAAACAAAAAGGTACTTAAATTTTTTTTTTGTGCTCTCTCTCTCTCTCTCTATCTCTATCTCTCTCCCTCTCCCTTCTCAATTCCCTCAGAGGAACTGTTGGAAGTGGCGTCCACCTTCCTGGATGCAAAGGTTGAACCTCTTCATCATCTTCCCTCGAATGTTGCGGAAGATTCCAGGTTTTTCTGTCAGGTCATCGAATGCCAACAGGATTCTTGTTACCAGATTCTGCTACTCTTGCGTCTCCACTGGTATTTCGTAAACTATGTTTTTCACGTGATCCCAAAAGTTCCTGTAGGCAGCTCCATATTCTAAATGCATACCTGCCATTTCAGCATGCGAATAATAATAATTATGTAACTTGTACAAAAAAAAACTCAAGAACTTTAAAGACAATATTTCATAGAATGCAGAAAAATATGCTTGAAAACTATCATCGAGAAACAAACAATCATTCATTTGACTGGCCTTTAATTAATTCCAAGGAAAATGATTATCAGACATAAATAGCTAATTACTCTTTGAGAACAAGACGACCCTACACGGTCAACACTTTTAAGATTTTGAACATCATTTTTGGAGACTTACCTGGTTCGTTTTCCAAGAAGATCACGTGATAAAAAATCGTAAAATTATTTTTTAGCATCCTTGGGTTGGCCGCCAACTTTTATCAAACTTGCCCATGTCTGTGCCAAAATTTTCTCGGGCAAATCTTGAGTGTTTCAAAGTGTAAAAAACTTACATGAGAATTTTTTTTCTATTCAGGTGTCAAAAAAGATACCAAACCAAACCGTAAAAAACAAAGTAGTGTAGCTAAAAACATCGAAATTTTGTTGGCTTTCTGCAGAATTGTTCAGAATCAACTCATCTTAAACAGGAAAAAAGTTCTGACCTGAAGAATAAGCCAAAGTCGGACTTTTTCAGAAAGTTGCAAAAAATCACTTTGTGCAGTTATAAAGGCGAATCCGAAAAAACGAATTGCAGATCCGGGCTGGAAATGTCGTCAGTAATCTACGATTAACGGGTGTAAACGTTTTTTTGGTCCACCCTGTATATTTCATTTACATATTAGACAATTTGAAACTCTTCTTAGGAATCTTAGGTGAGTCGAAAAATAGACTGAGAGCTATCTTGTCCACACTGCGTTTAAAATCCTGATTAAGTTTCAAATTAATGTTCACAAAAACATTGCAGAACTCTAAAGTATGAGTAAAAAAATTGATTCACTTTTATGAATATTGTAATATTTACACTTGTTCTTCCCCCCTCCCTTTTATCTCTGTCCCCCTCCCTCACGCTACTCCCCTGACCCCTCTCCTTCCTTTTCCCTCCCTCTCTTCCGTTTCTCAATTAAAATATTATCTAAAATAGAAACGAGAATAATAATCAATGTGTGCACTTTACGCGAATCAATCATTCTGAAATTCCACGAATAAATCATTGCGAATTTTCAGACATGAAAGAAGAATTAATTTCCATTATAAGTGAGAGAGAAGGAGAGGTAGAGAGAAAACAGATATACAGAGATCCTAACAAAACAAATATTTACCGTTTCGAAAATGATTAATAATATTTTGATATTCCCCTACTTCATCCTCAATATCCTCATGCTATTAATTTTTACAGAGTTTTACTCGTTTCTGCCCTGGAGGTTATTTGGATCCTCCCCTCCTCTTTTCCTCCTCCTTTACTTACCACCCCCTCCTCTCGTAACTAACTACCCTTCTATCTCCATCTCGGAATTAGTGATGAGGACGTGAGTTTTCTCATTACTGATGATGGGCATGATTTCGGCAAACATTAGATTTAAAAACAAACAGATATGACGTGGAAAATTGTAATTTTAAAAGTGTGTATAACTGACAATAATGAAAATATTTTACAAACATGCACCCACACATGTAGCATGGTGCAATATGGTGCATATTACGATTAAGTATATTTTTTAATAATGATATATTATGTCTAGTGTGGAGGTCAATTCTAATAATATAATGTGGACTATCTCTTTAACTCTATCAGAGAAACTAGAGGTATCATAACAACGGAAGATGAAGATTAAGAAAATGATTACAACAATATGTTTATTTTCCAATCTAGAGTAACAAAACTCCAATAGGTGTTTCATGTCGTAACAACCAAGAGTGTAATAATTGGGTAGCGAAACTTTACCACGTTACATATACTCGTACATAATATAGTGTGGATGAGTATCATTCGCGAGGGGACATTATTAGTCTCCTAATTGTTGATTTTAAGTCTGAAAGTGTTCTGCTTCAATGTTTGTGATATAGGTATCTTATTTGAACTTTAGTTCCAAGGTGTAGGAGTACATTACATGGCCAAAGTTTTCCTTTGCGGCTCTTGACTTCGTATTTCATAAGAAGATGTCTTGCTTCCTAATATGCTTCGACATAATTTGGTTTTAATCTAAAAAGTCTAGGTTACATAATATTATGTGGCAAGTGGCAAGTATTAGTTAGAGAGTGAGACATAGTATTAGAATGGCAGCTAAGCTAGTGAGTCAGTACTGACAAATATTTGTATTGGGCGGGGATCCAACTCTCAACCTGAAACCTTAGATAGGAGTGCTTGCAAGGCGCACATTATGTCTTGTTTGTTATTGCACATAAGTAAGTATGTTAATCTGATAGTTATAAATTAATTGTACACTAATACCTCATTTATTTAATAATATGCATTTCCAGAAAACAATCGCAGTAGTAGAGAATGCCATATTAAATTATTATTAGCACCTTAAAAGGTGTACAATCAAACATACTTACATTCCATTTTCAAAACGCTGACTTTAAGTGCTATTAGTGATTGATTATTTAATAATAAAAGTTATAGCTTCATTTAACCTTAACTAATTACATTTAATGAGTAAAGTCAAGTACGCATCCTTCCTTGGTCTCATTAGTCCTGTTACGTTTCATTAATATGCTTTTACTTTAAATGTAGCACCTCCGCATTCCTCAATGTCAATGAAGCGCTGGTGGAAGTGTCTCGTCTGGTCTTTGTTCTGAATGGGCTGCCGCAAAATTTACATGTATAGGTGCGATGTATGACTTGTGTCAAATCTCCTTATCCTTTCACAATACCTACTTCCCGGCACTTCCCCGCGCGGCGTGGCGCCTCTCACCGGGAAGTGCCGCGAACAACAAACTTTTCGCCGGAAAGTTTAGTTCGAGCTGTGGAAACAAAATGACACATTTTCCAAACGACTTTATTTAGGCTGCTCGAAATTTATGGGTTGGGTTCACCACAGCAGAAAACTTTGCGAATATAATTGGAACAGTAGTCGCTCCTTCTAAACAATGAGAGTTCAAACTCGCGCCATGTTCATATTCTCGCAATGTAAAATTACCTTCTACCAAGTTATAAGCCACCCCATCCTAAAATTGTGTGTAAATTAAAGATCCTGGTAACCTTTATTTCTTTCGAAAGTAGAAGTAACCAAGAACTTAATTTTTTTCCGCATTTATTATTGCAACCAACTTAAGTTCACTGGGTAAAAATCTCTAGATCTGCTGATTGGTAATTGTTCCCAGTGTGTTCCAATTTTACATACGTAAGTATAGCATTACAATACTGGCAAGCCGTTACTAGATATACCTACATTTCAGAATCCCGCTGGTTACTTATTATATAATTATAATGTCATTAAATTTTCAAAGAGTGAAGGCATAACATTAAAACAACTTTCTTTTAATCTTTTCTATTCGCATGATTTTTACCTTTAAATTATTCTTGATTAATCGCGTTCTCATTCCAGCAATTTGCTTTGGCTTTTACCTCGATGGATAATGAAATAGCACCCCACTCCTGTTCACTTAGTCATGAAACACCAACCAGAACCTACCTACTCACTTCGGAAAATTATTATTTTTTACGATCAATATTATCGTCATCATCAATTCTTATCAAAAAGCTTTAACTAATCCTGCTTTTCTTCTTTTGTGAGATGCTCTTTATTCTTTCGCGACAGGGATTTTTCACAGCTAATTGACTGTCAAGTCAATGAATTTGAAGACTTCATTTGAAGCGTAATTTTTTACTGCTTCTTTGATATAACCATCTTCAGTTTACTCTTACAGGTATAAAAAAACACCCATTTCCCTCTTAGCGTGTAATGTAAGCTGATCATTTGGCCCCGAAGTAATGTATATCGGTTCCGGGGCTTTAAACAAAAAACTGAAAAATGGGGGGTTTTGAGAGGGTACAAAACCCTTTCACGGGCTCTAAATTTTACGCCTGTGTTTGAAACAGCAATTTTTTCCCTCCACAAAATAATAATAAAAATGTTTTTTCTTTGTGTTATTATGTCACAATTCTAGTTTATGATATCGGTTGTCTAGACTCTAGACTATTCTGGAAAAAGTATAAATATAAATGCCAATTTGACCACCGAAACGAAAAAAACTGACCAAGTTAGAGAGTTGGCACTTAAAAACATTCAAAATGAGGAACTCAGAAAACGGGTTTATACGAGATTCTCAGGCTGCACTACCCATAAGGAGAACTTGTGCTTCACCACAATATACAATATCTTGTACTATTTTTTTTTTACCTATATGTAATTCCGCCACTGTTCGCTCTTTCATATCAAAGCAACTAATCACGGGTTAATTTTTTTTGTTTGTTGAAATTTTGGAATTTTTGATTGTAATAGAAAGTCGTGTGATGTTTACACCAGTTTATTTTTAGAAAATTTCAGAATCAGCTAGCTCAAGGAGAATGTCTCCTAAGACTAAATTAAAATATTGGTCCAGTGGAAACACTGGAAGTCATAATTATTTGGTGTTTACAATAATAAGGTAAATCGACTAGCGGTAGAAGAAAAATCTCTTATAGGTTCTTCGAGACGGTCATGTATACGCTTTGCTGAAAATGTTGATGAATCTAATAATAGACGTATTTTATGTCATATACTGCGAATCCTTTATGACGAGCCTCCTAAATGAAATTTACATACCTATATTCCCCCAATTCCCCATCCCTTTCTATATACTCTCGTCTCACATCACAATCATACTATCAGGAGGTAGGGACAGCAGGAGAGACAGAACGAGCCATATATTTGTAACTCAAATAAATTGCCAACTTGTCACGAAACCGACAGTAAAGCTTTTTTCAGGGCTTTTAACTAAATTATCCCAATATCCCTCTCTCCCGCTATTCCATACTGATGCAAATATTATATATATATATTTTTTAGCAATGTATCCCCCTCCGAACTACAGCATATTACTTCGAAATTCTATGTTAACTACAGTACATCATTCATTGTAGAAACGGTGACGTTGGACAGATTAAAAAGAAAGTAAAAAACTCACCACGCTACAAAAGAAAATCCTGATGAAGGAATTTTATACTATTCAGTTGTAGATTTATTTCTACGTTTTATGTAAAAATATAAATCACAACAACAAAGCATATTTTTAGAGTTTGTGGACTTTTAGAGATTACTAAAATGAAATGGACAAGTGCAGTGAAGTTTCATGTCTGTGTCAGCAGCAAAGCACAATCTGACCATTTTTTAACTAAACAAACTTGAAAGATAACATTAAAGCAAAGTAACAAAATATTGAAATTGTCACAATCCCGATACAAATGAAGTCATGATCTACATGGGCGTTGATGTAAGAAACAGGGACGGCCGGTGCTAAGGAGCTGCGGAACTCCAGCACCCCCAGACGAAAAGGAAAGAAAAGATTTTTTTTCATGTCTCTCTAGCTTGTAGTGAATGAAAATCATTACGCATATTTCGAACAAAAATTCATAAAAATTATCTAATTATAATTAGATAAACCTTAGCCAAGCTTGATTGTAGAGAACATAAATATAAACTTTTGACCAATAAAGCTTTCATATTGGTTTTAGGGGCGAGCCAACTTCACGGAGCTATATCTAACGCGCTTCTTACTTTAGGGGCGAGCCAACTTCACGGAGCTATATCTAACGCGCTTCTTACTTTTTGGCTTCTCCGTGCGGAACGCTGCCGCGCTCCGTAGAGCATTTCTCTTTTCTCTGCTCATGCCTTATTGAAAGAGAAGGCATGGAGCAACCAAACCTACCCGCACAGCGGGTTGGTCTCGGGGGAGACGAGAAGGAGGCAAATAGTGTCCGCTGAAAAATTTCTAACTGACTGCAGAGCTAATAGAGTGATGTGGTAAAAATTCGAATTATTTTTAGATTTCCGTTCAGAGGAGGAAGAGGGGAAGCCCTCCGGCTTCCCCTTCATCCACTGAACTAATTTACTGGTTCCTTCCGGAACTAACAATTAGTTCAAGGTCTCCTTTGCGCTAGGGTTGTAAATTTGTAAGAAATATATCGATATTTCGATATATCGATATATCGTTGTCCTCGATATATCGAAAGGCGATATATCGAATGAAAATATATCGATATATCGATATATTAGATATCGATATATTTGACAAAATATTATAACTCACAGGTCTTATAACTTATAACATAACAAAGTTTACAAAGGAAACGTTTACAAAGTAAACGTTCACCAGAAAATCCAGAAATTCTATCAATATTATAAATTTTCCTCTAATTAAGACATAGAAATAATACTTTTTTTATTATTATCCTCGTCTATTCATAGAATGGGAAAGTATTGTATTTGCCTATAATTTGACCTACCCAGGTTTTCACATTTCGGGACTTTTTCCAGGTTTTCACAAAAGAATGTTTCAGCCATTAGGGTGTGTGTCTGTGTGTAAATTTTTTTTCTCAAGGACGGTAATAGTTAGAAACTTGAAATTCGGTATGTATGTCACTCTTACGCCAGGTACGACACAAAAAAAATTTGGTTCTCATCGGAGCAGTTTTTAGCGTAATTTTGACCACTTTTTGGCAGTAAATGGCCGTTCTCACTAAACTGTAGCAGATATCAAAAAAGTATGAGAGTCAACCCCCCTTAATGTGGGCTTTCAGATTGGATGTATTGCCACTAGATTTCAAAATTTTACAGCATAATTTGCATTTAACAGTATTAAAACCACTTAATTTTTCAAAATGCACCCACACATCACTTCTTTTAGCTTTGCTAGCCATTTTCAAATTTAATTTAAAAAAAAAAAATGAAACAAAAAACAAAACGCGATACAGTGTTGTCAGCAGATCGGGAAAAATAAAAAATACCCTATTACCCTCTTTACAATGGTGTCGCTATAGTAATTTTTTTTTTTTTTTTTTACAAAAAAATGTCTACCGATATATATCGGAATTCTTTTCGATATATCGACGATATATCGGAGGAAAAAATATATCGATATATATCGATATATCGCCCAAAAATATATCGATATATATCGGATTTCGATATATCGCAACATCCCTACTTTGCGCCTGACTCGGTCCGTGCCCTTTCGTTCCGCGAAATTTATGTTAATAATTTCACGTGTTTTTGTTTTGAAAATTAATTAATAATCGATAACAATTTATTTAATGATTTAAAGTACAGTGTAACAAATAACAATTTTATTAATCATTGAATTTACCTAACAGTTTATTTTACCCAAAGTTTTGTAAACATAATATCGGTCTATAAGATTATAACATTTATTTTTATCCTTAATTTTGAATTCATTTTAAGATTAAATTTGTGCAATCAATTTAAGTTGGGTTTGAAACTTCTTATAAAGGATATTAAAATTAAATTAGCATTATCGATTCATTCTCTTTAAAGTTAAAAATGTATATTTTACTTCCGAGAAATTTCTAATATTAGAAATCGGAAGTATTGTGTTCGTTTTTGTAAAAAAAAATATTTTTTTGCTCCGATTTCATTTCTTTTCATATTTCTGGACGTTTCATAACCTACTGAGTAAATTTGGTTTTGTGTCTGTCTGTCGGTCTGTCGGTCTGTCTGTCTGTCTGTCGGTCTGTAAAAACGATTCCTTGTAACGCGCAAATCTCGGAAACTACTCTACCGATTTTGATGAAATTTTGCACACATCTAGGAGACATTCTGTAGATGGTCCCATTTTAAATTCATTGAATTCATACCAGCGGTTCTGGGTGAAAGAGACCATGCGCCTGACCACTAACTTTTTACTTAAACGCTTATATCTCGTGAACGGTACACTCGATTTCAATGAAATTTTGTGAGAATATGCATATTATTGTTTAACATAGGTTATTTATATTTATTTTTAAATTAATTATAATTTGACTCTGATATTTAAGAAAATCCGAAATTTTTGACAAAAAAGTAAAAAAATAAGGACCACGACTTGCCGATACAGAATTTTTTGTAGAATCTAGAATGTATAAAAAACGATATTCTACCATATAAATTTCAAGAAAATCGGTTGAGTCGTTTTGGAGATACATGTAATTTTCTATAAAATCTCAAAATTGGCATGTGTTTACAATGTGAAGCAATCACGAGGAAGTATTGTGTCCATAATTGGCAGTGTTTTTACTTTTAGTATTGTTTTTTTTTTTATCACAGAGGAATTAGGTAATTACATTTCAAAGCCAGGTATGGAAAAACAAAATTAATTCAGTTGACATCTTATTAAGAATAAGTTTTCTTTGTTTTTACTTGACAAAAAAATGATTTCAAACATAGGTACATATATTTGATTCTGACTTTAATGAAAAAGCCATTCACAAGTTTTGTTCGAAATCCAGCGAATGGATTCTACTCCAAATAATCAGTAAAGAGTAAGTCCTTTATAAATTCTTATTTTCTTTCTTTTGAACATTTTTTATTCTTATGTATGTTGAAAAAAAATCTACAATGGTCGTGAAAAATAAACGTTATTCCAAAATTATCATCATAATATATTTGCGTCAGCTAATCATTTTTATAAATTAAAACAAATTAATTTATTATGATACTTAACCACTCTAACTGAATTCTCGAAAATCACCATACGTGAGACTTGAACTATTGACCCCCTAGTTAGAATTCCCTCTCCCTGACATAACCACTTCACCACTAGGCCTTGCAGACATGTATTAAATGTTGCATAGTTTTTCTTTTCGTAAAATTTTGACAGCACCCCCAAACCAAATTCCCACCGGCCGCGCCTGGTAAGAAAGTAAATAAATAGTAGCAAGCACATAAATTGTTCAATACTGTAGAACTATAGAGTAAGTTGTTACTATGCATGGCAGGGCACGTCGCGTCGTCCTATTTGACAAAAATATAAAGGAAAACAAAGGTCAAATAGGAGCGACATCATGATTTCCATGCAAGTCTGAGCGACACAACACAGGGATAGAAAGCTAAACTCGTACTTCGACTGTTTACTTCAAACCTTAACCCTTTGGTCTTTTTAGTAGATTAGATATACATCAGTGGTTATCTGCACTTCTAGGCTCGATTCTAAAGTATAGCTAGAGTTTGCTTACTTCAATTCTAATAGTCTTCCATATTTCCCTATCCTGCATTACCTCTTTGGAAGAGGTAAATAACTGGATAATCCCCCACCTGTTGACTTGTGACAGTCGCACCCTATGGGCTAACCTTCGACTTCTCTTAACGGAAGATTTTCGTACTCAGCTCACGTTTTTGGCTTTGGATTTTTCTTTTCCATACTGTCCCCACTCCATTGTTATTAGTGGAGACATTTTTATTTTCAATTTACTTTGCTTGGAATTATTTGTTGCACGGGAATGCAATATGAGGTAGATTATGTACTCGATTTTATTGAGTCATTTGTGTGTCGGTTTACTCCAAATGACCTTCCATGCGTTTCCAAATAACAATTTCCTTGCCCTTTCTTTGAAGGTAGAGTGAGTAATTTTCATTCGCGTCTGTAGAATTTTCAATTATTCTCAAAACGCACCAATTCTTTCCCCGTACTACAGCATGGTACGAAATTATTGGTCTACTTCAACATGATATCGTTCGATACAAGGTTCAACCATTTCTTTGATACTTTTCTTAGCTAGCGTGATCCATTCCATTCCCCTGGGGTGTGTTTTCATATTTTTAGTTGTTCAGTTTGACTGTGGTGACCGTGGAGCCGGGACCAGTTTGGACCACACAAACTTCTCAACATCAAACTTACTGTCCTCAACTCACATTAAACTCATTGAAGGTTTTATTATCTAGATTTACTGTGCAAAATTTCAAACTTACTCAAAAAGCCAAAGATATTCAGGAGTTTCCAGACTTTTTTATTTACACATTGTCATCTTACACTAGTAGGTCCCTGTAACTTACCAGGTCCAAGCTGCAAGCTTTTCAATAATAATTCATTCAAAACCATAAGTTACTTGTGTCAGTAGTCAGTACTGTCATTGTTCAGTGCACACCAGGACCCCAGGATAGGTTTTATCATGTTGGGTACTCCAGCATTTGGCACAGGTATATTTAATATACCTACCTTCAAAAAAAAGCTAGTAAAATTTATAATCACTTGAGTAGCAGTAGTACATGACTTCCTATATAACCTACAACCTACAGGGTGTAACTAGACATTAAATTTTTTATGGGTGTGTATATGAGAAAAAAAAAAAAAAAAAAAAAAATAACCATAAGTTACTTACTTCCGAGAAAAAATATATGAGGGATACTTTCCAACAAAATCCCTAAAAAGGCGGCAACACGAAACATCTGGAAAATTTGATTTTATAGTTATAATGTGTACCCCTAATTTGGGGTCAAAAACCAATGTTTTACCCAGTATACTGTGAATAAAGTACTAATGAGGTGGCCATTGATTCCGCCATGTCTAGTTTGTTTCATTTTCTCTCGTTAGTCGTTAGATAGTCATGTTGTAAATTTATTGATAGCGTGTTGTTTATTCGCTTCTAAATTAGATATTTATCACTCTACCGTCAATCGTTAGCAAGTCTTTTATTAATGTATGTTGCTCTTCATACATAAGTAATTTATATGTCTCTTTGTATGGGGCGTTCTTCAAACCTCGGCCGATGTGTTTGATTATAAAAATAAATGAAAGTTCATCTTTATTTATATTTTACATTTTTCAAATCTTTTGGGTACGTCTCAAAAAAGGTTTTTTTATATGAATTTCAGGCATAAACAATACGATTCGTCTCTGTACGACGACAGTTCAATTGCGGTACTGATTCAGTTATTTTTACTTTCCTATCCTATACATAAAATGGATTGTAATGGAATCACCCAAAAATTTTGATAGTCAGTTTTCAGTGCCATAACCCGTTTTAGGGTCCCTAGAGCCTAAATCCAAAATTTAAGCCATTGGTCCGTCTGTGTATATGTCTATGTGTGTGTGTGTGTGTGTGTGTGTGTGTGTGTGAACAAGATATCTCAAGAACGGTAAGAGTTATCGGTAGAGCTATAGTAATATGAACTTGAAATTTGGTATGTAACCTCTTTTATGAAGAAGACGTGACACGAAACTTTTCTATGAAAACTTTTCCGCCGGTGAAGGGCTTTTGACCACCATCTGGCGCTGTTTGGTGGTTCTGACCAAATGATAGAAGATTCGATTTTCTTCAAATTTGTTTTATATGGTAGAAAACCGTTTTTTCTACATTCTAGATTCTACAAAAAATTCTGTATCGGCAAGTCGTGGTTCTTATTTTTTGACTTTATTGTCCAAAATTTCGGATTTTCTTAAATATCAGAGTCAAATTATAATTAATTAAAAATAAAATATAAAAAGCCTGTGTAAAACAATAATATGCATATACATACAAAATTTCATCAAAATCGGGTGTACCGTTCACGAGATATAAGCATTTAAGTAAAAAGTTAGTGGTCAGGCGCATGGTCTCTTTCACCCAGAGCCGCTAGTACGAGTTCGATGAATTTAAAATGGGACCATCTACAGAATGTCTCCTAGATGTGTACAAAATTTCATCAAAATCGGTCGAGTAGTTTCCGAGATTTGCGCGTTACAAGGAATCGTTTTAACAGACCGACAGACGGACACAAAACCAAATTTGCTCAGGAGGTTATGAAACGTCCAGAAATATGAAAAAAATTGAAATCGGAGCAAAAAAATATTTTTTTTTTACAAAAACGAACACAATACTTCCGATTTCTAGTATTAGAAATTTCTCGGAAGTAATAAAAGAGGTCTACTCTGATCTTTTTTTTTTTTTTTTTTTTTGATATCTTGAAACCTCGGCCCCAATTTACCGGTATTTATGGGGGACCCACTTAGACTAGCTTTTTGACATTAATTTTTAACTAGCTGTTATGGTTGAGTCCCCAGTGGCGGAATTTGACTTATTTTCGAGTGATAAGGAAAGTCGTGTGGTGTCACATCAGTTTATGTGAAACAATTTAGTGTTCAACGCTGAGCTACATCAAAGTATTATAATAGCAATAATACTTTTTAAAATTTTAGTTGATTGTCGCCTTTCCATTTTTAACTGTATTATAATACTCGCATTGAATGGAGTTTGGTTCCCAATGAAACCTTTGCTAAATGTTTGTCTCTCCTGTTCTCCCCCCCCCCCCCCCCCCCCCCCCTCCTGATGGACCGCGACATTATTCATTTCAGTCTTCCCGAAAGAATTCCCGTTTTCAGTACATTAATGTTATTAAAGCAGGAGCTGTAATTCCCAGTGCAATATTTAATACAAATGGTGACGTACTGTTGGTTTTATGAATGCTGCAATATATGTTGCAGGAGCATGGCTATAAGTAATGGCTTTGTGCATCTGTTGCAAGATTTCCTTGTTCATTAACCATAGTAATAATTCAGTTGTTAGTTATTATCAAAATGTAATAAGATGGTAGATCTGTTTTATTATCTTTGCTGATGTCGTGAAGTATGCTGATATGCATACTTATAGTTACTGATAGGAGGATGCTTGTTCCCGCTACAGTTTGCAGATATAGGTATATTTGTAACTTTCAGACTTTAACCGGGCGATTTTATTACTTTCCTCATTAGAGGACAAGGAAATTATGAATGTATGAGTAAAAGGGAGATCAATAATAGAAATACGCATGTTCGGCGTTATAGACTCTATCCTCATCTTAGTCCTTCCATACACATAATAGTATCCATCGTATGCTTGTAATTCTGGTTGAACTATATGTTGTAGGCACCTGGCAAAAAACAAATCTTTATAATACCTAAACCTGTTGAATTAGCCCACACTGTACCTACTCAGTACTCATATCTGAGTGGAATATCCAATTTGCAGTAACTTAATCTTGGTGAAAGCTAGAGAGAGCTCTCTGATCTTCTTCTTTTAGTAAATCTTCTGAGATAATTGAGTCGACAGCGACATCAGCACCGTATTATTCTGATTAACGTATGAGTTTATACCCTGAGCTGCAACATATTATAGGAATTTTATTACTGTTTAGTTCTATTATGTATATGTATATTGGTTATAATTATAGCCCTATTAATAATGGTGCATGTGCAATTGTGCATCAATATGTCATCTACGTATATAGGAAGGTAATGATTAATTTATCAATAATAAAAATGATGATTCTCGTGAAGTTCCGAATTAATTTAAGCGCAAATTAATTGAGGGGGAAGTCCCAAGTGATTTGTGTCCAACATAATTTCATTGATAAATAATTAATTTTTAAACCTACACCATCATTCAACTACCCTGTTCTTACCCCTCCTCTATAGACTGTCGGGAGTATTGGGTATAAACATTGGCATTTTGGAAGAGAATGCCGTGGGCATTGCCATCGTCCGTGATCAACTTTTGTTTAAATATTTTTTATTTTAATGTTCAATTTAATATCACTTTCTATGTATAGGCGTTCTTCACACCTCGGCCGAGGTGTTTGATTTAGAGTCTACACTTTTTAAACGCACCATAGGAAACTAACCCGTAATTTGTGTTTTAATTGAATTGTTCCCCTAACACAGTCATTACTCAGCATGTTATTGGGAACCGTCGAGAAAATTAAAAGAACAAAAAAATGTTATCTGCACTCGTCAAAGTTGAAATGTGGCAATAACTCCCTTACTATGCAAAATTTCAGCTCAATGCGACTTGTGGTTCTCGAGTTTTACGACATTAAACACACACACACACACACACACGCACACACACAAGCTAATCATTTTAAAATATAAGATAATGAGGAGCATGGGCCGCACATAAAGAAATTTAAAACACATATTTTCAATAGACAAAAAAATTGATATTTTGTAAACTCCAATTAATTACTACCATTATCTTATGGAACAAAACAAAAATGGAGATGTTTTTTGCCACTGAAAAGTCCGCTAATTCATGGCTGTACATGTTACATGTGGATTGTGGATTAGTGCTTGCAGCTTGCATGTTGGAATTAATAACTCGGGATATTGTTCTAGTAGCGACACAATGTTCCGCGCAAAGCTCATTATCGAATTACGTAAATAAGGCTTAAATAGCTCTGCTATGGGAGAAAAAATATACTACCAATTCTGGACACAATACTTCCTCGTGATTGGTTCACATTGTATATGTATAGTTGTATAGTTGTATTATACACTTGGCAATTTTGAGATTTTATACTAAATTTAGTATAATTTATACATTCTAGATCCTACACAGATTATGTATCGGTAAGTCGTAGGTAGACCCTTTTTTTGCACTTTTTGTGCAAAATTTGGACTTTCTTGAATATCAGAGCTAAATCATATATTATTTCAAAAAATAAATACAAATATATTATGTACAACGCTAACACGCATATACATACATACAAAGTTCATCAAAATCGGGTATTATACCTTTCACGAGAAAAAAGCGTTTAATATCAAAAGTTAAAGATCAGGCGCATTGGTCTCTATCTCCAAGAACCGCTAGTTTGAAGTTGATATATTAAAAATGGGAAAATTGTTACATAATAACATAAAGAAAAAGCATTATTATTATTTGTACAAAATTTTGTCGAAATCCGTTCAGCAGTTTCTGAGCTTTGCGCGTTACAGGGAATATACTTAACAGACCGACAGACAGGCACAAAACCAAATTAGCTCAGGAGGTTATGAAAAGTCAAGATATATGAAAAAAATTGAAATCGGAGCAAACAAATATTTTTTCTTCAAAAACGAACACAATACTTCCGATTTCTAATATTAAAAATTCATCGGAAGTAATAGAACAGTTTTTAAAAAGCTTAGTGCTTTAACATACCAATAACCTAGTATGTATATGTATATGTATATATTAATTTATTAGATATTTTTAAACCTCTATTAATTTAATTTATAGCAATGAATTAACCATAGTTCAGTATTGTATGTATAATCTAATCATGAACATAAGCATAATAATAAGAGAATAGAAATAGAACCAAGTACACGTAGTAGTATAGACTGGTTGCTGGTTGGGGTTCCACAAGCGAATTTTATTATTACACCGACCTTTATTAGATCTATTGTGACTAGCTGATTCTGTTTGGTAATAACGTCCTGATTTGAGATAATTAGGACAGGATTTTTACCCTTGATTCGCTGGGAATCGTACCAGCTACCCACATTAACCTCACCCAGCCTGGTTGTTGTCCAAAATGCCATCAGCCTCACGTGCTTGGGGGGAACCGAATTTTCTGTTCAAAAAGTCTGCTCCAACCGAGAATTGAACTCAGGATCTCTGAACTACGGTAGTAGTCATCATTACCTTTACGCCACTGAGTCTGGCTCAAGCTAAGAATTAATAGATTATAATGAAAAGTACTCAGATAAAGCTCTGATAGAAAAGAACTCTAGTTCCTGGGGTCAAGACTAATGAGGATAATCATGTCACCATACTGTGACTAGAATTTCAACACCACAAAGACAACAATAATAGTTTTTTCGTACTAATTTATAACAGAGGCAGATTCAGATTAAATGTGATGAAAAGTTTCATGCCTCCCCACAAGCTATAGACATTAGGTACATAGGTATAGGTATGTACCTAACTGTGTCATGCCTGCCAACATTAGCATTACATTTAATGTTCATGTTCATTAGAGGGCACCTAATATACCTGGTTCAGCAAGGCATAACACCATGCAACATTATGGCGCTCACTGAGAGCGGAAAACAGAAACTCACACCTTTTTTTTTAGCGAAGCAAAATGTACTAATTGAAAATTTATTAACGGAATGAAAAAAGGTACAAATATTTCTCCCTCGGCTGTCTCTCTTTCCTGTCAACTCTTCCTGCCCCCCCCCCCCCCCCCCTTCCCACTCTGTAATGTCCTTAATGCTGGTCTCTTCAGGCTAGGTACACGAATTGACACTCTGTTTCATAATAGGTGAGATATGCATCATGAATGCAAGAAATAAATCTAAAGCAGTTCAAAAAATAAAAATCTATTTTTTAAATTAATTATTGCTTGTTTGACTTTTTTTATTGATTTTTTAAATTAATAAAATTTTGACCATCTTGAACTTTTGATACATATTATGATGTTGAAATAAATAAACGTCTTACGATTTTTATTAATTACCAAAAAATGATTGGCAATTTTACCAGGGTACATTCCTTATCAATTATCATTCATTCCTACTATTGAAATTCTACCAGCAAAATATCATCCGCGGCCTCCAGAATGGAAGAGGCAGCTCACTCACCCTCAGATACGTGATGGGAAATCATTCTGCTGAACTCATATCCGGGAGATGCTGCAGCCTCCCAGCCCCCAGGGGTATGGTCTGGGTGTCGATTTGTCACATTTTTCCGATTTCCTCGTAGGTTTATCAGACTTTTCATCCAAGTTCCATTTCAAATTGAATGCAAACAAACTTGTTATCCAGCCGATTAGGCGCTGTACAAAATTGTACATGCACGGGACATGTTGAGTAGGTTGTAGCAGGTTAGGAAAAGTTCTATGTATAGCAGGTTAGGAGAAAAATTCAATTAGTGATTGAAGTCAGCGGTCAGGACCACCGAAATACTTACTTTTTGTTTTGTAGTAAGTAATTTATAGTAATTTCCACTCCGGTTCACTGAGAAAAGACCCCTGCGCAATAGATGTAAACAAATGATTTACTCGTATATTCCTTTCAAAATTTGTATTATTTAATTCATTTATAATAGCACATTCTTCCAAGTCCAAAATAGCAACAAATATAAATTCTAAAGGAACTTTAATTATAAATGATATTCCAAGCATTCCAGCAAAATACATAAATAATGCAAACGAGAGCATAAACCTGTGTATTTCAGTATTATCCACACTCGCAGCTTCCTGAAATCCAACAAGAATATTTCAGCTGAAAATCTAGTTAGCGAGAGCGCTCATCTCTCTGTCACTAGTCACCCGCGGGGATCTCAAACACACCTGAAACTCTCAGACCCAGTGCCTCGAGTGAAAAGTTCATTTGAAATATTACTCAGCATTACCAGATGAGAGAAGACTCAAACAACACAGGAGTTTCAAGTTGTGAGGGAAATAAATATTAGTTTTGTACACACATGCCCGCTACTCTCTGCCTTGAGTTATGCCGGTTATGCCACTAATGGGATGAGATATGTCTCGGTGGTTCCTAAAGTATTTGCCATGCACTGAAAAATCAGCGATCTTATAAAAATACAATTAAAAAATCTAAGGAAAAAAAGGAAATGAAAACCTTTTTTAAGTTGAACTTACTGCATGAGCAAATTGGAGTTTCAAGAGAGATTTTAAAGACACCTTTGAAAGTGAAAATATATACTTATCTAAAAAGTGAATGTTGAAGAGACTAGCTCAGAGTTGGTTCATGTAAAGAAAAATAGACCATGAAAGTAATGACTGCAAAGGTGTTCTACTCACTCTCGCAGGTTGAGTACCCCTCAGCTGTGAGCAGAGATTGTGTGATGTGTGTTTGTTGATGAAATGAGTGCTGCTGTTTCCGCTGCCACCTCACATCCCTTACGTGAAAGGGGTAAATGAGTTTCCGAGTTCTTCAAATGAAATTAGTGCAAAGTACAAAGTTTTGAGTCATCCGTTGTCGTCGTTCATTTTGCTAGGCTGTTGGAACTCCCCCCCCTGTTCCTCTTCTTCTGCACGTGTCTCCTCATGGATGTGGTAATTTAAAGTTTTACGCAATTTCAAAATTGATGTTTGACGCTTACAGCTAACTGAGGCGTTTGAAATCTACTTTGGCAGTTTTTACCTCCATAGAGAAACGGTTATTAAAAAATGATTACAATTTTTGGTTGTCTATAGCTGAGGTATATATCTTAATTATTTCAACATTCAAAGGCTGGTGAGAAAGGCTAGGATCAGTCTTGGTCGAGCGACCAACCATTTTTTTGTCCTGATTGATATGGATTATTTTACTTCCTTATTAGCTCAAAAAAGCCACCGAGGAAATGTTTCTTCATCGGTTTGAGAATTGAATCCTGTAAGAACGTCACAGGGTTCACACTACCGGTCCAAGTTTGGTGTCAACCTGAGACCCTCTTAAGGAATCATTCCATATGTTAAACGCTCAAGATTATTCCACATTCGCTTGTATAGGTCTCGCTACTAGTATAAATACAATACATATAATAATAATAACACTCTTTTGTGGAAGGTAACCACCAGGCGAGGATACTGCTCAAAGCAATTTCTACCACCTAAGTCCCAACCTTCAGAGTCTTAGTATTATGTCACAAACTCAAATTAATAAGGAAAAATTCATGCTCTGGGTGGGATTCGAACCAACGATCCCTACGCTTCCTGCATTACAGCTCATTCCCTATAAACATTACACCTCATTAAATTGATTTGATGAAATATTAATCACCTCAACACAAATCTGGCTGCGGGTGAGGCTAATTATTTTGTTGTGTGAGTTTAGTTTGATGCTTCATTGGATTTTTTCAATATTGAGCAATCGAGTTTTGTAATATGTATACATTAGGTAGGTAGGTATGTATTTATGTTACATTGTTACAGACTCATATGTATGTGATGTATAACTAGTATAACGGATAAAAAGTATATAATATTTGAAATATAAATTATGCTAGATATATTTTTTTATTTATTTATTTAGAAA
Organism: Bactericera cockerelli; assembly: GCA_024516035.1. Classification (NCBI taxonomy): domain Eukaryota; kingdom Metazoa; phylum Arthropoda; class Insecta; order Hemiptera; family Triozidae; genus Bactericera; species Bactericera cockerelli. The sequence goes on from CM044956.1 coordinate 24,166,055, forward strand.
CACTTTATTAGTAGAACATACAGTAGTCTAGTAATCCTGGCTTTTAAAAATGCAAGTTTTGGTGTAGTTTTGATTTTTTGTACCATAGTGTATTTTGAGCTGCTGAACACGAATCTGAGGTTTGCCAACAAAAATTTTACCGGCAAATTTTTTTACAGGCAAAAAACACGCAAAAAATTGGACTATTTTTAGTTTTTCTGAAATATCTCCCAAGTGATTCATTTAACGCCAACACTAACTCTATACAAAGTTGTTCACAACTAAATTTCCTACATTTTATGTTCTACAAAAAAAATTGTGCGACCAACCTTTGAGCTTTGAGGGCGCCATCAAAATGCAGGCAAAAAAATCAAAAGTGGCCAAATTTGCGATTTTTTGAAATTTTACTTCAAAATAACGCTCCTTACAATATTTTTGGCAGTTAAAGACGTCATAGATTACTTATAGGCTAATGTTTGAGACTTTTTCAGCCTTTTAGAAGGACCTTTGCAGCCTTTTGGAGTGACATAGAGATCACAGTCACCTGTGTCTATCTAGAACCCTGGTTTTAAAACAAAAACTTTTGCTGTACTTGTGATTTTTGGTAATATAGTGTATTTATAGCTGCAAAGTATGAATTTGACGTTTGCCAACAAAAAAAATTGCGGTCATTTTTTTTAACAGGCAAAAACGGCCTGAATGGAACTTTTCTCAGTTTTTAACAATATCTCCGAAACTATGTGTTTCAAAGCAACGTTAGCTGAATACTAAGTTCAACATAACTAAATTTCCTACATATTATGTTCCCAATATTTTTTTGTGCAACCAACCTTTGAGCTTTGACGGCGCCCTCAAAGCTCAGGCAAAAAATCAGAAAAGGCAAAATTTGGACTTTTTGAAGTTTTACCTCGACATAACCTTCTTGGCAGTGTGAATGATGTTGTTTAGTTTAGACTCTAAAGGTCTAAACTTTAGAAGCTAAATTTCGTGACCTTTGCAGTTTTTATGTAATACCTGGATCTGGATCAGGATCACTTGCATCAATCTAGGATCTTTCCTTGTTTTTAAACAAATAGTTTTGTTGTAGTCCCGAATATTGGAAAAAAGGTTCTCACAAGATGGACAATGGGGATGACATCCATTCAGCATGTGTCAGAACAAATCAAACATTTCTGTGGTGTTTCGCTTTCTAGCTCTGATCAACACGTTGCTTTGAAGGATGCAGCAGTAAAAAGAGACAACAAAGATGGAATGAAGATGTTCGAATGGTTGCAACAACATCTCCCTTTTCCCAAAAATCCAAGTTTGTACTCACTCAGCACGGTTGTGGTGGCTGACGAACGCATAAACTGCCATAACCAAAGAACTAGGTGTCGAAAGTATCCAGAATATCATTGGTAGTGACTTCGGTAGCCTTCAATTTAAAAGAAATTATAGAGTTCAACCGCTTGCAGCCATGCGTAATGCCATAAAAATTGACAATCAAATGGTCCCCGTCAATCCCACAACTTTATTCCAACGGATTTTAGTTGCAAAGCAATCCAACGAAGAACTCGAAAACTTTTTGAGCTACGATCTAGGACCGTATTCTTTGTCACTTTTTACAAGGGATGCATGAGAAAAGGAACAAAGTCCACTCTATACGAAGATTTTAAGCCCCTGACGAACAAGCACTTTACTGGTCAGGTGCAATAATTATGTAGTTGATGGGGGATTCCTGTCACACAGAGTTGTCTGGCTCTGTGTTGACAACTTGACAATGTCTTCTATTTAAAACCTGGAAAGCAGACCATTTGTCCAGCTTTGTATTGACCCCTTGAAGCTGCAACTTCCTCATGCGTGAAAGAACACATCCTCTTTCTACATGCAATGAGCGGGTATGATACGACGTCAGCTGTCTTTAAACAAGGAAAAAGGAAAATTTTAAAAAAAACCCTTTAAAAAGTCCTAGTTTTGGAAAAGTTATAGACGTCTTAAAAAGACTCTAAAGCGACCCAAGACTCTGTAGCCGCAGCAGGAGAACGCTTCTTAATACACTTCTATGCGTCCAGTGAAAAAAGTTCGTCTTCACTTAACCATCTGCGATACATATGTTATACCAAGGCAGCCTTTAGAATGAACTCCAACATTGCTGCGTTACCACCGTGTGCAATTCCTCAGGGTGTACCCTGTACCATCAAGTGCAACAATGGTTGGGAGTAAGTAAAGCTCCTGAAGAACGGGGATGGAAGCAAAGTCAAACAGGTCTAGAACCTATATTAAATCTCTCTCGCCCCGCCCCCCCGAATTGCTGAAGCTCGTTTCCTGCAAATGTACGAGAAACTGCCAAAGAAACTGTGGCTGTAGGAAAGCAGGACTCTCCTGCTCCGCTCTATGCTTGCATTGCGAAGGGTCATGCAATAACATGCCATCAATCTAGGACCCTGATCCAAGTCCCTCACAAAGATGTGCTGCAAAGGTCAAAAAAATTAGCCTTTAAACCATTATTAATATCATTCACACTGCCAAGAAGGTTATCTCGAGGTAAAACTTCGAAAATTCCAAATTTTGCCTCAAAGCTCAAAGGTTGGTTGCACAAAAAAATATTGGGAACATAATATGTAGGAAATTCAGATATGTTGAACTTAGTATTCAGCTAACGTTGCTTTGAAACACATAGTTTCGGAGATATTGTTAAAAACTGAGAAAAGCTCCATTCAGGCCGTTTTTGCCTGTTAAAAAAAATGACCGCAATTTTTTTTTTGTTGGCAAACGTCAAATTCATACTTTGCAGCTATAAATACACTATATTACCAAAAATCACAAGTACAGCAAAAGTTTTTGTTTTAAAACCAGGGTTCTAGATAGACACAGGTGACTGTGATCTCTATGTCACTCCAAAAGGCTGCAAAGGTCGTTCTAAAAGGCTGAAAAAGTCTCAAACATTAGCCTATAAGCCATCTATGACGTCTTTAACTGCCAAAAATATTGTAAGGAGCGTTATTTTGAAGTAAAATTTCAAAAAATCGCAAATTTGGCCACTTTTGATTTTTTGTCTGCATTTTGATGGCGCCCTCAAAGCTCAAAAGTTGGTCGCACAATTTTTTTTGTAGAACATAAAATGTAGGAAATTTAGTTGTGAACAACTTTGTATAGAGTTAGTGTTGGCGTTTAATGAATCACATTTGGAGATATTTCAGAAAAACTAAAAATAGTCCAATTTTTTGCGTGTTTTTTGCCTGTAAAAAAAATTGCCGGTAAAATTTTTGTTGGCAAACCTCAGATTCGTGTTCAGCAGCTCAAAATACACTATAGTACAAAAAATCAAAACTATACCAAAACTTGCATTTATTTCGCTATTTTTGCGCCTGCGGTACTAGACTACAGACAAATTCAGACAAATGATGGGAAAAAGTAAATATAAAAATGACAATAATAATAATATAACACAAGAAAAAAATAAATAAAATATATACATATGTCCTAACTAAAGGGCGGGGTTATTGCCTATGGCAATCTCTTCCACCCAACCCTTTATATAAAGTACACTTGCGAGCAATGAAACTAGGACACTTGTTTCCTTCTGAATTCTACTATCGCTGTGACGCGATGCATGCTTTTTAGGCCCAGTGTTATACCTTACTGAAAAGTAATTTTTTTCATCTCTCAAACACAGTTTGTTTCATTCGAATCGGCTTTATTTTTACCAAGTTATGGCAATTTTAGACAGACAACTCCAAATAAACAAGAAGGTAACCATTTTTTTAAAATCTGTAGAATACGTGAAAATTTCATTTTAAACAGTTTTGGCCAGCATTTTTCTTTCTTTTGCTATTCAAATGATGAATTCTCTACATCATATCAGTATCATTTGTTCTGTGAAAATGGACACAGCTCCTGAAGTAGCTTCAAGTGTGGTTGCTTTGCTTGAAAGTGGTTTATCAGTGAGAAATGTTGCAAATCAGCTCAACATCAGCAAATCTACAGTCAGCAGACTATTTAAGAGGTACAGGGAGACCAATAGCTTCAATCGCAGACCAGAATCAGGTCGTACCCGCAAAACAACAGTTCAAGATGACCGATTCATCATGATGACCTCTCTGAGAAATCGTCACATTTCCGCAGTTGGTGTCCAGCACGAGCTGCAGAGGACACGGGATGTAGCTGTTAGCGAGTGGACAGTTAGGAGAAGACTGAGGGAGAAAAACTTAACCCCCAAAAGAGCTGCTACAGGCCCCAGGCTGGCCCCACATCACCGAAAAGCACGCCTGGACTTCGCACTCCAACATGTCAATTGGACCCATGAGCAATGGAGCCACATATTGTTTACGGATGAGAGCCCGGCATGCTTGTATGTAAATGACAGGCGAGAAAAAGTATACCGAAGACCTGGGGAGCCGTTTGCTCAATGCTGTATCAAGGAAACTGTGGCATTTGGTGGTGGTTCCTGTATGTTCTGGGGTGGAATTACATCAGAAGTGAAATCGGACATTGTTTTCATCAATTGTGGACTAGTGGGGGGAAGTTTGACGGCAGAAAGGTACAAAGAGAAAGTGCTGGAAGACCTGGTGATACCTTTTGCTGCATTTTATGGAGAAGAATTTGTCCTCATGTATGACAACGCCCGACCGCACAAGGCAATCATTGTCACTAGTTACCTAGAGGATGTTGGAATTGATACTTTGGTCTGGCCTGCAAACAGTCCGGATCTAAATCCCATTGAACATTTATGGGATATGCTAAAGAGAAAAGTCCGAGCTAGAAATCCTTCTCCTGTGACCACAGTGGAGCTCAAAATGGCACTAAGGGAGGAGTGGGACAATTTACCTCAAGGTGTTGGTAAAAATCTGATCTTTTCAATGAAAAACCGACTGGAAGCAGTAATTAGGGCTAGGGGGGAAACACAAACTACTGAAAACCTTGAAAAGGTTAAAAAATTGTAAAAAATAAAAAAATTATAATGACTTTGTTAAACCCAAATGTATTCTTTTTTTGACATTTTTTACATTCCACCCTGTTACTTTGAAATGAGTTGTCCAATCTTCCTAATTTTTTCTTTAAATAAAAGAAAACAAAATTACCTTTCAAATGAAATCAATATGTTTCAGGAGAAAATTATCGGCGAGTTAAAAACTTAGAATTTTTAATTGTCCTAGTTTCATTGCTCGTAAGTGTATAAGTCCAATAATCCGGCACGTTCGAGACCTGCTCGGTGCCGGTCTACGGAAAATTCCTGTCTATTGGGCGGTACCCTTCCTTTGCCGTAAAACAAATCAAAGATGTTACGTTAGGCAGGAGCTGAGTAGGAACAATATTTACAGAAACTAACTCATCTACTGGCGGGTGGGCTTTGCAATTGTCCAAAAGAAGGATGGCTTTAGTATCTTCTGGTAGACCAAGGATTTTGAAGGACTGCACCTGTATTTGTTGTGACAGCTCAGACTAGCCGGCCCGTTTTCGAACAATACCTAGTGCTTCCGGATGATCCCGAACTACCCCTAAAACTTCCGAATAGCTCTCGAGCGTTTTTATTTGCTTTAATAAAGACATACTTTTGGAGAAAGCCATTTTTTTTAGAATTTTCCGGAGCGATGCCGGACTATCAGGCATTTCGGATTGTTGGATGCCGGACTAATGGACTTCTACTGTACTTAGAAAAAAAATTATGCGACCGTTAAAAAGTTGTAAAGTAAAATTGTGAAGGATTGTGTTACGAGTATTTTTGATAACACAAAAAGTTAAATTATTTTGTTGCTGTTCTTATTTCTCAAGCTCGCCGTACTAAATATTTGCTATACTGGGGACTCGCACCACTGACCTCCGAGTCCGCTGCTTTTATTCCTTAGCGAATGCTGTGGCGCCGAGTTACGGTCCATTGCCTCATTGTTTAGAGTAGGGTTAGGAAAATAAACTTAGGCCATGCCTCGGCCGTAACTCGGGTGCAGCCTTCGAGAGGTCGGTTTGTTATTTTTGTTATTATTATTTATTTATTTTTCTAAGCTTACTATCAATAATATTATAAGTAGATATTAACTATTATAGTATACCTGATTTAATATGTTGATGAGATTCTGTCAAGCATCATGTTGCATGTGGAAAATAATGCTTTTACATCCAGACCATGACTTAGTTTGTTGTATAGTTCTGCAAGATGAGATTTCCTACAACAATAGCCTGCGCATTCTTGATTCACCACACACCTCCCGGTATTGTGGGAATTCAGTCCTCTGGTTAGTTGGAACATAACTAACTGTATCGCATTTATGAAACCTTCATATTCAAATTTGTAACGATAGTAAAAATTAATGGGTTTTTGACATGAGACTCATTGCCCTCTGTATGTGGTACACTATTTCGTTTCAAGAGTGTACATCTGAAGTCACTAACTCAATAGACTGATTTGAACCGAAGAGATTGAAGCTCATGAAAAAATTGCTAAAATGATTTTTGATGATGTTGAGAAAAAAAAAGAACATTTCTGAATTACCTATCTATCTATAGTAACTCTTAAGGTTATCTGCAATTTATAAGTTCTTCCCTTATAAAATCTCTAATAATAGAGCTTCATGGAGGAAGTAAGAAAAAATACAGGGTGTCTATAAGCCCCACCCCATCCCTCGTATCTCAAGAAGGGTTGAAAATATATAAAACGCAAAAATCCGTTTACTTTATTTTTTTGAGGGCTTAAGTTTCAAATTCCTACACTGCCCCAATCAGGTTGGGCACGGACCAACTTTATATGGAATATTATGTTGTTTGGCATATTTTTTAAAGGCCTCATTGAGAGAAGTTCATTGCAATAATTCACGAGGTACAGGATGGGCCGTCCTGGCTAATACCCTCATGTTCTGATCTATAACTCGTTAACAGTAAGTTGCAGGAGAGTAAAATTTAGGTTCCTTTGAACGAGACCTTTCAAACAAGATATAACTCGATGTTAGTTTCTGGTCGGTTTCGTCAGCCAGCCGGCAGAAGTTTGAACTAAAAAACATATCAAGTTATACAATGTTCGAAAGGTCTCGATTAAAGGAGTTAACATCCACAAAATTTATGCTTCTGAACTTGTATTTTCTAAAAGTTATAAGTCAGAACATAATGATAATAAACAGGGCTGCCGACCTCGTATCTCGAGAACGGTATGTCGTCACTGAACTTGGTTGCATTGAACTTCTCTCAATGAGGCTTTTAAAAAAATATGCCACACGATATAACCATAAGATTTTTAATTTGGTCCGTGCCCAGCCTGACTGGGAGCAGTGTAAGATTTTTGTTGATGTTGCTGAAACATAATCCCCCTAAAAATTAAGGTATACGGGTTTTTGAGTTTTTATATGTTTTCAGCCATTCTTGAGATACGGGGGGTGGGGTGGAACTTTATGGACACCCTGTATATTGAATCTACAGAGTAGTAGGTACAGAGCTTCCTTACTCTTTCTTCGATACTTTTCTTAAATGTAATGAAGAACAAACAATATAAATGCCTAGGAAAACTTTCGAAGGATTACTCGCCCAAAGAAAAACTATTTGTCATGATCTGTCCACAAGATGTTGAATTATGTTATGACATGTGTGGACGCAGGCGGAGATACATTATCTTGTCGGCAAATAAATCTCTGCTAAATCCTCTAACAGGGGATTTGATTTGATTTTATTTTATTTCTTCTTTGTATCATACAGGGTGTATCATGGGACTTGATTCATAATAATGTACAACATATTGACTTTGGAATTAGTCCTTTTGATAAAATTTGGAATTTCTCATATTGACGATGGAATTTCTCATATTGACGAAATTTGGAATTCCTCTGTAGCATTTTAGATATTCACCGACCTCGGTAGTTCATTCGATAAAGTGGTGAACTCGAAACTGGAGGTCGGTGGTTCGAGTCCCAAGTTCTAGTCCCAACCTCTAGTTTTCTACATAGGCCATTAGTATTTTTTATACAGGGTGTCCCACTATAAACGAGACATTGAAATATCTCGAGAACTACTGACGATAGAAAAAAATATAAATGATATTGAATCATTTTACCTTTGTAATTTTTAATGGCATCCCTATTTTTTTGATACATTTGAAATCTTTACAAAATTTTAAATTAGAAAAAAATCTTGTAATTTTTGTCACACCCAGTTTCACACACTTTAGGGTGTGTGAGATTTTTTTCCATCTTAATCCATGAGTGTGGCATATCAAATCAGTCTAATTTTAGGTGCTGAACACGATTATAATATTGATTTTTAATTTTACCTAATTTTTTGATCTCTAGTATAGGGGACTCAAAAAGTTAGGTAAAATGAAAAACCAATATTACCATCGTGTTCAGCACTTAAAATTAGACTAATTTGATGTACCGCACACATGGTCTAAGATGGAAAAAATCTCACACTCCTTATAATAGTGTGAAACTGGGTGTGACAAAAAACACAAGTAAGAATTTGTTTGAATCTAAAATTTTATGTTTAAAAAATTTCATAAAAAATTGGGGGTGATATTTAAAATTTCAAAGATGACCTTGAAGTATCATTAAAGGGGTCATCCGAGAAACTTTTAGAGGTCACCATCAAATAATGTCCCCTTTAGAGCTATGAAACTGATCTTGAACGTTTTTTTCCAATCGTCAGTAGTTCTCGAGATATTTGAATGTCTCGTTTATAATGCGACACCCTGTATATAAATTATGGTTTAGCTCTGATATTTAAGAAAATCGAATATTTTGGACAAAAAAGGTCTAGTACTTGCCGATACAGAATGTTTTGTACTATTCCATAATAGACAAAAAGCTATGTACGAGTTCGGTAGGAAAAATAAAAAAATATATGAGTTGGGTCCGCTCAAAGAAAGGTCATGTATGAATTCGGTCCGATTGAAAAGAGGTCATGTATGGAATTCGGTACCTGCCTTGATGATCAGGTAATTATTTTATTTACTTCACTTATGGCTTCCCTGTAATTTCGCTTGGGGTCGCTCTGTGTGGAAAGCTACTATATTGTAGGTGAGACCAGTGGCGGCTCCTGACTTCAAGACTAGGTGAAGACAAATTATACCTACCCAGAAGTATTGAAAAAATAAAATTATTAATTTATCAGATCTTAGTTCTTATGGTCTCATAAACACAGCCCATTGTAAGTTATGGCTGTTTCCCTGCAGAGCATGATTTTCTCTCATACCAGTTTTGCATCATATAAGTTTTTATAGGTACTTTTTTTGGAAAAACACTTGGTACTTAATAAATAAACAAGGCCAGCAGAACAATTTGTCAACACTTGAGCTGGTACACAGCCAATCATTTTTCATAAGCCATTCAGGCTTGAACTGTATGGCTGTGGGGCAGGCATTTGCTTTACATTTTTAGTGGTGGTTATAGTAATTGGAGAAATTGGACATCCAGTAATCATAATATCTTTCTTATCCTCATTACTTCTTAATCTGAAGGGGGTTACTTTTAATGTTTGAACCCCATGATTTTGTGGGAATCTCATTGTTTCTTTGAAATATTCATCTTAATAAAAAATATTTATTCATCTTAATAAAAAATATTTATTCATCTTAATAAAAAATATTGACTAAAAGTTGGTAAAAAGGAATTAAAATAAAAAATATTAGGATTATACCTCAGTAGATAGGTAGGTACAACATTTTAAAGAGGGGTTAGAACTGGGAAGGAAAGAAAGTTAGTTGAAGACTAAAAATTACAATCCAAAACTGGAAGAAAATCCACCACCAGATTACAAAATAAATCTAAGAAAACATACTTACTACAAATATAAAATCAGCTTAAATTTGTGTTACCATTGATGTTTAAATGACTATTTATGAAAAACACAGATATTGCCTTATAATTTTAAGTACTTCACTGGAAGCTGTGTGCTTAGTTACCTGCATAATTATAATGTTATTTCTGACACTGAAAGAAGTACATAGCTACTTCATATTCAACTTATTATGAAAAGCACAGGTCAGATCAGGTAGGAATAATGTTTCTATCCTGTATCAAATACTGGGAAATAACTTTATTAACTAGTTAGTTACACCGATTAAAAGTCACTTGATTACCGTTGAAAAGATTTGAAAATAATCTAATAAAATTTAAAAAGTGCGCAACAAGTTTTGTTTACATTCTAAAGATAAGAGATACAATGTTGCCAAGTTAATTTCATAGCTAAATTTCTACAAACTTCAAGAGCTATATTTTAAATTTAAAGAAATCCCTCAAATCATGTAAGACGTATTAAATTTATTTATTTTAAAAAATAATACTACACCGCCTGAACAGAATTTTCTCTTGAGAATTTCATTTCAACACGTCTAATTTCATGATTTTTTTAAAAGTGGTTCCATAGTCAGGATCTTAAACAGGACCACCATTGTCCCTATTTAAAAACTTCTTGGAACAACTAGATACCAGATTATCTTATTTGGCTCAATTTCGGTACCTACATTAAATAATTATTTCCGAGATTTGACTTCAATCGAGATGTCCTTTTTAAGACTATAGTTGACAAGATACATAAATAGTTAAAATTTATTGGTATCGGCTATCGTTTAGGAACTATGTACAAAACTAGAACCCAAAAAATGAGAAATAATATCCAAAGTTCCTGACACAAAATCCTGCTTTCCTAACGCCTACGTTATTATTATTTATTTTTTTTTTTTTTTTTTTAATATTACGAGATTGTGCTAGATATGGGAGGCTAAATTATTGACTGGTTTCCTAGGTCTGGCATAATGCTACTGGCAACAATGTTAATATCAAAAACACATGACATCGCACATGTGACATTTCGTATGAGGTCGTGTAGATAGTGTAAACTGAATACAACTGAAGACTGTCCTCAGTAGCATATTACATAGATATAGTTCTTGCCTAATATTTCATGATACCTACTTGGAAATACTCAACTCTGATTGGTTGATTCAAGGACAACTGAAGACAATTTCGAATTGTCTTCACATTTGGTGTTCTCCTTGGAAAGTAACATGAAATGTTAAGCAGCATTGATCTATTTTACACAAAGCTTACTCTTTTTTTTTTTTTCTTTGAGTTTGATCAATTGTGCCATGTTCAATGGATTATGAGTAGTGTTTTCACTGTTCAAAATTAGGTGAAAATGTCTTCAGTGTCTTCACCCGACGAGCCGCTGGTAAGTCTCACCGTGAGACTTACCAGCACCCAGTGTCCAGGAAATACTGTGAGTGTCTTTTCACTTTCTTTGCGAGAAAAACAAGACCGATTTATTAAATTGTTTGGAACTGAACTAAAAACAATTCGGTGGCAAGAACAACATTGAATCCAGCTCTAATGCCAATGTTTATTAACCGTCTGAGTTCAGTAACCACGACTTGGGTATTTTGGTGAAGCATAATAAATTAGACCGAGCCCTTAATTCTCTCTGTGATGTTTATGTGGGTCGTGGTCACCCTCCCCGGCCTCCCCCCTGTCCCTACTCTGGCGGAAAACTTTGAGCACTAAATGAACTGCTTGATAGGAAAACACTCGTAAATTTATGAAGTTATGAGACTAACAGAAACTGTTAAGGACAATAGGACACAGATATACAGTGTATAGTGTATATGTATACCTATACATATTATATGCATTGAAAAAAAAAACGAAACCTTTTTTTTTAGTTAGACATAATATGTACCTTTCAATATTTTATGTTGACCAATAAACTCTACACTTTTTGGATATTACATAAACTTGAAACGTAGGTAAACTTATTTTTACACAGTTAAAACAAAATGATACGAGTACATACCTAGTTTTGGTTTGCACAGTAGAGTTGCTAATTTTATCATGAAAGTTAGGTCCATCAATCACTTCTATGATTGTAGACAAACTTCTGGGAGAAAATGTCAGAAAATCCATTAGAAAAAATGAAAAATTTACAGGAAATAAGCACAGGTATGTTGAGGATGCTCTCCACCCTTGTCAGTCTAATTGAACTTCACTGTAAATTGTCCGTAAAAAAACTCATCGAAACCGTCGACTTGACCTATGTATATGTTAAAAAGTAACTCTAGTCGATCCAAAAAAAGAGCGAAACTTTCAAAATATACATACAAGTAAGGTAGGTATATTAAGTAACTTTCATACCTAGAACACAATATATATAATATTTGTAAACTACGTACCTATTATTTCAATGTTGATTAAACTCTTAAGAAGATAAACGAAGGTAGGAGATGAGGAGAGAAATAATAATTCCGTGTCCGTGAGATAGGTATTGATACCTAAATCACGGTGGTGAGAGCATAATATGGACGCCCAGATCCAATATCTAGGCTCCTTTCATGTCCATTGATTCTATTTGGTTTTAACGTCCCAACTTGAGGTAGACAGGACGGGGGTTTTACCTTCCATTCGCTGGGAATCGTACCAGCTACCCACATTAAACTCACTCAGCCTGGGTAGGGCCGGAACTGCCTGCCTCACATGTTCGGAGGGAACAGAATTTACTGTGCGAACTCAAGATCTCTGGACTATACGAGCAGTAGTCTCAACCGTAAAGCCACAGAGGCTGGTAGGAGAGAAATGGAATTTGGAAAGAGCTGCTCAAAGATTAATGAGATACTGGCACGTGTCAAGATACACTAAGAAAGAGGTATTATAGTGTGAAGTGCTAAGATACACTAAGAAAGAGATATTATAGTGTGAAGTGCTAAGATACACTAAGAAAGAGATATTATAGTGTGAAGTGCTAAGATACACTAAGAAAGAGGTATTATAGTGTTAAGTGCTAAGATACACTAAGAAAGAGATATTATAGTGTGAAGTGCTAAGATACACCAAGAAAGAGATATTATAGTGTGAAGTGCTAACGACAGAGAGCTTGATGAGGACCTGAGAGAAGAACTAGAAGAACCAATTCAACAAGACGGGATTAATTCCGATTCAAAATTTATTACTTGTTTGTTTGTTTGAATAGGATTTCGTTTATCTGATAGTATTCAGTCCAATCAGTTTCTGATTTGAAATATCCTGGTTGAAATACAACCTGCTATGCTCACACAAATCGGGCGAATTAATAGTTCAGGTTTCTTTTATTCAGCCTCCTGTGTTTTATTAAAGGTTCTAATAATTCGATTTTGATTTTCCAAATTCTAATTCAGTAATCCCCAATTTTCTGGTATAGGTATCAAAAGATTTGTTTTATCAGTCGTCTGTTGAGTGTAAAAATGAATATACCCAGGATTTTCCTCCTCTAATCTTGCAATCTATAAAATGCCAAAAGAAAGGTAGTGACTAGCGATGGCGTTACAACTTACAACAACTGTAGTATAAGACGACAGTGTGATGTTACGCCACTGGCTCCACGGAACAGGGAGTTCCAATCAGGTCCCGTGATCATCTCAGAGCCACTTGCTCCAAAACCAAGTTATTATTCTTCGCTCGACTTGTAATTTGTTATGATCAAAATACTTCTTCGCCCAAGCCCAGATCTGAGCAGATTGAAGATCTCTATCTTGGAAAATAATAACGATAGGATAATACATTTTAGAGAAACGTTTGAATTTTTGTGATCTCTTGAGCTTAATTACTTATGTATTGAGCCGAATTTGACATTGTGAATTAACATAAAAAGAGGAGAGCCCTGTGTAACATGTAATTTTATAAACAAAATTTTTGAATTTCTAAGAGTATCAAGTAGATAATATAATAATGTTCATACATACGAATATGTTTCTAAAGAAAATTTGTTTATTTTTCAGCCTGAATAATTATAAAAAAGATTTATTTTTAAACTTACTTTTAGATAATACATATATCTTTTATTGTTATTTCAGACTCCTCCAAAATTACAAAAATACATTAATTCTACTATAACTATTTTTGGAGACTACTCATCACTAGGATTATCCCATAACATCCGATAGTACACATACTAAAATCATTATATTATTACTGTCGATTCACCCAATATCTCTGGCGATCTGTGTTTCAGTGTATTGAAATTGTACATGAAATTTGAAAAACTCCCGAACACTGAAATACTGTCCTTGAAAAGCTTTTTTCTCTATCTAATTGAAAATTCCAGGATATTCTCATCTCAAAAGAACGTGCTTGTCCTTCAGTGAAACAGGGCAGACTAGACAAGTGACTTCTGGAACACAGTGTCATCCGTCCAATAAGAAATTCGAGAAACGTTATGTGCTGTCAACGGAAGTTCTAACTAAATTCAGAAACGCAGGGAAATTCAAATTATTAATGGTACCTTATACAGAAATATCTACATATATGGCGGTATTACAAGTATAAATAAAGAGTAAAATGAAAAATTTCTTTCTTAATTTGGACACACCTTGTACTAACAATAGAAAAAAATTGGAATATTATTCCATAAACCCATGTACGTTTTCCATACACATTACCCCCTCCTTACCATCAACATCCATCTGACAATCTGATAAAAACATTTTTTTTTTTTGCAAAAAAGTTTAATTTTTCCGACCATTCCCCTGGGAACCGATACAAGTGCTAATGGGCCCAAACCCAGCATGAGGTACCCCACCTACAACCACCTCCCCCCAACCTCCTGAGAACAAATGAACCCTCATTCAGGTAGGAGGATTATGTTTACCCCCTTCTCCTTGAGTTTGGGAGGTGTAATAAATTATATTTTTTATTTATTACAATTAACGCAGGGGTAACGGTCGAAAATGACTAGTTTTCCTCCATTATTTTTGCGAAGAAACTACAAATGTTGTAAAATGTCTCAAATAGGTAATTTCTATGGATTTTGATTTTTTTTTTTTTTTTTAGATATAAAGAAACATTGTATGAGTAGTAATGCAACTACAAATTACATCTAGCTATACAAAGTTAATGGTTGTTGTTTATTGATAATTATTACAGGTGTACACTATTTACGGAAAGTGCATCATAAGTCATAACCTCATGACAGATGTATAGGCAAATAACTGCTTGTGCACTTAAACCTACGACTAGTACCATAAAAATAGTAGTACCCATATTCTTGAAAGAAGAAGTGCGAAACATGAACATAATATAATGAATTAATAATGATGTAACTCAACCAAACACCTGGGCCGAGGTGTGAAGAACTCGAGACAGGCCCCACTACTCATTTTACAGAAACTTTGTGAGGGTAATCACAAAGCAATAAATTGCATAAATAATTAATAAGGAACATATTATAAAAACCCAAAGTAGTGCTAGAATTTTTCACACATTAATTTTCTTTGTTGTTAGTTTCATTAGGGAAGCGCAATTCATTTGGTGCTTGAAATTTATTACCTTATGGTTAGCTGTCTACTTTCTACCTCTACTTGCTGCTCCTCGGACAGCGTCATGGAAGGGGACTTGGAGAGAACACTAGTCTAAGCATGCAACACACTCAACAAACTACAAACATGAGTGTGTTGTGCGTGTTTACCGAGTCCAATCCTCAACAAATCAGACAACTGAAGCACAAACAAAAAACAGTAGAGATAGAGAGAGAGAGACTGATCAAAATTGAGCAGCAACTATTCCAAGATTCAACCTTCACCTTTCAAGAAAAAAATTCAAAGAAAATATTCTTTCCAAGTTTTCTGATGTCTGAATATTAAAAGAAGAAAATGTTCTCTCACAACAATGGAATAAAAATTAGTTTTGAGCGAGGTGAAACTTTTCTCTTCGGACCCTGCAAGTAGTTTTTCCATTCTGAGGCCAATTTTGATGTCACCTTCGCTTCTATTGTGTACCTAGAACCTGGACACACATAGTCATTTCCTCCTGTAGTACATCCCTCCCTCAGCAATACTTTTCTGTTTATACTGATTAAAATAGAGAGGTTAGTTGATGGCATAGATATTCAGAACTATTACCTGCAGTGTTGCCAGACGTACTATTATAATAGTATTTGTACTATTATCAGACCCCAAATACTATGTACTATCGTAACATGGCAATCGTACGCAAAAATACTATTATTTTGGTATTTCAAATATTTCAATGAATTTTTATTTCGGTGATAAAATTTACCCTGGAACTTTCTCTAATCGGGTGTTTAAATAATTTTATCACACTAAAAAATACAGGCATTGTAAATTTTATTATCGTCATTTTCTTGTATGCTACTTATTTTTCTTGTATGCTGTACGAGGGTGATACTGGAGGCTGCCCCACTTTAAAGCAGCTATTAACTGTCATCACAAGGCTGAGTGAACCCCAACTACTTGGCAGATTCTATGCCACTGCCGGGAATCGAACCCTGGACCTCTAGTGTGATACCCACTTGGTCATGGAGGCTTACCTACTTATAATATAATAAAAACAACAAATATGCCCTTATGCCCACTATTAATGGTATAAGTATGATGCGATACATTATTGAAATACGATATAAGTATTATATCATACCCCTTCCCCTCCCAAAAGTTCCCAAACAATTTCTGAGCGTACTATCCTACTTGAGCAAAATACTATTATTTTTTGAAATAGTACTATTATGACCCAAACAAAATCTGGCAACACTGATTACCTGCTGATGAGAGCAAATAAGTTCGAAACAGCTGTCCAGGTATGTTCTGATATTCATGCACATCTAATACAACTTCTCACTTTTCTGTTTATACTGATTATACTGATACTAAATGCCACTCATAACTCTATTCTAAATTCTATTCCCAGTTTTTTCCTCGAAAGTATCTGGTATTGGATTTTGGGAGTTATTTTTAATATTTTTATATTTCAATTCCATGTATATACTTAGGTTTTGAGGCTTGAATGAAAAGGTTTGAAGAACTTTGTATCCATGAGTATTTGATGTAATTCTCATTATCTGGAACAGTCCTGAAGAAGATGAAACTACAATACCGTCATTGTTATTACTTTTGTATTAGTTTATTCATTAAAATAATAAACTGCTGTTCACCTTACAAAACAAGCTTAGTCTCGGGGAAAAAAGCAAATAATAATACAGAGCTCTGGTAAAAAGTTTTGAGCATTACTTTATTTTCATTTTTGTTTATATTGTTGGAAACCTTTTTTTTCCATTTCTATTTTTCTTAAATAATAAATTATCTTATGTACGTAGATTATGCATCTAAATATTTCTGCTCTGTACATCGCTTGTTATTTAAAGTAATTTTACTATTTTAATAGATGAAAATAGCAAAGAAAATAGATTCTTTTCCTGGTTCTCGTAGTACAATATACCTAAAATCACATCTATGAAGAATAGGTAGATCATAGGTGAGGTTATTTAAAGTTTATCAGTATCAGTATAAACAGAAAAGTGAGAAGTTGTACTAGATGTACATGAAAATCAGAACATACCTGGACAGCTGTTTCGAGCTAATTTGCTCTCATCAGCAGGTAATAGTTCTGAATATCCATGCCATCAACTAATCTCCATATTTTAATCAGTATAAACAGAAAAGTGAGAAGTTGTACTAGATGTACTAGCGAATATATCTTCCTAGCGAACAGCATGAAACTCTATATGTAGATATTTCACTCCTTATGCCAGCACTGTAGAGACCTATCAGCAGAATTTCCATGAACCGCACCGGGTGGGGCCTAAAGCAAAACTCGGGATCTCAATGTTTATTCACGTACTCCAAATCCTGCACAGCTTTAATCTTTCTCCTCTATGAACAATATAAACCTGCGTTCACAGCAAATGCTTCTACATCCCAACCATTTCCAAATCTCTATATCTTACGGCCTTTCGACTTACTGAATTTACTTATGAAAATCTACTACAGTGGCTCCAACTTAAAAAGCTTTTCAAAATCTTCTCCATAGTTTAATAGCTTTCGAGTTCATATATGAGAGTAACTTTCACTGAATTAAGTCTGATAATAGTTCAGTTCGTGAGTGAAGCGGCAAGTGTATTTGAAAGATATGGCCCCCGACTTTACAGGAATTTCGGAAGATTAAAAGTTGGGTGAATGCTTAGAAGTCTAGACATTATTGCTATGAATTATCTAAACAGAGAGCGCAACATACTTGGAATCTTGCATTGTTCTAATTTCTGTGTTTTATAATTACTGACTGTTTGCTATAACGTGGAATATTTATTGTATCCATTTAATTTATTTTTTGAAAGAGTTTTCCCAATACCACCATCAAACAGCTCTTTATAAAGTCAATCCATCCATCTCTATGTGCTAAAATATGAAACAAGATTAAAGTTAAGATAAGCCCACTTGCCACAAGTTGGAGCTTCAAACCAATCACAGCGCACTATAGTCCAAGTTGAGGGATAGTCTGTCTTATCTTAACTTTAATAATGTTTTATAATTTGGCTCAAAGTATTACGAAACCAAACGGTCTCTTCTGATATAAAACGGTAGAGTAGATAATTATATTACTTCTAAAATGTCTAAATTTCTTAATTTAGATAAAGGGTTGGGTGGAAGAGATTGCCACAGGCAATAACCCGGCCCTTTAGGTAGGACATTAGCTTTTTGTTCTTGTGTCTTTGTTCAATCTATAATTTTTTTTTAATAATTTCATTGTAATTTACTGTATGTATATATTTTACTTTCTTTTGCCTAATAAAGCATAATATAATAATAATTTAGCACTACAGGAGGCTATTATAACTTGTATAGAAAAAAAAACTATTTCTTAGCTTCCACCCACCCCCGCCATCTCGAAGAGAATGCATTATAAATATATTACTTTTCTTCGACAACAAGTACAGTAACCCCTTAATTGAATTACCAACTATGTATGAGGATTCCAACCTAAGTTACAGCGAAGTCTTTCACTTCCGCCATAATACTCGTAGATTGTTTCTCCTAATTGTGTTCTAATGGAAATGTCTTTTTAAAAGACTTCCCTGGGACTTCAGCCCAGGGGTAGTTTTGATTGTACCATTTGATTTGACGTCGTATAAATCACTAAACTCTGCTCCCCCCTACTAACGTGTTCAATTGCCTGACGCGCCCTCGCCCTGGCTTATTTATGTCTCCCTCTTTCTCTCTCTCACTTTCATCTCTATTTTCTCTTTCATTTATTTTCATTAACTGTATCAGAATACTGTGTGGTTTTTTGAGAGAATGAGGACGCCAAGAAAATCAACCTATCTCAGTATAGCCCGACTTCAGGTAAAATCTAGCTAATCTTAACTTTCATTCTGTTTTATAATTCGGCCCTGAGGCTAGTGAAAGTTTATTTATTAAATCACGTACGAAATAGCCTTATTAGAATGATTTATTCCGAAAGTTTTTTTGATATCAGTCACCGTTTACGAATTCTGCTCAAATTTAATTATTGACGAAAATTTAACCCCTGATCCCAGGGAAAAATTTCATGAAGGTCGGTAATTATTGTAATTAATATTTCAGGTATTAAACAAAGATAAACCTATGTGTTGAAGGAACTTCTGGAAGGAACTTCTAAAAGAGCACTCTAGGAACATCGCAAAGTTCCTAGGAACTACAGCTTGACCAGGATTAAGGTATTATACCTTATACTTTTCCTAACTGTGAACGCGAGGCTTTCTCGTGTGACAATTTGAGATATTTTCAACCAAAGCGGGGAAACCAATCTGGTCCGTAGTCCTTAACTTCGGCCGTGCTTCTGATGACTTTTTCAAGTAGAGTGATCGATTCCGGGCAAGGGTGCTAGGTGGGGTTGACCCGATTCAGATTTTGGCTGTTACCGTTTCAGCTGTAGAAGCATTTTACGGCGGAACTTTCGACTCTCGCCGGAAACGTCCATTAAAAATAGAAGTTCCTGGGAACAACTCGATGTTCCTAGGAGCTTCTAGAAATTTCTGAAAAATTATAAATTTAAATCGGGAACATCTAGAAGAACTTCGCGAAATCGGAAAGTTCCTGCAACATAGGTATATTTGAGTGTCCATTGTCAATTTGTGTAACAATGAATATCTTCTAAATACAGTATAATGTACAATTCTACTTTTATCCACATTACTACTGATGAGGACCACTACCACCCAGTATATTCATGTAGGTAATGTTCTCTCGCATCGTTTACACATCTTCAACCCAGGCAGTAATAATAATTTATTCCCGTATATTGTTTCAAATGCAGTAGGACACAGTGTTACGTGTCCTGCAGGGACAAGATGCATTTGTCGCCCCCTCCTCCAGGGACCTATCCATCCTCATTTTGGTTGTGACACATCAGCTGGCACATCCGCTCGTCACTTTATTGGTCGACTCTGATTTTATTTGGAGTCACGAAACTACATATACAGAAATGTAACTAGGTACATAAGTAGAATACTTAAGACACTAAAAGTAATATAAAGAAGTCAAAAAAATGAAATTATTTTCAAGTGGAATAAAAGATAAATCAGACATCTCGTTTAGTAAGCTTATCTTGTTGTGTGATTTGAAGAAAAAACAACTATCTTTTATACGTGGTACTCCATGCATGACCTTGTTATCTGAAGTCAAGTGGTTTATAAGATAGTATTAAAATTAATAAATAAAATAGGAAATTTGTGACATACATCAGCATTCTCACATAATTTGACAAGTAATGGTAAAAAAACCATTTATGCCACATATCTACTATAAACAAGGTATATTCTATTCTATTCTACTTTAATGTTTAGCATAGCCTGAGAAAGCCTCGAATTATTATTGAACAGGGGGAGAAGAGATGATGGGTTTTACTTGGCTGTGCAACTAACTGTAAGAAATAAATAAGCAAGTCTTAAGACTCTAACTTTGAGCGCAGCCTAAGAAAGAATGCAAGGAAAGCATAATTCTCTCAGCAGTTATATAAAACACTGAATCGCGTCGAAAGTAAAACAGCATAAACACTGGAGCAACCATTTAGAAGGAAAAGAGGAAAAATGTTAATTAAATCTAGCACTGCTATTTGCATACTAATTAGGCGTTATTATTCCAACATACACCAGGGATGCGTTTGTTTTTACTGGGAGAATAATTTGTCCAGAACAGGGACGGTAATGTGAACGCTGATTATTATGAACGCACTCGGTAATGTCTGGGTCTCTTCGCATAGATCTGAGCGATAATTTGTCGGAATATACTCGGTACGTGGCTTGTATGAAAAGAAATTATTTTAGTTACATTGTTTGCAGTGGCAAGCAGTGGAATTTGTTTCACATCATGTTTTAGGTCGCAACTATTTCGGTTACAACTCACTCAGCCTTGCTACAACACTGTTAGTAGTTCCTCAAGCCTTTAAAAGATTCTCCAGAATAACGTTTCCTTTGAACACTTTAGACTTTTGTCAATAGTCATTACTTGTAGGAAGACTAGGAAGTACAAGTAATGTTGGAGACCTCTTTCCAATTCCCGTCTCCTTCCTGCAACATTGCTGCGAGTTCTACTCTTATATTAAGTTCATATTTCTAAACTTGAACCTCGGCCAGAAAATATGATATTCTACTCCAGTTCTCTGCCGAAGCTAAATGCCTATACATATACTCGTACATACATAGCTTACATACATGGGCTCTAACGAAACACAGGATATAAAACTTAATGAAGGAATAAAAGTATCTTAAACTTGGAAAATAACATTGAAACTTTTTGGCTCTTCAGATGCCTAACTCCGACTTCAAACAAACTTGTTTTGAGCTCTTCAGAAGTGAAGAAAAAATCGTCAGGTATTAGGTAGGTATATTTTTAAAATTTGTTTTTCACAATTCTATCAGATTTCTTGAAACCATAATATTTCTTCGCGCATTGACGTAGTACAGGGTTTTTCTCTCTTAAATATCTGTGTCAATTTTAAACTGTTTTGGTAACATAGAAAGTGTGAGCATAATATTGAAAGAGAGACATAAGAACTGAAGATGTTCTAAAAAGCTTTAAAAAAGTTTACAATGCTAGACTTGAGTGAAAATGCATATTTTATAACTGAGAAGTTACGACTTTCCCCGTATAGTCTACAACTTTATATGTATGTCCAGATTACAGAGAAGTTGTGATTTTGGACAAAAACCTGACAATCATTATAGAGATCTACTAAGAATGTTCAAAAATAAAATTAATAATGAAACGAGAAATATATATACAGAACATTCCTATTTATTGAATCATGTGGTCTTCCTCTCTTCATCTGATGTTACTTTTTGTTTTTTTTCTCTTCGGAATCGGGGCTATTGCTTTTTTCTTTTTCTTCGGTTGCTTCCGAGGCATCTTCTGTTTCTGTATCGGTTGGAACAATCTTGCGAAACTCTCCCTTATAATGGTCACTGCGCTTCTTTTCGAACACCCTCTTGGGCACTCTGTTCACCACCAGCTCGTCCCCCACCAGGGTGGCTATGAAGGCGTCTTCCGTCTCTCCATCCGCCTCAGCATCAGGCTCAGGTTCATTCTCAAAGATTATATTGTTGTACGAAGTGTACGGTGTGAGGGGCTCGTCTATTTTCATCAGACCATAGTCTCGGTCTTTTGGTTTGTGCGTTGCTCTAACGTTGCTTTCGTCAAAGTGGACATGTTTTTCATTTGCCTTGGGTTTCATTTTTGAGTTAGATCTTTTGCTTTTTCTTCCGTCGGCTAAGATTTTCAGTTTGGACTTTAGTTCTTGTTCGTCGATATCATTGCGCTGAGACGATCTCGTTCTTGTTGAAGTATTTGGTTCTTCTTGGCCGCTTTCATTTTTGCGATTCTGCTGTTCGTCTGACTTATTATTTTTCTTCATTTTAACAAATAATAGATTAATGATATGTGTTACTAAATTTTAAATTTTTCTACCAAAATCATGGCTTTTACCTCCGAAAGTATTTTCCGTAAGAAAATATTCTTAAAACATGGCTGAAAAAAAATAGAATATTAACAGTCCACTACAACAACATCAACGGATGTTGTAGTAGAAAAAGAATAAAAAACAACTTTTTTTTTTTAATTTGGGTTATTGAATCAAATGCTTGAGAGTAGTACCTTAAAAAGTGGCTTAAAAAAGTGTGTAGACTTGAAGAGTGCATGAGAGGGACGTAGACTTTGTTACTTTCATTGAAGCGTTTATATCTCAAGAGCGGTTTGGAATTTCTGTAGTTAGCATTGATTCAAAAAAAATTATAAGCAACAGTTGGAGGACAGTACTCAAAAAGAAAAAGCCTGTACTGCTTCACACTTTTTTTTTGGTTTCCCTGAAAAAAATTCAACAAACACCACACGTAGCCATTGTCTTTAAATTGCATATTACTTTTTATGTTGGGTGGGTGGCTGGGCCTATTCCTTTTCCCCGCTGCTTTGGTCTCTCCCTGTTGTTTATGTTTGCCTATAAAAAGGAAATTACATATTTCTGATGGAGTTTCCCCCCCCCCCCCAAGGTTAGCTATGTACTGTAATAAAGTTTATTCATTTGTTTCACCGTCCCTGCTAGGACACCTATGTTCGCCCTCACGGCATTTCCATTTTTGTTTTGAGGATTCCAAGTGACTATGTAGACCTCATTCATGGAGAGGACGCGACACGAAACTTTTCGATAAAATCGGTGCGATAAACCTTGCGGCGTTTGGCGGTTCTGGCTAAACGATAAGAGATATGAAAAATTTATATGAACAATTTTTTCTTAAAATAAAAAAAAATAATGGGGGTCTACTCCGATCATTTTTTTTTGACATTTTCATGTCTTTGCTCTGGCACATAACCAAAATTATGTAACGAAATTAAGTAACGAAATTATGTAACGAAATTATGTGACGAAATTATGTAACGAAATTATGTTACGAAATATTAAATTGACATTTTCATGTCTTTGCTCTGGCACATAACCAAAATTATGTAACGAAATTATGTGACGAAATTATGTGACGAAATTATGTAACGAAATATTAAATTATAAAAAGAGAGAAGAGAAAAAGTATGTGTCATGCGCACAATACGAAATTTGGTCAGTTAAGTTTTAGACCTTGAATAGTAAAGATGAAAATGTCCCAATGGTTGCAGACTCGTATGCAAGCGTTTTTTTTTTTTTTTTTTGTTCTTGTTTCTTTTTTCAATCTATTTATTTTTTCTTTATAATTTTATTGTATTATATCTTGTTGTACCTCGGCCCCAAATTACCGATATTTTGGGGATTGACCCGACCTGACTAACTTTTTTATAATTTATCCTAGAGGGTGTTGTGACATCAAATCCAATGATTTTGAGGTGCTGATTATACAGGGTGGCGCAGTGCGCATGACCACATTTGAAATTGTTACCATGCGATTAATAATTGAGTTAAGATATTGAAATAAAAAGTAATTTGTAGAAAAAATGTGGAAGTTTAATTTACATGAGTCAGTTTTTCACTTATGAAAGATGATGCCCGACAAAAGACGTCCTTGTCGAGTTACACATTCTTCGAGACGCTCGCTAGAGCATCACGTTCACCAACATCTCCTCAGGAATCCTAGCGATTTCACGGCGGATAGAGTCCTTCAGGTGAGCAAGGGTACGAGGTTTGTCGACATGAACTTTGGCCTTCAGATATCCCCATAAAAAAATCACAAGGAGTGAGTTCGGGTGAGCATGAGCGTGGCGGCCACAGTGCGTCACCATTCCGGGAAATCACACGACCGGAAAAAATTGACGCGGAGATGTTGGACGTGAAAAATTGACTAATGTAAAATAAACTTCCACATTTTTACTATAAAATACTTTTTATTTCACTATCATAACTCAAATATTAAACGCATGGTAACAATTTCAAATGTGGTCATGCGCAATGCGCCACCCTGTATATTTGGCAATAATTTTTTGCTATCTCTTTACCAGACTCAAAGGTACTCTTACCAGTGGCGGCATTTGGCTTCTATTCGGGGGATAAGTAAAGTCGTGTGATGTCACACCAGATTTTTGATGATCTATTAACAGCTTTCCTTTACAGAAATAATGACCCTTCTCCTTGTAAATTTGAGTAGTTGAAAATAATTATGAAAAAAGGGAATTTTGTACATAATACGGTATTTTATTGATTTAATAATTTGATTCCATAGCATCCGGTATGAATTATTCGAAACTTGTGCTTATCAATCAGGTTACAAACCTCAGCATTGTAGAAAGCTCCTGAATTTATTTTTTTCTAATCTGATAGTGAAGCTTTGCACAAATATCAAAAATATTACGAAAAGCCTTTATTTTTAGGCTTTAAAAATCTATTCCCATTTGTGAACATACATGGATTAAAAGTCTCATTCAGGATTTTCGTCGCGCTCAAAATTCAGCGAGTTTTTACAATCTTCTTCTCATTGGTTTTTGTAGCTCTCTTTCAAATAAGCCTTTATTTCACATCATACAATTTGACATAACAGCAGTGGTTGTCAATTTTTACTTTAGAATCCTATAGAAAGGAAAGTAAAGGAATCGGGGAATTCATCAGAACAACGTTTTCTTACAATAAATTGGTTTATTCCGATCATTTTTTGTTGTTGATATATTGAACTTTCTGGAACCCGGGGCCAAATTTCCGGTATTTTGGAGGGTCCCGGACTAACTTTTTTTATTTTTCATCCTACTACTTTCATGAGCTTTGTGAAATTTTGGGAAAAGCTTGCTTATCTAGTCCATTTCAAAATTAGTATCGAAGGCGACAGTGTTTCTTAGAGTGGGACGGTATAATCCCCTTCTACAAAGTTTTCAGGGTTTTCCAGCCTTGGTCCCTGACTTGCTTATCTTGTTATTTATGATTTTTTGTAAAATGTTTTCTTCAATTGGCTTTTCCTCCCTCCTCTCCTATTCCTTCTCTATAGAGAAAACCACATTATTCCTTTTGATTACTGATACCACGACGGGTTTTTTTAGAGGCAATAAAGGAGTCTGTGCTGGTGATTGTGCTTTTATTGGAAATGAGAGCGAGGGACTTATTCGACAATTTTTTTTTTTTTTTGTGTCCCTCTTTTAGAAATTAATACTTTTTCCAAATCAAAGCAATGTCCTTTTCTAAACAGCTTTTGTTTATAAGTTTTTTTTGTGGATACGTCTGGGCAATCTTCAATCTAATCAATGATATTGATCAACATGTCGATCAACAATTTGTTGAGTCAGACGCAACCCGATTCAAGGCGGTAAAGATCAAAAGAAATTGTGTTGAACGGGAAACATTCAATAATTCCAGTACCTAATCAGCCAGTCTAGAGAAATGTAGATACGCAATTTTTTTTATTTTTATTAAACAAAAAAATAAATTCGTTTTTACTAGATTTTGAAAATGTTTTCCATGTCAAAAGACCAGGGGCTCGTTTCATAAAAAAATTAATGATTTCCCTTGGAACTGCCACTCTTATTCCTAAAGTGTAAACAAATGAAATTAAAAAAAATATATATATAAATTTAATTCATTTTCTTGTGTCTTTCAGTTTTCTCTAATTCATTCAAATAAATAATAAACACTACTAAAAATGGAAAAAATGTGTGGCAGTTCACTTGACAAATTTCTTTAAAAATCAATTCGTAAAGTTTCCTTATGGAACAGAATTTGAATTATGAAGTGTAAAGTGCTTTATGTAATAGGCCCCAGTTCCTAGCATGCATCGACATGATTAGGAATCAATCTTCGATCATTACAACAGCAGCAGTAGTTAGCCGAATATCTTCCTCAGTCATTTTTTTTTTTTTTATTATCATTTATTATAGTGTGCGAACATTTTATTTTATGTTATATACACTGAAAAATGAAGTTTAATCACATTTTTAATTGAGATAAATTGAAAAACTGGATGATGAAATGTTTTTCCTTAGAAAGGTCAGACAGGAAGGAGGTTATTAGGGTGCCTTACTGTTATTTAGTGGAAGATACAATGATGAGTTTTAGGTATATACAAGAGAAAAATGTACCCTGGAGGAAAAATCATAAATTTTACGAAAAAAAGTATCAATAAACATAAATGGTAAGTTGTAAAAGAAAAAAAAAAATTGAAATAAAGGTACATAATCATTATTGATACATGAGTAAAGTATTTACATATACGTTTTGAATATACCTAAAAGAGGGGGTAAAGAGAGGATATAATTTATGTACATATACCTAGTTAGTTAAGTGGAAATATTATCCACATTTTTGAGGAACATCTTAGGATCGGCAAAAAGAGTCCTCAGAAGACGGGTGATTCTAGCCTTCATGTTGGTAGAAGTGTCAGGAGAAGAATGGACATTTTGAAGAATGTTATTCAGGTTGATAAGGGGAAGATCGGATTGAGCGACAATCTCCTGTTTTTTCTGGGCATTTCTGAGTTTACCCAGAAGATTGCAGAACTCGTCTGCCGTCACAGAGGTTTCCTTGGTATCAGTTATTATTTTTGATACCAAGGATTTAAAACCCTCAGAGAGTTCTGGATCTGCAGGGGGGGATGTGGAGGTTTTTATTTTCTTCTCGTGTTGGGTTTCTGAGCTGAGTAGGGATCTCTTCTTATTTTTCGGGGTCTCTGGATTTTTGAGAGCGGGAAACTCCTCAGTCGCGGACGTGGTAGTTAGTACTAGGGAGGAAGTGATGGTCGGCTCTCCCAGGGACTCTAGAGAGGAAGAATGAGAGGAGGAGATTTTAGGGAAGAAATCATTCTTCAAGGGGCTGGACTCTTCACTTATTTCCATCTCCGTGTTTTCATCCCTGAACTCACAAGGTGGGGGAGGAGGGAGAGGGGGAGAAGAACTGGAGAGATTGTCATTTGAAATTGGAGGAGATGAGAGTTTAATCTCTTCTAATCTTTGTTGAACTGAAAAAGTTTGAATTGATTCAGGACAGTTTTTGGAAACATGTCCCTCCTTTCCGCAGCTGAAACATCTAGGGGTGTCAAAGGATAGGTAGATGGTATGTGGGACATTTTTACATGTAACAGTTATGTTAGTAGGAATTTTTTCTCTGTCTTCTGTCCGAATCTGTACTTGTCTCTTGTACGCCAAGATGTGCCGCAAGCGATAATCTCGCATACCGTAATTTGTTAACTTGATGTCGGACATAAGACGGACACTTTTTTTAAGTTCATCGACTAACAAGTCGTTAGGAAGGTGGGGAGCCACATTGTGCAGGTACAAAATAAGTCCTGGGTCAATAAGCTTTCTTATCGGTAATATATGCTGGTCATCAATTGTTACGGACTCATTTTTGGCAGCGAAATCGTTAAGCACACATTGAGAAGAAAGATGCATCACTATTCTGGAACCATTTCTTCCTCCATAGATTATTTTCTGAAAATATCCATCCAGAAGATTTCCAACAGCGACAAAATATTTATCAATTGAGATGGAATCTATGCATGGGAGAAAGAAAGCACATTCAAGAGAGAGCATTAAGGAATCATTTACTGTCTTAGATTGAGATTGAAGAGAAAAGGAAGAACTGAAGGATGATGGAGCTGCTGACCTCTTGCGGGTAAAAGTAGAACCTCGGGAAAGAACGGAAGAGAATGAAGTCATAGCGGAGAAAGAAAAATTTCTTCTGAGTCCCACGGAATAAAATAATGTGAGTGGCTAAAATCTGGAAAAATCGCGAACGGGATCAAAGAGTCATAATGATAGAAATCATGTTATTATATGAATGGGAACAAAGGTAAAAATAAAAATCACTATTATCACAGGAAAAGAAGGGAAAAAGTTCATTGAAAAAAGGTATCTAATAACTGTTTCAAACGGAATAATAGTCAATCAGACATGATTAAGCACTTCTTTAAGATACATATGCAAAAATTGAACGTTCAAAACTTTAAATAATTCGAGAAAAATGTAAATGACAGGGAGCGTTAAATTTGTGACTGCTCTGGAGAAAAGTAGGAAGAAGAATGCTCAGTCATTTTAAAATGATTGATAATTATTAAAATAAAATATTTAAAAAAAAAATCTTTTTTACGTAGCAATGATCAAAGCACCCACACACCAACTTGAGAAGACTGAATGTTTAATATTTTTGGTCAACAAAAAACGTTTAAATTTAAAAATTAGGTTGGGACGGTGCAATGTTGATCAACATTGTTGTTCAACACCGGTGGGGACGACGCACCTTAAGGCTTAATAAAAAAAAATTATTACCTACCTACCTAAAAATTTTTAATGTTTTATGTTACAAAAAGTCAGTCCTCACCACCATCCAGCCGCTGACCCAGATCAAAACAAAGAACTACCGGAAGTCACCTGATAACAGACTATAGATTTCTAATTTAGAACTTGAGACCGTTGATCAAAGAGGCAATGTTGGATATAAATTTCAGTTCGCCAAGTTGTCAGTTCTTTTTTTCTATCGGGAAAGTCCCCCAAAAACACAAAAGGAATAACGGTACTTCTTTGATTCGATCTGTTTCGGCACTTGCATGATGGTGAGGAGGAGGACTGACTTTTCTAAATTACAGTCATTGTAACGTATAACATAAAATAATAGGTAGTTTGTTAACAATAATAATAATAGTGGGGAGTTTTATGTGATAAAAGAGTAATGTTAAGATCAAAAGAAATAACGTGATAAAAGAATAATGTTAAGATCAAAAGAAATAACGTGATAAAAGAATAATGTTAAGATCAAAAGGAATAACGTTCAAGTGTGTAATGAGATCAGCACTGTTGTATCAGGAAAGGAGAATGGAAGTGAAGATGCAGATATGACTGTGTGGTGTAACAAAGCTTGATGGAATAAGAATCAGAGGAAGAAGCAAAGTTGTAGAAATATCAGAGAAAATGCAAGAGAGAAGATTATATGCGGGCATGAGAAAAAAAAGAGAAATTTGGAAAGGAGAAACTAACCAGAAAACACCGACCCTGCTTGAGTAAAACAGGAAGAAGACAGTAGAATTTTTTAATTCATGTTTGATAAAATATTTATGTATTATGAAAGTTCACAAATGCTACTATTTGATTCCAAATATTCCAATTGAAAAAGTAAGGAAAAAAATGCTTATACAGGGTGGCGCATAAGTAATGACAACAAGTTTTTTTGTGATATTTTTTTTATTATTTGTTCAATCGAAAAAAAAGTTTTATTGGTCGATTCTAGAGGCTTGGCGAATTTGTTCCATACTACACATGGAATATTACGTCACGTAAGTGTTGGCCATATCCAGCTTCGCAAAGTCGGCCTCTTTCCAGGACATTTTCCATTACTGATCGGAGAACGTTTGCTCCTAACGCTTGAATTTCTTGTGTAATGTTGTTCTTTAGTTGTTGAATGGTCCGAGGTTTGTTCACGTACACCATTTCCTTCAGATATGCCCACAGGAAGAAGTCTGGGGCGGATAATTCAGGTGAGCATGGGGGCCATGGGAAGTCGCTATTTCGGGAGATTATGCGATTTTCAAAAAATTCCCGTAGAAGTGCCATTGTTGTGCCTGCTGTGTGTGGTGTGGCTCCATCTTTCTGAAACCATATCTGTGGGTGATTTTCAATAGCTGGGACATTCCCAATTGGGTTGAGCGCCGTCGTGTTGAAGTGCCTGGGCTGCTTTCAATATTGTCAGAAACACGCTGTCGATTTGCTTCAGTGACGACTGAACGTTGTCTTCCTGGTCTCGGAAGGTCTCTGACTGCACCTTGTTCTTGAAAACATTCAATTATTTTCATAATTGTTCTGTAAATCAGGGCCTTTCGAACTTGGAAATATCGCTTGTACGCTAACTGAGTTTGTGTAATTGAACGTTCATTTTCAAAATAAAATTGTACAATTTTGGTTCGTTGTAAGGTTGTGTACTTTTGCATAATGACCTTGCATATAGTTTATTTCAAGGTTATGAAAAAATTACAAGAAAAAATTATTTAGAAAAAAAGTTAAAGGATTTTCAAATGTTGTCATTACTTATGCGCCACCCTGTAGTTTTCAACGTTTTTATAAAAGCTTATCCATTGTTCAATGTCTTATGCTGGGTCGACACAGGTGCAACGTGTTGCAGTTCGTGTTCGTCAGTGATCCATTCTGTTTCTATGTTCAGGTGCCGTCCACACACGTGCAACATAGTATCAACAAAGATCAAAGATGTTCGGTAGAAAACCGACATCCTCATGGATAATTTTTGAACATTCATGTTCGTGTTCAGAAGCCGTCCACACAGAGTGAATTCATGTTGCAGCAACATGTTGCACCTGTGTGGACCCAGCATTATGTAAATATTGTTAAAAGGTTCGTTAAAGTCGAGTCACCTCAGGGTACCAAACACACAGTACTTATTTTTATACTAACAGAATTCATCCTACTGATGTTTGTGATACAAGTGATGTTTAAGAGCCCGTGATGACAGACAGAGGGACCCCATACTGATTTATTCAATAACCTGGCAACCTCTGACATCAGATAGGGTGAGGTTTTGTTGGGCATACAATAATACATCTATATTTATATCCTCAGACATCTTCTCGATCTTATTAGCTTCTTTTATTTTATTTTTTATTTTATTAAAAAAAAGGAAGTTGTGCCCCGGAACCGCTTTTGCATTACTTCAGGGCACTTTACTTTTATATCCATACCATTCCGGAAACGGAAAAACTCGGTTAGAATTTTCCGCTCCGACCGGGATTCGTACCCGCAACCGTACCCTCAACCTCTGAGCCACGGAGGTCTGCTTGTTATCTTGGGAGAATATTTTGAGAAATGAAAACCCGAAACTCCCAATTTTCATGAGTCTCTTGAATTGGGAAAGTTGATGTGTGTTGTGATTGGGCATTGAGAATGAAGAAGTAATTTTCTGTGAATCGTAACCGTAGCATAGTTGAAACGGTGTACATATTATGTATAATTAGGTAGATAGGCCTAGGAGTCGGTTTCCACATCACCAACAAGAGTACAATTGAGATTGTAATTTATTTGTAATGGAGTGGGGACACATATCTGTACATCCACTTTAGTCATCTGCCCTCCAAGCTATCAATCAATTTGGTTTTTTACAATAATTATTAGTCTAATTACTTACTGTTCAATAATAATGAGGAAAAAGAACTGTTGAAGTATCTTGTGTTCCCAAATAATATTATGTACTGAGGTATTATGTGAACTTTACTATTCTTAGCTTATTGTTTTTATACCTGATTAACCTGATGGCTGAACCTCATCTAAATCTTCACCGCAACACAACTCATCTTAGAAAAACAATTACATGGTTGTCTTCACTTCTGATTCCGATGAGAGCTCTTTCAATTTCTGTTTATTCAGTAAATTAAGTGCCTTGAGGTTCTGAATTCTTGCTGGGAATCAACTGAGTGACACTCGGCTTGTTGGGGGGGGGGGTCTAGTTCATAACCCCCAGGCTGACAGATTCTCTGAGAAGTGACTGCTTGATAGCGATACTAATACTTTCATTGTGGCGCTTGTTTTTCACAACATAGCCACCGTTTCATAACATAACATAGCAAGAAAAAACTATAAGAACTTATTTTTCAATTCAGCCCTAGAGTTTTCTGGTGGTAATCAGCTATTTTTATAACTATAATTAATTTCCTACACCGGAAGGAAACACTCGCGTTGTTGCCATGCTGAAAGTTTTCCAACGTGTCAGGTCACATCATGGGAACATAGCAATAATCACAGTGGAGTCAGTGGCGTCAGGTCACATCATGGGAACATAGCAATAATCACAGTGGCGTCAGGTCACATCATGGGAACATAGCAATAATCACAGTGGAGTCTGTGGCGTCAGGTCACATCATGGGAACATAGCAATAATCACAGTGGCGTCAGGTCACATCATGGGAACATAGCAATAATCACAGTGGAGTCAGTGGCGTCAGGTCACATCATGGAAACATAGCAATAATCACAGTGGTGTCAGGTCACATCATGGGAACATATAGCAATAATCTCAGGCACATCTCAGTGGCATAAAAGTTTTCGGGTATGCATTGAAATGAGACCTCTCCTCGAGTCTACATGTATCAAAAGCTACATAATATGTATTATATACAACTTTCATTTTTTCCATCAACTGTCATATTAATATTTTCCTACAAGAGGCCAAGAAGTTATTAAATATCACCTTAAAGAATTTTCAGAATGTTCTGGAGATAGCCGAAAGTAACACTAGTATCAGTAATTCAGTATTCTGTCATTGGTCTGATTTGGAATGAAAGTTTTTCGTTAAAACAGAAGGTACAATCTTCCTGCTTGTACGACACTGACCTGCTAAAGCTTAACACTGAGAGAGAGAGAGGGAAAGAAAGTGTGCACAAATTGTTCTCTGGAAAATTTAATTGAAAACTGCACACGCCCTCAAGTCTGGGGATTATGTTCGGTTTCCACACGGTGTAATTTTCTTACACGCGATACTAGGGGTACCTACTCATATTTTGCCTTAACTATAATACTTAATGTATACATGCGTATTAGAGCAGACCATTCTGCGAGAAAGGCTACCAGGGTAGGAGCAACTCTGTTTTGGTTATGTCCACCCACGATGCTTCTCATTCTATCACAGTAAATCCAGAATCAATACGAAAGCTGACTACTACATAATGTTCTTGATATTGGGCCATAGGACTATGTATTAGAGTTCTGATTTCTAGCTTTATTAATTTATTATTATAGAGATAAGAGTTTCACAAGAGAAGCCCCAAGTATTTTATTAATTTATTTAATCCCTCAACGGGAAATATCCAATTCATACATTTTCCCTAACTTACAATATTATTACAAACTATACTTATTTATCAACTTAACTAATAACTTAAAACAAACAGCAAACATGCCTAAAATTGGCCAAAGTGGACTTGTACCCGCTTAGGCTCAATACTTCAAAAAAAAAAAAAAAAAAAAAAATATGTGTTTTTGTCACACCGACACCTCTATTATCTATTAGATCTATTGTGACCTATTCTAATCTTACCTAATGATAAAAGGCCCGAGTGTATATGCAACCACTCCTTAAGTTACCCTTATTTGATGGAGGTATTTATTGCAGGGTATTTTTTCTTCACAAGTTGAGAGCAATTTGTTTGAACGTAATATCAATATGATTCACATGGGATCAAAATGAAATATTAATATGAATAAATTTTACTTTGTTGCAGGTACTTGTGCATGTTCAATATTCATGTCAATGGTTTAGTGGTTGTCCAATAGAACAAAGCAGTCCACTTGAGTATATTTCATCCATTTTGTATTAGTTGTTTGAATCAACCTGTGTGTTTTTGTATTTCTAAATTTATCTTTACACGATACCAGCTGAAGCCCGGTACTTTGTCGCCGGGAAAACATGATACAAGTTTTTTGTAGATCCTTTAAATTACGTGACCAAAATTCTTTGGCTGACAGAACTTGTCGATTTCAGTGGGAAATGCTTCACGAAGAAATTTGAAGTTCCGCCGTTTAGCATCGATTTTAGAAAACGCTCTAATCAGGCTGTCCCACAACTAGATGCAAATATTTTAAGGGTAGGTTCAGCGCCCATGGACTATCATACAAGCTATTACAAGTAAAGAGAAGGTCAAATTTAGTACCTACAAAAACTATGTAAAAACAGCTTCAGTAGAAAAAACCGAATACAGAAACTGATTGTAATGTAAAATTTGAACTTTATTAGAACTGGTCAGTAATAAAAAGTATGATTCCTGATCCGGAGCAATGCTGTGCGATTAGAGATTCATAATTATGAAGAGGAGTTCGCCAGCGTCGATGGCATGTTGAATACACCGGTTCCCTTCAGAACACCGAAGTTAAGCGACATCCAGCGAGGTTAAGACTTGGATGGGTGACCATTCAAATTCTAATTCTCGTGACGCTGGCTTTTCCCGGCCCCACTCAGGCTGGGTGAGGTCAATGTGAGTATTAGCAGGTTTGTGAGTTTCCTGCGAATGGAGGGTAAAACCCCCGTCGTGATATGACCATGGCAGTTGAAAGCGACGTTAAACCCCACTTGAAAAAAAAAAGAGGAGTTCCCTCTAGCTGACTATTGTGCATGATCAATTTCCTTTTGATAAATGTCGCAGACCAGTACATTAATTATACCTACCACAAATCGCGCCACTTCGCTTAAACTTAAAACTCAGCCAAATTTTCGTCATGTTTCAGGAGAGTTTATTGAGCTTTTGTGTATCTTGAGTTCCATGATTTTTTTTAAACTAATGTTACGAGTTGCGATTCCGCCTCTGGTTTTGGAAATAGGTTTGGACACCCTGTATACTAGAAGAAGGTTTGGAAAACCGCAGATCATATTTTTATATGTTTTGAATTGTTGTAATCTAAAGCAAAATTTTATGATCTTTTGAGTCGTAAATAGTTTTAACTTATAGTAAGGAAAAAAATTGAAATTGGAGTAAAAATATATGTATAGTTGTATACATACACATTACACATATATATTTTTTTTTTTTTTAACGAACTCAATAATTTCGATTATTGGAATTAATCTAAATAAAAAAATATAGCAAAATATTTTCGTCCATTTGTTATATCTCACCGTCTTCTCCGTTTACTTCCTCCTTCATGGTACTCACTCTCTCCATCTTAGTTTCCGTTATTATCTAATACACCTCTTTTTCTCTTGTCTTGTATTTTCCGCTCTGCTATTAAGATCAAATGGTTCTTTCCCTCCGGAAAACTGAATGAAATTCCTTCCTATTATAGCTCTCCGGTATTAGTTTTCTTCATCTCTTCCTTCCTCATTGGATTATCCGTGTTGACTTTTACTCTGCATTAGTCTTCTCTGTTCCTAGGGAGTCAACAAAAAATATTGAAAGAGCATTTTTTGGTGTTAAAAATGAACCTTAATTTTTGGGATGCAAGAGTATCCTCGCTCTCCAATCTTTCTCTCTTATTTTCTTTCTCTCTCTCTCTACTTCTTGCTGTCTAGGGTGTCCTCTTTCTTCCTCCCCTTCTCTCTCCATGCTTTCTCTCTTATTTTCTTTCTCTCTCTCTCTACTTCTTGCTGTCTAGGGTGTCCTCCATCTTCCTCCCCTTCTCTCTCCATGCTTTCTCTCTTATTTTCTTTCTCTCTCTCTACTTCTTGCTGTCTAGGGTGTCCTCCATCTTCCTCCCCTTCTCTCTCCATGCTTTCTCTCTTATTTTCTTTCTCTCTCTCTACTTCTTGCTGTCTAGGGTGTCCTCCATCTTCCTCCCCTTCTCTCTCCATGCTTTCTCTCTTATTTTCTTTCTCTCTCTCTACTTCTTGCTGTCTAGGGTGTCCTCCATCTTCCTCCCCTTCTCTCTCCATGCTTTCTCTCTTATTTTCTTTCTCTCTCTCTACTTCTTGCTGTCTAGGGTGTCCTCCATCTTCCTCCCCTTCTCTCTCCATGCTTTCTCTCTTATTTTCTTTCTCTCTCTCTACTTCTTGCTGTCTAGGGTGTCCTCCATCTTCCTCCCCTTCTCTCTCCATGCTTTCTCTCTTATTTTCTTTCTCTCTCTCTACTTCTTGCTGTCTAGGGTGTCCTCCATCTTCCTCCCCTTCTCTCTCCAATCTTTCTCTCTTATTTTCTTTCTCTCTCTCTACTTCTTGCTGTCTAGGGTGTCCTCCATCTTCCTCCCCTTCTCTCTCCAATCTTTCTCTCTTATTTTCTCTCTCTCTCTCTACTTCTTGCTGTCTAGGGTGTCCCCCTTCTTCCTCCCCTTCTCTCTCCAATCTTTCTCTCTTATTTTCTCTCTCTTTCTCTACTTCTTGCTGTCTAGGGTGTCCCCCTTCTTCCTCCCCTTCTCTCTCCAATCTTTCTCTCTTATTTTCTCTCTCTTTCTTTACTTCTTGCTGTCTAGGGTGTCCCCCTTCTCTTTTGTGCTTCTGTTTTTTGTATTTTTATTTCGTTGTTTTCTTTCTTTTTTTTCTCTTCTAAATGTACTTACTCTTCAAATTGTAAGCTATTCTATAAAACCAATCCTTGTAAAAGCAAAGTACTCGTAGAAATGACATGATATATACATTATACATATTCACATACATATGCCTACTATAGGAGAGCATGATAGATACCTACTTCAATTCAAACAAAAAACGGTTGGTACAAAAATATTTAAAAAACAATCCACTCAGATATTAATCCACCAGCAGCTTCTATTTCAAAGAGATGTTACATCAATAAGTCCCTACCGTCAATCATCGGGGCTGACTCGGGACTTCCCCATTGCAGCATGGGCGGCCGAGCCTTTATGCTGAGTTATTACCCGTGACCAGTCCGTGTTCCCCATTTAACTAAAAGCCGTGTTAGAAAGATACGTGATAATAGAGCATGAATAATAGGTAGGGGGACTTGAGGGTTCTTTCTAATGGACAGGCAGTCAATCAATATCTGGAAATTCAACTTACTGCGCTGATTCGAAAAGGAAAAACTAAAATGATTAAAATAAAAATACCAAGAGAATATTGTAAACACCTGTAAGAACGCCTTTTCTCATATTTTTCTTTCCTGGAATTACCTGGATGAATTTTGTAAGGAGAGTTAATCCTTTTACTGTTTTCTCTTATATACCTTCTGAAATTTTTATCTTCATCCGAAGTTACATCACTTTTCAGGCTCATGAAAATATACGGAGTCAAGGATAGATGGCTGGTGGTCGAATCTTTAATCGAGTCGGTGTATTTTCTAACCTAAAGTCAAGAGAAAAACAATTAAAATTTATTATTTTAACGGACTGCTACAAAATTGTAGTTGCCTTTCGGACACAGCATTAAAATCAATCGAAGACATTGTATACATAGATTTTTTTTCTTTTTCTTCTTTCTGGTGAGGTTCATTAATTCTGGTTAGCTTCTTTTGAGTTCAACTTTGGTTTGAATATAAATGTTTTTGTATGATATGAAGGGTATCTTTCATAACTGTTAGACAGAGTTCTTCTAGTCTTCGCCGTTGTATATTATTTGATATGAAAAATTGTTTTAGGAATGGTAATGCTGTTCCTCGCACTAGTAATAATTTTACTGGATAACGTCAGGTCAGTAAGTCTACTATAATCACAGAATTTTTTTATAACTTAAGCTTGTATTCATAAGTTCAGTGGCTGAGAGCAGAATTAAAATTATCACACATTTTCATTCACTAAAACTCAACAGTTGATTCAAATGAGTCGCTAGGTTTTGATTTTTTATCATTACCAGGGGGGGGGGTCAACTTTGGAATCATAAATGGAACCAGCGTATTAGTAATACATTTCTGAAAAGTAGTTGTCATTCAAAGTATTTTCAGACAAGTGAGATTTTTAATCAAAATAGGGCCGGAGATGTCGTACATTTTCATGCATTTAATCAATAGCGGATACATCGACGTTCCTCAATCGTGTCTTTTAATGTATGTAACGCGGTAAAGCTTTCACACGAATTCACCATAAATATTACGTAAGCGGAGTATTTTTCCCACTTGTGCCGGATTTTTCATTTTATTTATGAGTCCGTATTCAACAAGAGAAAAATCTTGAACGAATGCTGGGAAAAAAGAAAAGAAAGTGAATTTTCTTTTGTAAAAAATTGAAAAAAGCCCGATACGTGATGACCATTTTTCAAACCCATATTAAATTTAATGTTGCAAAACGAAAACAATCTCGAAAATGCGATAGATAGAGAAAGGAGAAGGCATAGAGGTAGAAGTTAAAAGAGAGAGGAGATAGTGGTAAAACGAAAGATAAGAAGAGAGGGAAATAAGAATTATGAAAACACACCGAGGAAAAATATGGATGGAGCTTCAAACTTTGAGGAAAGAGCAGGAAAGAGACCCCTGATCCATTAAAAATAAAAGCTTATACGACGTTTTAGTCTTATATCTTTAGTAAAGTATTAGAAAATAAAATTGACTGACCCACCCCGGTTGGTTGGGTCAGCAGTTCACATAGATCACTCCACCACACACACCACTTCTGAAACCACTCTCCGGAAAACCCTGCCTATGATACTTGAACAAAAGTTTCGTTGACTCTCCTATACCTGTATCTCCTGTAGGAGTCATTTTTATTAGGGAGGTAATTATAATTGCTGTTTTATCAGAGTAGGAACGAAACTTTGGCTCCGATCCAAATAGGGAAGACTCTGCCCCTCTCTTAGTCTTGTCCCACTCCCCCTCCCCCTCCCCCTGTATCCATCTCCCTATCCTGCATCCCTCCGCCACCTGGACTGAATGTCCATGGGTTGAATGCAAACGGTATTACGTACAAGGGAATAAAGCTCACACTTTCATGAATTCTCATATTATATGAAATTAAACTTTAAGCCTGCATGTAATGATGGTGAGAGCAAACAGTGTTTTTAATTGATTTTACACAACTGTGTTTGTATTACAAGGCCGATGCAGTGTTGTCAGACCTCAGGACTCCGCTTCTCCGAACATACACCTATCTCTGCAATGCTATGTTGTCGGACATGCGATAGTTTGATTTCAAGAATGAGAGCTGCTTTCTGAGGTATAATAAAATTAATGTCCCATGCAATGTTGCCGAAACTCTCTCTAGATTCCAAACTGATTTTATTACATTACAATGTCTGATATTATGTTGTCAGACGTATGAGGAGATTATTCGTATTACAAGCAACGCTGATTCTGTGTTGCATGACTTGTATATCATAGATAATTTATTCAGTTACCTATATGCTAAAAAAAGAGACGTACAGAGTTTTCCGCATAACACAGTATTGTGTGACGTATATGCTCGGTTTACACTGTTGCCAAATTATCTTTACCTCTGTTTTGTGCGTACGTTGCCTTTAATATAGAAATCACAATACATAATTTAATCATATTTTAATGTTTAATGAAGAAACGGGAAAACATTGGTTCATCCATTCACTTAGTACTATATCTCTATTACAGAAAGACATTCAAAACTAAATTTTTTTAAGGCTCCGATAGAAAACAGCCTGTCCTGAATTCTACTCAATGTCATTTAGAATTACATTTGCCTGAAGCAATAACAGGCCATGTAATGATGAGTCCTCCTGATTAACTCTGACTGAAGGTATGAAGGATTGCCCTTACTGTCTCATATTTCTTTAATGATTTTCTTTTCCTTTGAATTTTTTTAATTACTATAGTCAGTTGAGAGGGTGAGAAATTCAGAGAGAGAGAGAGAGAGAGAGAGAGAGAGAGAGAGCGGAATTTCCTTTTTAATTATTTGTCTTAATAAATTTCTCAGTTTAATAAAAGAATAAAAGATATTAGAAAAAATCTGTTACATAAATTTGAATATTAAATTTTTCCCTTTTTCTTGTGTAGGCATCCTTGATTTCGAATTATCGTTTTGGAAAAGTCTATTTAGCGTGGCAATAGTGGTACCTACATACATATATCATACTTCTCTTTATATCCAAGTACATAATAATTATAATTATCTTTCCTAATACATAATACTCATTCTAAATTGATATTATATGTAGAATTTTTCTTCTTCATCTCTCTTAATCTATTTTCTTTTCTTCATCTCTCTTCTTCCATTTCTCTTCTTCATCTCTCTTCTTCTATTTTCTCGTCTTTATCTCTCTTCTTCTTCTATTTTCTCTTCATCTCTCACTTCTTCTTCATCTCTCTCTACGTAATCTTCTGTGTCTTGCTTCCGTGTCTTCAGTTTCAAAAATTTCACTTTTCCGATTTCTCTTACGTTCGTATAATTTCTCTCCCCCTACCTGTATTTCTCTTCATCGCATTACTTTGCTTCCTCTGAGAAATATCCCTTCTTTTTATTCTTCGCTCTCTCCCTCTTTCTCTCCCTCCCCCTCTCTTTCTTTCTCTCTCCCTCTCTCTTTCCCTCTCCCTCCCTTCCTCAATCACTCTCTCCATTGCTTGTCTCGTAATCAGGCCATGTATGTGATACACCAGCATTGACAGTGCCCTCCTACCTCCTACGTGTTTCATGAGAAATGGCAAACTTCTCTGCTAATATCAACGTGACTCCCGCTCTAGTCATGTATCTGCAATACCTCCATTATGTTACAATGTTGCTCCTGACGCTTGAAAACTTTGTCAGGACGTTCAATAATATAATTATTTATATTTACAGCTAGCACGCACCCGTACAATAAATAATTAATATAATTTTTTTATAATATTTGATTATTTATAACTAATAACCAAAAGCCAAGACCTACCTCTACCAATCCCTGTCCTTGGCGATCCAGAGAGGGAATGCATCGAGTATTCTTGGGACTTTTCCTCCCAATCCCTCTCTGGACTTTATCTACCAACTTTAATTTATTTGTTGTTTCATAAATAAAGCACTTGTATTGCATTGTATTATGATGGAACTATTAAAGTATTGAAAGTTACCCACAGTACAAGGTTAGTTTTTTATGGAAGGAAACAAAATTCTATTCATTAGGTTTATTTATTTAATTTCCAAAAGGGTTTTATACCCTCTATAAAAACCCACGCTGTGATTGGTTGAAATTCCACTAGAGGAAATTCCCACAATTAATTTGAGGGGATTAATCCCCTCAAATTAATATAATCCTGTTTCATGATTCCGGCCCTTAGAGTGTAACTTTTTATAGAGTTACTGGCTTCCATATAACCATGCACATCATTCATGATACCTGGTCAATTTTTATTTGTGTTTCTCTCTTTTTCTTCTGTCTCTCTCTCTCTCTCTCTCTCTCTCCTCTCTCTCTCTCTCTCCTCTCTCTCTCTCTCTCTTCTCTGTCTCTCTCTCTCTCTCTGTCTCTCTCTCTCTCTCTCTCTCTCTCTCTGTCTCTCTCTCTCTCTCTCTCTCTGTCTCTCTCTCTGTCTCTGTCTCTCTCTCTCTCCCATCTTCTCTGTCTCATATTCTCATAGTCGTTTAAAGTTTTGCCATACAACAAAATATCAAATTATGAAATGAGAACTTCTCAAAGTTTTTCCTTGAGTGTGGAAAAATTCACCGGGTGGACCAGGTCCCTCAGTCCTTCACTTCCTCTCAATGTTACACACGCTGCACGACGAGGGATCCAATTTATTTTCAAGAAGTGAACTTTCCTCAAGTTAAGATGAAAGTAAACGAGTATTTGACTTGTAGCTTTTTGTTCTTCTTCATTTTTTTCTCAACATTATAATAATAATATCGCCTTATTAATAATGCCCAATAAGGACTATGAAGTCCCATTATTCCAGCAGCAAGCCTATATAAGGACGTATTATTATGTCGTAAAAATCCCAAATGAGAGGATAAATTGTCATGTCCCGGCTGGGTTTCGAACCCACGACCTCTGGTATCTCTAGATTCACAGAGTGCCGCCTTTACCACTGAGCTACCGGGACAGACTAAATTAGTAAGAATAGTAAGTCAATGGTCCACGGCGGTGAAAATATTGACGGGGGAAGTAATGTTCTCTGTTTGTACAGAAGTAATGTCCCTGTCATCTTTTCGTGTAATATAGTTAAATTTGTGATGAGTCTAGTATTGAGAAGATAAATAATAATTCATTATATCATTTTAATTTTATGTATTTTTTATTCAAGATAAAACAACACCCTGTATGTACTCAAGGCTACCAGAAGACCCTGTAACTCATCCCTGCTCTCAGCTCCGGACCCAAGCCTATAGTTTTTGAATATTTTATTTTTTAAACGATCATAAAAAAATGAAAAATAAAAAGATTAATAATGTCCTGTCAGTCAAACCGACAGACAGACAGACTGACAGATTTTATTTCCGACTGAGGAGAATAATAGGTACGGATATCACATTTTTACGTAGGATTTTATTTTTAGCGATGTTTTGTACTGTTTTATGTAAATGGAGGTAGAGGCATGGATATGGAGCGCCATCAGAGATATGAATGAGACTGTTTATTTTCTATTTGCCTAGTTCTCATTCCTTTGGCATCAACAGCAACGTAAATCTGAATACTGTTTATTGTGAACAATATTTTATTGAGTCATTTGATTTTTTTCCCGATATTTTTTTTTTAATGAAAGAGAAATCGGACGAGTTTATTATTGTGTTTCTAAAACTGTATGGAAAGTGGAAAGTTCTGTGATTATCTAGCTGCATGGCTAGCAGGAATACATCGACAGCATGTCTAACGAGAATTACACTTATAACATTATCAAAGATTCTTCTAGGGAATCTTGGACTGCACATGTATAAAAATTATCTTCTGCTTTCCCTTTATTTATTGTTTGGCGGAATTGAAATTTCCTATTGCCTATTTTCCCTTAAAAGTCTAGTGACTTCTGGTCAGCTCTCCTAGTGGGTAAATAATGGTGAATTGATCTATTTGATATAATGTTTCTTTCCAAGCTCACTTACTGTTGTCTTGTCCTGGATTGTTTTGGCCTACCTCTTCTAGACTATTGTTGGTGGTTGACATTTGTATATATTCGATATTAGTTTACATCTATTTTCGTATTTCTCTTTCCATCATAATACATAGTTAGTTACTTGTTGACATTTCGTCACTATTCCAAGGTCTAAAATGTTTGTGACAACAATGGAAAGGAATTTCAACTTCTAAAGTAAAGTAAAACTTTGACTTTGCGTGGTAGAGAAAGAGAGGGAGAGAGAAAGAGAGAGAGAGAGAGAGAGAGAGAGAGCGAGAGAGAGAGCGAGAGAGAGAGAGAGAGAGAGAGAGAGAGTGGGGGGGGGGGAGATTATGCCCTAATTAAATAATATACATAATATGTGAGGACGTTGTTTTATAATTATTAGGTACCTTACTATATTTGTCTTTCCGAGTAAATAAGATGTTGAGAAACGACCTGACGTTTAAGACGTGAGGAAACGGGGTGAGGGGGGGTAAGGGTGGTTCAAAGGAGCTGAAAAGTGGTCCCATTTTCGGATTTTCGCTTATATCTCAAGAACAATACATTTATTTAATCTGGAAGGTCATTGTTGGACATGTTGGACCCCTAGGGCGGAATTAAGAGGTAACATATCTTTAAAATATATAGTTTATTTTCTTGGAGCGTATATCTCAAAAACAGCTAGAAATTCTTCAAAGTAGCAGAGAATCAAAGTTATCCTAAATTTTATTTTCGCCTCTCACGCACTCTACAGGGTCTTTTAAGGCTCTTATTAATCATACTAGTTAATCATATATTATAATTGAGTTATACTCTGCCTGAATAATAACTATGCACTAAGTCTGGATGGTGATGGTTGAATTTTATTGATTCAAGATGAAAAAAAAGTAATCAGCACAAGAGTAAGATAAAGGAAGACAACCGACAAAAAATACAATGCTCTACTATGCCTATGTCAGTGGAAAAATTTGCTTAGATTGCTTATTAGTTTAAAGACTTTTCACATTTTGAATATTTACGTTGAATTTGGCCTATTTGAAATATCCCGGTCTAAAATATAGTGTTGCCAACAAGCACAAGAGCTTAAGCGGAGTCTCCGCTAGGATCTGTCCTTAATGACACCGGATTTGTTTATAATTTATTCATAAATATTGAAGAATTTATTCATAACTACGGGTGTAGACATAGACAAAAATAATTGAAATGTATCAATTAAAATACCAAGAAAAATAAACCAACTTGTTCTAATAATTAAGTT
Organism: Bactericera cockerelli; assembly: GCA_024516035.1. Lineage (NCBI taxonomy): Eukaryota > Metazoa > Arthropoda > Insecta > Hemiptera > Triozidae > Bactericera > Bactericera cockerelli. Next base: position 24,210,249 of record CM044956.1, read on the forward strand.
AAACTTTTGGAACCACAAGAGATTTTTTTAAACAATTAATTCAAAAGCGAAATGCTGTGTGCAGAGTTGCAGGTTGCAGACTAAACAATGCTCGAGTCACCATAATTCCATGCTTGCAAAACTTCCCTCTACCTTATCTGAACATTTTGGACAAGGTATTTTTTATGAAATGCATCGAACAGGCTGGCAAATTTTCACAAAATAATCAGGATATATTGTAGATACGTAGGTATAGACTATTAGGTATGACGCTATAGTTACTTTATGAAATGTAGTGGGGGAAATTTTATGGATGATAATTTTTACTTTTACATTACTGATGGAAAATTTTGTAAAATTTTACATGAAGGCATTAATTTATATGAAGGGTACTAAAGTATTTTACTACAGTTCATGTACATTTGTACAATGCACTTGCACCTAGGCTTGTGTACCACCACAGGAAAATATTATTTGAGAGTTGTGTAAACATGAAAAGTATTTATAATGGTTCTGGAGAGGTGTGTATAAACTATCGTGGACTGATGGGGTTCCAGGCCTTGTCGTGTTGAGGGTACATAAAAACATGATACTACTACTATACTAATAAATTAAAAGCTCATTTTCTTCTTACATAATTACATGTGTCAATTTTTAGTGAGAATCTAGTAAACATACAAAGCAAGACCCTCTTCACATTTAATCTAGTTCCATTCTAGTGAGCTTGATGTGGCGGAGTGGAGTTGCGCACTGGCTTGCACCCACCATGACCTGGGTTCGATTCCCAGCAGCGCAGAAACTTTGTGCTCTTTACTTGGATGTTCGGGGTTCACTCATGGTGAGGAAAAATGTGAGGAACTGGTGAGGAAATACCTCGTGAGGAAAAATGAATGTAGTGACCAGGGGCGGCATTACAAGAGGGAATATTGTATGACTGTTGGAAAATGATGGAATGCACAGTACAGTTGTGACATAATAATACAAAGCAAAACCACAGTACACCTACACATACATAACACCTTTTGTTGGCATAATGGAACTACCTGTCTTGCGCTGACAGTCTAAATAAAGCACTACTTATACTAATACTTATACTTTTCCTCAAATCTTAATACATATTTTAATTTTAAATATGATCTCACTGCTGGTTTTTATTTTCACTAGTAGCTAATCATATTTGTTTCGCGGAATATCCATTATCGATGGACCCCTTGAAATGAACATTAGAAAATTTCCAACCAGCCGGTCTTAAAACTTTTGGTTATCAAATCTGATTGATACCCATGAATCCACAGAGGTTAGCTTGTTAATGAAAGGATACCTACTTAATTATTATATTCGGTTGTAAATATTGAGTAACTTTAGACGTATAATATGATAAACATAGTATAACGGACCCAAATTATGTATGTATTAGGGTCAAAGTTTCCCTAGACATCGAAGAGACAGTACATTATAAAGTTATGTTTATTTAAATAGCGAAGAGAAACAAAAGCAAACGAAAATATTGCAAAAGTTCATAATGTTTTATGTTTAAGTACGGGGTGGAACAGATGTTTTAAAGTGGTAAAAATATGTAATGTAGCTATCTACTACAGTACATAAAGAGATGATGCAAATATTTTCCCAGATACTTTCTTTATAGTGTGCTGTGATTTCTGCTTCCAGAATGTATTTTTATAAATAAAAAAAATTGATACATAAAATAAATAATCATTAATATAAAGCTCATTTTCCTTTTAATCATCCATAACTGTTAAGCCACAAAGATGCTCCGAAATCCAAATTTTTGGTGGATATTGGCGTTTTTGCCTAGAAAATGTAAGAGAACAAAAATTACATAAAAAATATGTCGACCCCCATAAACCATACTTTAAACCCCCAAATTCAAGAGTATTTTCTTATTGATATTATTTTATTGGTGGTGACGCTAATGGCCGTATTTTGATCGCCGGTTACGGATTTCGTCGTCAACTTATAGTGATAAATTCATGGGAATCAACCCTATAATGTAAAACTCCGTGTTCAGTCAAGGTATAAAACAAAAAAAATATTTGGGAATCCTTCCGAGACGCATTAAAGGAAAAATCAAAAGTGAGAGCAAAATGCACAAAGCGCTCGGTGGTGCATATTTTGCTTTTTACTCCGTGCACTGGATATCCAAAAATCAAAATTACTCTTACTTTTGTATTCCAGGATATCTTTATTGACTGGTCTATCCGTCCATCTTGTCTCATTATTGTTCATCTTTCACTTTTTTCCCCAAACCTTGGGATCGGCATTGGTCAACTTCATCCGTGTCCTCATCATGATTAAGGGTTGAGCTTGTTTAGCTCTGGGTCTTTTAAGTCTCTTACTTATGGATGTGATTTCTAGTGATGGACGCGGTGCGATTAAAAATAAGAAATCGCACCGCGCATTTTGGCGCTGTGCGTTACTAGTGCTTTCATTGTTAGCTAACAATGTTCGCAGTGTGGACCCGGCATTAGAAAATGTTTTTACGACTTGTTTGAAATAACATTGTTAGCGAACATTGTTAGCTAATAATGTTCGCTTAGTGTGGACCCGGCATAACGCCAACACTGTTAGTTAAGGGTGCCAGCTATTTCTGTTACTGTCATTTGTGCCGTACATCTCGCTTTTGTCCATCTACCCATCCTGTATGTATAAATATTATCTACTTTCATTCATTCTATTTAACCTGCAGAATTATAAATTCCGAAAGAGTGGGTAGGTATTAGGTTCAGAGAGTATGTGTTTGTTAATTGATTATTATCATCTGATAACGCCTTTTAATGAAAGCTTTAACTCATATCGCTAATTCAAATGGCAATATAGTGATTTCCAGCATAAAAATAATGAATTTTAATAACTAGCTTTCATCATGATTATTACTTCCGAGAAATTTCTATTAACTAATCGAAAGTATTGTGTTCGTTTTTGTAAAAAAAAAAAAAAAAAATATTTTTTGTTCCGATTTCAATTTTTCTCGTTTCATAACATCCTGAGCAATTTCGTTTTTGAGCATGTCGTTTTTGAAAAACAGTATTCTACAAAAAAAAAAAAAAAAAAAAAAAAAAAAAAAAAACAAAACAAAACAAAATTAAAGAAAATAGATCGAGCGGTTTTGGAGATACAAGTGATTTAGTATAAAATCTCAAAATTTCCAAGTGTATACAATGTGAACCAATCACGAGGAAGTGTATTTTTTTCATAAAATTTTCTTCTAAATTACAATTTTCCCTTCCAAGCGAGGTCGTGGTTTTCCAAATGCAGCTGGGGGCAGTGATGGTCTCCAGCCAACTCATGTTAAAAATTGGCTCATCCTGAACCACATATAAATTTGGCTAAGCCATTATAACCCTGGGGAACTGCAAGCTAGCTCGTTAGGGTTCGCTAGTCTGTTTTTGTTGATACTCCTCTAGCGATACACTGGTCTTCTCCCTATTTAATTAACATCCCCCCATCGAGGCATTGAGAGTTAGCGCCTCATTTATTAGATAGTACATAGTAAAGTTATAGAAATTTCCTTGCAAAGTTATAGAAAGTGAGTTAGATACAACAAATCTGATTTGTAAAATATTCTAGTTTTTTGAGTATACACCTAAAACAAACAAAAATCGGGGTTTTCCAATGTCACAGTTTGAACGTTTCATTTCCCTGAAAGTTAAGCCTCAGAGTCAACAGGAAACAGTATATGTGCATGAGCAAATGCTGTCAATATCAAACTTCTATCTCAATAATTGAGTTCTGTGAATTTCCATTAGAAAATTGTAATAAAAATAACATGCATGTTACTATATGATACTGTAGACACAAAATCTTGCATCATATTCAAACATGGAACTTCCGTCTCGCAAATTTTGAGACCAGCTCTTATAATTCCATAGTTTATAATAATTATTTAAGTACAGTCGAACCTGGATGTAAGAAAATAATTTCCAGGTTAAATTTACCTCTATAACGGAAAATAACCTCTTTACAATAGAAACCTGGAATTCCGGCCCCTTGAGTTTTTTCATATCCAGGCTCGACTTATATCTAGACCTGATTGTTCATATCAAAATTCCCGTCTATCTTCTTCCTTCTACGAACCTTATTAATTTACTGGAAAAGGAGATTATTGAAGCTATTGGACAGTAAACTTTCATCATTGGAACCCTTTGAAAGAAGAAATGAACAAGTTCCTCTTCTCAGACTATTCAGTCTATTCACCCATGTCATGATTCTGTTCCCAATGGGTTTGGCCCAGGGTCTGACAGGTGAAAGAGGAGTGTTCCCTGGTACATTTGATGGAAAGCTCATTAACAAAATAAATCTACTCATCAGCTAATGTTAGAATGTTATTTCAATGAAGAAACATAAATAAACAATTATTTATTCTGGTATATCATGGACTGATGATGTTCAACAAGCGACTTGCGCCCTGACAGTGATTGAGGTATTCAATGTTCTGTTTATGATAATGTTTACGTAATGTAATTAACTCTTGTATATTCTTCATTCCATTTCTTCAGAGGATGATATGTTTTGTAATAGACAGAGACACCTCATCCTCAATGCCTTAAGCAATGGAACGAAGTTCAATATTTACTCGTGCTTTCTGTATGTCATTTTACATTAAGAGATTTAAGTTCATTGGACTGGTATAAGGTAGTAAGCAAATATTCAACTTCAAAAATAAAAGCCAATTTTCTACAAGAAAATTTTAATTTTTGTGAACAATCTTCCGTACTTTTTATTTCAAATTAGTCACCATCTTCTCAATGATTTCCTTGTTGACATTTCCAACGATTTTGTCCACTTCTTTGCCACTGCGGAATCCCAGCACAGTCGGCACGGCTTCTACATGATACTTCTCCGCCACGTCTCTCCCCACCTCAACGTTCACCTTGAGATAATTCAATTCCAAGAAATTTAAATGCAGATATGAAAATTGAAAAATGTATTTTTAATGGCAACATCATAATACATTATCCCCCAAAAACACCACTTCGTGGTTAAAAAAAGAAGAACGCCTCACTCAAAAGAATGATTATAATTAGCTCTGAATTTATTCCTCTTATGTTTATCTTTCTTTATCCTTTCTAGGGGTCATCCCAAACTTGATTTCTCTTTAAATTTACTTGTTGCACGGTAATAAAAAATGGCGGTCGGAGTATGATTTTTCTAAACTTATTTGATTTGAATCGAGAAAATCACACCGCGACCGCCTTTTTTATTGCCGTGCAACAAGTAAATTTAAAGAGAAATCAAGTTTGGGATGACCCCTAGAAAGGATAAAGAAAGATAAACATAAGAGGAATAAATTCAGAGAGGAGTGCAGAGATACAGAAAGAGAGGTGGTAAGGTGTTCTCAATTTGATATCATTTATTTTTAGCTAATTATAATCATTCTTTTGAGTGAGGCGTTCTTCTTTTTTTAACCACGAAGTGGTGTTTTTGGGGGATATCAGTTCTTTTTGTACGAAAATATAGGTTCATACACTACTGAAACATTATGAATAACAAAAGTAAATAAGCTGGGAAAATGTGAATGTACCAAGTTGTTTTTATTTTAAGATATAGTTTTAGCAGTACGTATTTAATTTTTCTAAGGTCAATATGTATTTTGATCACAGATTTGGCCCCTGAGTCCCTAAAGTGAGTAAATAATATATAAAAATGCAATGCAAGACCTTTTGATTCTATACTCAACATGATTAGGTTTATCTTTCAATGCAAAATAGACCTCGGAGCCTCCTATGAGGGACACTAAAACACCTGGATTTACAAATGCCAAAGAAATTAATTTGTAATCACCTTATCAAGGTGTAATACTAAGATTCTCCCAAAAATAAGACCATGCTTTTTTACATTAGGCATTTAAGAAAATGAGAACTATAAAATTATCATTTTTATATAAGAATCGGCCTTTTATAAGGAAATCTTTAAAATCTCTAACTAATGAAAGGCAATGCCTTCAGTGTATAGTAGAGTTAGGTAAAATACATAGAAGGCCATGCCTCAGGAATATAGTAGGGTTAGGGATAATACATAGAAGGCAATGCCTCGGGTTTATAGTAGGGTTAGGTAAATATATAGGCCATGCCTTGGGTTTATCATAGGGTTAGGAAAAATACATAGAAGGCCATGCCTCAGGTCTACGAGTATATCAATGATTCCTAGGTGTTTCGATTATAATTTTTATGCTAGGTCTAAACTATCTATATCTATAAAAGAAAGCTGTCTGTATGTGTGTATGTATGTATGTGTGTATGTATGTTCTTTATACAAATCCACACCGTTTGACCGAGAAACCTGAAATTTTGCACATAGGTCCCTTTGGATCAGGAAATTCTTCTAGGCTAGATTATATCTCCCTGAGGTTAAGCTACAATGAGTAAGGATAAAAATGGATGGGTGACGCAAAAATAATTCACGTTTTTTGACAAAAATCACATTTTTTCTCGAAATTTGTCGCGACGACCTATCAACTCAAAGCGAGAAAGTTTTAGGCAAGGGTTTGAGCTTTCAATTGACATATCGATCGCGAATTTCTGATGAGCCGTTCTTGAGCTACGCCGGGTAAGGTAAAAAAATGGATGGGTAACATGTAAAATATTCACTTTTTTTTTGACCAAAATGACATTTTTTCTCGAAATTTGAAGTGACGACCTATCAACTCAGAGCAAAAAAGTTTTAGGCAAGGGTTTAGGCTTTCATTTGACATATTGATCGCGAAATTCTGATGAGACCAGAAAATAAATGGGCGACAAAAAATATTCAGTTTTTTTTTCAAACCTAAATGACATTTTGTGTGTGTGTGTGTGTGTGTGTGTGTGTGTGTGTGTTTGGTGTGGTGTGGTGTGTGTGTGGCGTGGTGTGCGTGTGGGGCGTGCGTGTGGGGTGTGCGTGTGTGTGCTGTGTGTTTGTGTGTGTGTGTGGTGTGTGTGTATGGTGTGTGTGTGTGTGTGGTGTGTGTGTGTGTGTGTGGTGTGTGGTGTGTGTGGTGTGTGGTGTGTGTGTATGTGGTGTGTGTGTGTATGGTGTGTGTGTGTGGTGTGTGTGTTTGGTGTGTGTGTGGTGTGTGTGTGTGGTGTGTGTGTGGTGTGTGTGTGTGGTGTGTGTGTGTGTGGGGTGTGTGTGTGTGTGTGGTGTGTGTGTGTGGTGTGTGTGGTGTGTGTGTGGTGTGTGTGTGGTGTGTTTGTGTGGTGTGTTTGTGTGGGTGTGTGTGGATGTGTGGGTGGGTGTGGGTGGGTGTGTGTGGGTGAGCGTTGTGTGTGTTTGATGGGCTGGCGAAGCGGCGGGTGTAACCCGCTAGTCTATATCTATAAAAGAAAGCTGTCTGTATGTGTGTATGTATGTGTGTATGTATGTATGTATGTATGTTCTTTATACAAATCCACACCGTTTGACCGAGAAACCTGAAATTTTGCACATAGGTCCGCTTGGATCAGGAAATTCTTCTAGGCTAGATTATATCTCCCTGAGGTTAAGCTACAATGAGTAAGGATAAAAATGGATGGGTGACGCAAAAAAAATGCACGTTTTTTGACATAAATGACATTTTTTCTCGAAATTTGTCGCGACGACCTATCAACTCAAAGCGAGAAAGTTTTAGGCAAGGGTTTGAGCTTTCAATTGACATATCTATCGCGAATTTCTGATGAGCCGTTCTTGAGCTACGCCGGGTAAGGTAAAAAAATGGATGGGTAACATGTAAAATATTCACGTTTTTTGACCTAAATGACATTTTTTCTCGAAATTTGAAGTGACGACCTATCAACTCAGAGCGAGAAAGTTTTAGGCAAGGGTTTAGGCTTTCATTTGACATATTGATCGCGAAATTCTGATGAGCCATTCTTGAGCTACGCCGGGGAAGGCCAGAAAATAGATGGGCGACAAAAAATATTCAGGTTTTTTTTCAAACCTAAATGACATTTTGTGTGTGTGTGTGTGTGGTGTGTGTGTGTGTGTGTGGTGTGTGTTGTGGTGTGGGGGGTGTGTGGTGTGTGTGTGTGTGGTGTGTGTGTGTGTGTGTGTGTGTGTGGTGTGTGTGGTGTGTGTGTGTGTGTGTGTGGTGTGTGTGGTGGTGTGGTGTGTGTGGTGTGTGTGTGGTGTGTGTGTGGTGTGTGTGTGTGGTGTGTGTGTGGTGTGTGTGTGTGGTGGTGTGTGTGTGTGGTGGTGTGTGTGTGGTGTGTGTGTGTGTGTGGTGGGGTGTGTGGTGTGTGTGGTGTGTGTGTGTGTGTGTGGTGTGTGTGTGTGTGTGTGTGGTGTGTGTGTGTGTGTGGTGTGTGTGTGTGTGTGTGTGTGTGTGTGGTGTGTGTGTGTGGTGTGTGGTGTGGTGTGGTGGTGTGTGGGTGTGTGCGTGTGTGTGCGTGTGTGTGGTTGTGTGTGGATGTGTGTGTGTGGATGTGTGTGTGTGGGTGGGTGTGTGTGTGCGTTGTGTGTGTTTGATGGGCTGGCGAAGCGGCGGGTGTAACCCGCTAGTGTAGGTATAAAATCAGGTAAAAATGCAAGCGACGCGACGGGAGACAATTTGGTGTTGATAAAACCATGAGCGGGAGAGAACTCGGTGGTGACGTCCCTTATCAATACCTCACCAGGTATGACTGTACCCCGGACACAATGGACAGAGAAATAAAACTTCCCTGAAGGGGATCGAACCCAAGTCATCATGCATGCAAGCCTAGTATGCTACCCACTTGGCCAAAGTCACTACTTTGTCACAATTTTTAGTGAGTAGCATTAGGGACTCTTAGGTGTATTTTCTCCAGAATGTAGGGGCAGTTAAGATTAAAGTTTAGAACATTAAGTAAAAATGTCATTTGTTGTTTTTCCCTTCGGTTTGCTAGGGTTTCTAGGTCAAGATTTTCAGTCAACATGTTATATTCAATGTACTCAGGATAAAGAGGATAGAAATTAAATGTTTTAAAAAACATACCTCGTACAAATCTTGCCTGGATTCGTTCAATGGTCCTTTTCCCCACCTTTGTATACGGCAGCCAAATTATTGCACCGTATTCTAAGACAGATCTTACCAAAGATTGATATAAAATTTTAATCACGTCAATATCTTGGATGGGTTTACTGTATCTCATTATCATACCTAGCCTCTGGTAACCTTTACATTCAGTGATCTGTCTATGAGAGTCGAAGTTTAAATTACTTTGGAAGTGTATTCCTAGATCTTTGTACTCATTCACATATTTTAGGACTGTGTTATTGATACTATAAGTGTACTGAAGTGGACTTGGGTTCTTTTTGTTGGTGTATACCATCACAGAGCATTTTTCAGGGTGGAAATTTAAACCAATAGTTGCAAGCCATTTAGTAATTGAGCTCAAGTCATCTTGTAGAAGCTGACAATCTTCAATTGTTTTGACGGGTCTAAAAATTTTTACGTCATCAGCGTAGAGGAGTATATTGGAGTGCAGGACATGTTGGCAGATTTCATTGTATGCAAGTATAAAAATTAAACTACTTAATTTGCTGCCCTGAGCTACTCCCGAGGGGGGTGTAAATGGGGTGGATTTTGAATTTTTATATTGCACAACAATTTTTCTGTTTTGCAGATAACTTGCAAATAAATTAACCAAAGGGGGAGAAAAACCTGTTTTTACCAATTTTTGTAATATAGAGTCATGGGCCAACCTATCGAAACATTTTTCGATATCGGTGTACACTACGTGTACATCTGCCTGAGGCAGTGTTCTCGCTATAATGTCAGAGAATTGTACCAAATTTGTAATGGTCGATTTTTTATTAACAAAACCATGCTGATTTTCTGATATTTTGTTGGAGATGAAAACTGAAATTTTGTTGTAAAGAACACCCTCGAAAATTTTAGCATCGATATTATGAGAGCTAATTCATCATATTTTATCTCCATCCAACCATGATTGTCCAAAATCAATCTCGTAATGCCGCCACAGGTCATCGCCCAGTTCTGCAACTACTAAAATTTTCCTCGCGAGGGTAATGGGGTCGTCATGAAGATCAAATATAAAGATCGGAAAAACAAAACAACGTTAAGCCCAAATTGAAAATATAGAGCTAAAAAATTTCGTCCCCGCCAGGATTCGAACCCATGCTGACTGGGTGGCAGGTCGAGCATGCTACCAATAGACAACGTTATCTTCTAAAGAAACGGATGGAAAATGAACTAAATTAATACTTGGAAACTTAAACATTAAAATTTTGCAGTGAGAGAGCGAGGTCATCTCGAAAAATACATACTGGCCAAGATCTGACCACTAAACTAAGGATTCGAAGGTACCTACCCGCCAAAGAAAATGAAAAGGCCACCAGGTGCCACCCAGTGGACCGGATGAAGGAATAAAATCAATAAATTTGGTGTCTGCTCATCAAGATCTTTCATTTGATACCACTTAAGATTAGTATTATCCTTCAATTCCCGATTTGGGCTCCCAAAACCCGAGGCCGCCCAAATGGGCCGCCCGCTTATAATTTAGATTTTTTTTTGGTCCGGGCTCATCTCCATTATATCTTGATCACTTTAGACACCTCACTTAATCTTCAGTGCCAAGTTAAAGACACGAAGTCGGGTCTCAAAGGATCCGTATGAAAAAAAAAACAGAAAAAAAAAAAAAAATATAAAACAGACAAGTTTAAATGTAAAAAAAATGGAATGCTGTGGAATTCCAAGTGCCATGAGAGTATGTCGTATCAAAACAAATAGTACACAAATGTCATACAAAATTTTCCTATTATATTAATTCAGGCAAAAAAACACTGCCAATTATGGACTCTATACTTCCTCGTGATTGTTTCACATTGTTAACACGTGCCAATTTTGAGATTTTATAGAAAATTACTTGTATTTCCAAAACGGCTCAACCGATTTTCTTCAAATTTGTTTTATATGGTAGAATATTGTTTTTTCTACATTCTAGATTCCACAAAAATTTCTGTATCGGCAAGTCGTGGTCCTTATTTTTTGACTTTTTTGTCCAAAATTTCGGATTTTCTTAAATATCAGAGTCTAATTATAATTAATTAAAAAATACATATATATAAATAGCCTATGTAAAACAATTATATGCATACACACACAAAATTTCATTAAAATCGGGTGTACCGTTCACGAGATATAAGCGTTTAAGTAAAAAGTTAGTGGTCAGGCGCATGGGCTCTTTCACCAAGAACCGCTAGTACGAATTCGATGAATTTAAAATGGGACCATCTACAGAATGTCTCCTAGATGTGTGCAAAATTTCATCAAAATCGGTCGAGTAGTTTCCGAGATTTGCGCGTTACAAGGAATCGTTTTAACAGACCGACAGACCGACAGAACGACAGACCGACAGACAGACACAAAACCAAATTTGCTCAGGAGGTTATGAAACGTCCAGAAATCTGAAAAAAATTGAAATCGGAGCAAAAAAATATTTTTTTTTACAAAAACGAACACAATACTTCCGATTTCTAATATTAGAAATTTCTCGGAAGTAATTATGAATCTTTTCATGTCTTTCACGATTGTTGGGGGGTCTCGAAAATAGGGTTCCCGGTGGCCTAGGAAGTCAAACAAAGAGTCAAATCAACTTATTTTTCAACGTAGAGCCCATTTCTGAAATAAAAATCGCGATTTTTGAAATTCATGTTGCACTTTTTGCTGGCTGAAAGTACATGAAATGCATGGGAACTATGTTTTCCGTAACCTTACACTCTGCCGGGCTGTCTCTTTCTTTGTATAGGCGTTCTTCACACCTCGGCCGAGGTGTTTGATACTCGTATTTCAATGCAATGCCGATGAGTATAAACTTTCGTCCAAACAATCCATCATTATAATTCATCTGCTAACATTATCGGAGTAATATTTTTTGATCATACCTTGTTCTTAAAGAAACAAATTTTTCATCTACTGTTCAGTTCCACCTTCAGTAGGAAACAATGTGTCCCGAGATTAGAAGTCTATTTGAAAGAATGCCTATTCATGTCATAAATAAGAACATGTAATATAACTTTTAAAAACTGCACATGGTAGAAATGTTTTGACTGTATAAAAGTAAACAAAAGACATGTCTCAACTGATGATACCATAATAGGCGAAACATGCATGTCTTTTGTTTACGAGTACCTTTAAATAGTCAATACATGTATACAGGGTGAATAAAAAAAAAACCTGCCACCTGCCTGCATAATATTTTTTCAAGTAAGCCCCTGAGAGGTTGCCATAAAAGTTGATAATATGAGGTTATTATTGCCAATGTATGCTCCATATGTTAGTTAGTAAGTTAGTATGCTCCATATGCCAAATGCATATCAGCCATTTCAGCATCCGAATACATGATCCTTTGTCCTCTGAAATTCACACAAACAATCTATTATTTACCAAAAATATGTTATGGTCTGAAAACATAGGCAAAGTCAGACTTTTTCAAAAAGGCTCTAAATTTCACTTTGTAGGAATTAGGATAACGGAGCCGAATCTGAAAAAATGGATTGTAGATCTGGGCTGGAAATATCGTCAGTGATCTACCATTAACGGGTGGTAGGGTTTTTTTATTCACCTTGTATATACCCTTTGAAGTTTGTAAAATTTACATTACCTAATCCCATTTATTAATGGGCCTTCAAAAATTACTGACTCATGCATCCACCTACTCATGTTTTGAAAAGTTCCATTACCTTCATTAAAACGTCAACAATATTCGAGTCTTTTATCACGGAGCTCAACTTGTCTTCAAAGGTCTTGCAGAATCCACACTGCGGCTTGTAGAAGTAGGCCAGCACGGGTACCTTGGTGGCTTTCAGCTTCTTCTGGAAGCTCTGTGAGTCCTCCACCTCCATGTGAGATATCCAGCGTCTGGCCACACCTGAGAGTGGGACGCATCTGTTCCCCGTGTTGCTCAGGAAGAAACAGAGTGTTTGCTGTCTCAAAGGCCTGATGATGTGTTGTAGAAGAGACATGATTTTTAATGGTGTGTTTGGAGCCTTTAAAATACGGAAATTTTGATGTATAGTTTCTGATTAAATCTTTCGTGATTTTCTCAGTTTATGTTGAAATGTTTGGAGAGGTACTGGAGCTACTGGAATTTTCATGCGATACTTTACGAGCTGGCTGTTTGAAATTTCAATTAATTAAATATAGTCCGTATTTGAGAGAAAAATTTCAATGTTTTCAAAAATTAATTTTCTTGCCATTTGCGATATATTGTCAATATATTTGCGCAATATTGTCAATATATTTGCGATATATTGTCAATATTGTTGTCCCATATTTTCATTTTAACACAATTCCATCTTAAGTAATGGTATACCACAACAAGTTCTTAATATACGAGTAATCATGTACATCTTTGTGCTTTTGCCCATAGTCATCTATAAATGCTAATGTGAAAACTGCTTTTAGGTTGCATTGAGTCATCTTGAAAACCATTTTGAGTCATTGCTTAACCTTATTAGCCTTATCTTGAATTATAATTAATAGGCCTAAACAGTTATAATAGGTGAAGGAATAGAGGAGAAGATTTCTATTGAAGGAAAACAAGTATAGGTAGCTTGTTCTCGTGTGTTGCACTTCTTCAGGTGCTTAAACATGGATTCAAATAAAAACATTCAACACAAGAAAACACAATAAGTAATGGGTTACAATATAAAATATTGAAAATTGCAGGATAATCCTAGAGGAGAGCGCACACAAGCAGCAGCTCAGGAAAATACATGTGTAGTTTGTAAGCTTGAGCTAGAGGGAAACCCTATTCTAAATTGGGTACTCTGGGGTTCCACAGATTGAACATGAAGATAATCCCAATGAAATACGAGGAGTATCTGGCAACAATCTGTTGTTCACAAATACATAAATCTGAAGCAAAATTCAGATTGTGGTGCTTTATTTCCTGCGTCTTTCTTGATTAATATCTTATTTAAGCTATTCAATTCACAGAATTCCTATGAAACTTGTGAACTTCTAAATCATGGTTTCCATTTTTTAAAGCTCTCTCTTGTTAGGTTCTCGTTTTATGAGCGAAATTGTGAATTTGTTTCAAAATAATGTTAGTTTATCTCTTGGTGAGATGTTATCGGTTGAACTGGGGAACATTCCCTGTGTTTATATGAAAAATGAGCAGACCCAGGTGTAGTGGTGGGTTTCTTGTGTGGAGTGTGGAATATTGAATATGAGTGTGGAATATTGAATAAGGCACAATACATTCAAAGTTATGATACCGTTATAGGAATAAACTTTCACTGTAAATTTTCTATACTACTAGATACATAATTATAGTACATACTATACTTCCAACTTCTATCCCTTACATGAATCACTCATTTAAATTTTCCATATTTTAGTAGAATCTGTAGGATCTAGAATTGTATTTATTTTCTTATGAAGTTTAGTTTTCAGGAAGATTTTTAGCTCTTAAATAAATTACAGTAAATTATATTAAACTACTAAACAAAATTGTATAGTGTATACCAAATTGTGAGTACCCAAAACAACACTACTTTTCTGTTCCTTGCATGTATAATTGTATACCTACACCTACAACTAAAGTGCTATTCTCCATTCAGAATAATGCTATTCTCCATTCAGAATCCGCCATGTCCTTTCAGCATTTACTCCTCACTACTTTACTTATCTGCAAGTCAAGAATGCAACAAAAAGAGAGTCGGAAACGATATTAATTAACACTAAGAGGTTCTCCAAATACCTTGACCACAACAATTAAGACCAACTTTGAAATTCGTAAAACACTTGCTAGCTTGGTACCGTCCATTGTTGCTTTTGTAAGTTTCAGTGAACTAGATATTCATTATTAATTTCCTTTTGGAATTCTGGCTTTGATGTCATTTCATTAATCAGAGGAAAGGATTGTCTTTCATCTATTGCAGAACAGTCCAGTGCCGAATATATCTTTGATGAGTGCAGTGCCAAATATACCCTATATTTTTCAAGTGGTGTGTTAAACCATCTAATGTATTTTTATTCATGATTTCACCCGCTTAGCCAAGTCTTTTCTGTGTTCGATACCAATATCTTTGGCGTAGGAATCATCTTCAGCTATCTGACACAGTTCAGTCATTATCCGCCCAATGGTGACAAAACGTCGACGTGTAGTTGTGACTGAAGAGATACAGATTTTTCCATGTACAGTTGTACGTATACACTAACTAGCGGGCTGTCGCCCGCTTTGCGGGCCGAGGCATGGCCGTGAAAGCAAAAAATCCTTTTTCGCCAATGGCAGGTGTTGTAGTGGGAGTTTCGAGAAATCCCGTCTTATTGCACATCTAGACTATAAGACAAAGCTACCTACCAAATTTCAGCTTCCTAGGACTTACGGTTTGGGCTGTAGAGCGATGATCAGTCAGTGGTCAGTGGTCAGTGGTCAGTGAGTGTCTTTGACATTTATATATAGAGATATTCAATAGATGCGATTCTCCTACTCACCTGTTTTATTTGAAAGAATGTCCCGGATCTCAGAAGAGATTAAGGGCGGAATTAATAGACGTTTTTGTAATACCTCTGTGGCGCTATGTCACCGAATGCGTACTGTGTAAGATAGGGAAAACCGACACTTACCAACGACTTAAGTTATTGATGTTGTCTATGAATTCCGCCCTAAATTAGGTACGTTGAAAAGCATAATTAGTAGCTATCTATCAAGTGACTCATAATTATCTTATTTATTTTGTATATACTATATTAATTTTTATTTTACATGAAATATTTTTTTTTTTTTAACATGAATTCAACATTGCTTACAGGGTGTCTAAAATATCACTACCTTTTCTCTGAATTCTCGTGATCTTGTCATTGTAACTATACTTGTCAAACTGAGAAAGGTGCATGAAGACATTTTAAAGTAAACTTATGTCTCACACTCCACAAAAATATTTCTATATTAAGGCAATTTCAATATCTGTGAAAATTACAAGATTTTTTTCAATACCCTGTACCACAGCTAATACCTGCTGCAGACAGGCAAAATCAGTTATACGAGAGTTTCAAGAATCTTTTTATCTTTCATTTAAGACTCTGTTCAACCTTCTATCAACAATAATAAAAACTGAGATCCAGGACATTTTAAATGAATCAGGTGAGTCGCTATTATTGAACATAAGTATAGTAGGTATGTATTTCAAATACACCACTGTCTACTTAGAAGTATCTTTTACCTTGGGTTTCCTTGGCTTGATTTCTTGTGTATCTTGGATGAATAGGTAATTTCCTTTGTAAACAATTTAACACTTTCATGCTCATCCTCTAGACTCTAGACAGTTAATCCTATTATCTGGTAGGCCTCCAGGTATTATTCCAGGACCTTTGCGCTCTAGTGCAAATTTCACTATTTGGTGTTAGCTTTAAAGGTAAGATATTAAAAATACTAAGGTCTTATTATACCAACAGTTGAGAATTATAAGAATCAACGTTATAATTCTTAAGAAAATTCAAGACCCATTCGTCATCTCAAAAAATCCAAGAGACGAAATTTAATATTACATCAATTATCTACGAGCTTAATTGTACAGTCTTAGCATAATATTCTAAATAAATTTCAGTCTAATGGAAAAGTCTTAAATATCGTCTGCTGAGGTTAGTTAACCAAGGTTTCTATCTGGGGTTAGGTATATAGTTAAATGCTTTTGAAGAGGCACTGATGTAAAATGTATACAGGGTCTTCATAAAGTCTCACCCAGGCCTAGGTTTCTCGAAAACGACTCAGAATATCAAAAAACGCAAAAACCCGTATTCCTTTATATTTAAGGAGATTGATTTTCAGCCAAATTTTTTTTGTCTACACGGCCCCAGTCAGGCTGGGCATGGACCAACTTTAAAATCTTAAATAGAATGGTATGTCTTGTGGCATATTGTTTTAAAGGTCTTATTGAGAGAAGTTCATTACAACAAATTTTAGTGAGCTACGACTTACCGTTCTCGAGATACAGGGTCGGACGTCCTGCGTAATATCCATATATTATGACCTATAACTCGTTAACCGTAAGTTATGGAGAAAATTTTTCTTGTTAATAATAACTCCTTATGGCAAGAACTTTCGAACAAGTTAAAACTCGATTTGTTTTTTCGTTAAATTTTTTTCGACTGTTCGTCCGGCTGGCTGACGAAACCGACCAGAAACTAACATCAACAGAGTATGTCGAGTTATAACTTGTTCGAAAGGTCTTGTCATAAGGAGTTATTATTAATAAGAAAAATTTTCTCCATAATTTACGGTTAACGAGTTATAGGTCAAAATATATGGATATTACGCAGGACGTCCGACCCTGTATCTCGAGAACGGTAAGTCGTAGCACACTGAAATTTATTGTAATGAACTTCTCTCAATAAGACCTTTAAAACAATATGCCACAAGACATACCATTCTATTTAAGATTTTTAAGTTGGTCCATGCCCAGCCTGACTGGGGCCGTGTAGGCAAAAATTTTTTGGCTGAAAATCAATTCCCTTAAATATAAAGGAATACGGGTTTTTGCGTTTTTTGATATCCTGAGTCGTTTTCGAGAAACCTAGGCCTGGGTGAGACTTTATGAAGACCCTGTATAAAACCACCATAGCCTCTTTAGTTGAAGTACTAATCTCCACAAGAAGAGAAAATTGAAGTGGTCCTTTCCATTTTCATTAGAGGATTTCTGCATTTCTTGAACAAAAGGAAAACACAAGAGGGTGATCCTTATCATATACAGGGTGAGCATAAAGTCTCACCCCACCCCACGTATCTCAAGAATGGCTGAAAATACAAGAAAACGCAAAAACCTATATTCCTTCATTTTTAGGGGGATTAATTTTCAGCCAAAAAAAATTTGCCTACACGGCCCCAGTCAGGCTGGGCATGGACCAACTTTAAAATCTTAAATAAAATGGTATGTCTTGTGGCATATTGTTTTAAATGTCCCATAGAGAGAAGTTCATTACAAAAAATTTCAGTGAGCTGCAACTTACCGTTCTCGAGATACAGGGTCGGACGTCCTGCGTAATATCCATATATTTTGACCTATAACTCGTTGACCGTAAATTCCAGAAAAATAAAATTTGTTGATAATAACTCCTTATCGCAAGAACTTTCGAACAAGTTAAAACTGGATTTGTTTTTTCGTTAAAATTTTTCGGACTTTTCGTCCGGGTGGCTGACGAAACCGACCAGAAACTAATATCAACAAAGTATGTCGAGTTATAATTTTTTCGAATGAGCTTGTCATAAGGAGTTATTATCAATAAATTACATTTTTCTATAGTTTACGGTTAACGAGTTATAGGTCAAAATATATGGATATTACGCAGGACGTTTGACCCTGTATCTCAAGAACGGTAAGTTGTAGCTCACTAAAATTTGTTGTAATGAACTTCTAATAATGAGACCTTTAAAACAATATGCCACAAGACATACCATTCTATTTAAGATTTTATAGTTGGACCATGCCCAGCCTGACTGGGGCCGTGTAGGCAAATTTTTTTTGGCTGAAAATTAATCCCCTAAAAATTAAGGAACACGGGTTTTTGCGTTTTCTTGTATTTTCAGCCATTCTCGAGATACGGGGGGTGGGGTGAGACTTTATGCTCACCCTGTAGATATATATTTACACCATAGAAATGTGTATGTCTATGGATACGGGGTGTTTTTAAAAGATAGTTATTTCATATGAATAGGTATCTATGTATATCTTTCTTCCTACTAACTACTTGAGAGAAGTGCTTTTAAAAATTTAAGACTTAGGCCCTAGTGCAAAGTCAGACGTAATGGTCTCACAAACATTAATTGACTTATGAAGCCCCTATAAGGCAGTCAAAATTTGATTTTTTATTGACTTGTCGCTAATGGGGAATTCATAAATCCGTTGTCGCGAATAATTACGAGAAAAAATGTCATTTAATTCGAAAAACGTGAATATTTTTTAAGTCACCCATCCATTTTTTACCTTACCCGTTGTAGCTCAAGAACGACTCATCAGAAATTCGCGATCGATGTGTCAATTGAAAGCTCAAACCCTCACCTAAAACTTTCTCGCTCTGAGTTGATAGCTCGTCACGACAAATTTCGAGAAAAACGAAAAACGGTTTCATTTAGGTTGAGAAACGTGAATATTTTTTGGGTCAACCATCCATTTTTTTGTCCGTTCTCATTGTAGCTTAACCTTATGGAGATATAACCTAGCCTAGAAGAATTCCCTGATCCAAACGGACCTATCTGCAAAATTTTAAGTTTCTCGGTCAGATGGTCTGGATTTGTGTAAAGAATAGATAGATAGGAGACATGATGTAGCTGTAGATCGTCCCATTTTAAATTAATTAACTGCGCACTAGCGGTTCTGGGTGATAGAGACCATGCGCCTGACCTGAAAGAGAGAGAGAGAGTCCTGTCTTTCTATTTCCCAGTTAATTTTACTCGGCATTTCTCTTATCACATTCTCCACCCAGGCTTTCTCTACCTATCCCTGTTTTCTTCTAGTGATGCCTCTCTCTTATAATATCTTCTATTTTAGTCAGGACAGGGTGTAATATTTATTATTACAGTGCGGATTTAAAATGCTACTGTTTCCGTCGATAAATTGCTCACATATCTACTTTCTATCTACTTTAACATCTATAATTTTATTATATTCTATGTATAATTGTAAATAAAATCATGCAATACCTTTTCCCACCATGCTAACCTTTTAGTTTCCTATTTTCTTCTATGATTTGAATTGATACCACCCTTGCTCGCAGTTTACTTTTTGTGAGGTGATGTGTGTACACTGCACATGTAGTTGATGTGATAAATAAGACTATGCGTCAGCTTCCACACCAGCCATTATTTCCCCAAGTAGCGGACGGAACACGATGCTGGTGATGTTCATTGTATGCTATGTTATGTAGTTGTGATTGCAGTTTTGCACATGTGGAGTATTGTGGAGCACGTCCGGCTAAATATTATCAAAGTTTGCTGTCTATATGCAATTCCCATTCACGTGAGGTTAGTAACAAAATTGCAGTAACCACCTCGGTTTTACTTTTGTGTGCAGCATTTGTGCTGATGTTGGTTTTAAACTGTTTCAAATTTTGTTTGAGTTTAGGATTACCTTTGGTTTCATTTGTTCATTTCACATGTTGTACATGAAAGCTCTCAGTAAATTAAATTGCAATTTTTATGTTGTTGTTGTTGTTGTTAATAAAAATAATGTAAATGAGATATTTCTTCTTGCTTTCCTCTCTCACTCTCTCCGACCTAATACAAATAATTCATAAACCGACCTCAGTAGCTTGATCGATAGGGCGTCGGACTTGTTTGGTGGAGGTTGGTGGTTCAAGTCCCGGATTCAGCGTAGATTTAGTAAAGCGAGTTTTAGTAGTTGTAAGATCACGAAAGTGATTAACACAAGTATGATAATTTAATTTATAAATTTAATATTAGAAAACACACAGTCTAGAATTACAATCGTATGTAATCCTAAAAATTCACTTACAAAGTTGCTTTTAGCAATGGGTACTTGAACTGGAACTTTATACACTTAACGTACCTTTTTCTTATATTCCGAAGTACCTACAACAATTTCTTATATCCCAGCAACTGCTGCCTTTCTTGTCTCTCTATCTCTTTCTGTCTGCTTTCCATCTCTTTCTACTCAAAACCATTTCTCTTTTTATCGCATTTTATTCATGTTTGTTGTTTTTGTAAGACCTTTCTCTCTCCTTACTCGTAATAATTTTCATAATAACGGCCAAAGCGGAACAATAAAACGTATTTTTTAATATTGAAGCCGAGAGAGAGAGAGAGAGAGAAGAAAGAGAGGGGGGAGAGATATGTAAACATAAAAAAATATACATGAAACATTCACGAGACGATTTTTGTATGTAAACCTACATCTCTCCTCTCGACTTGAGGGACAATAAGTGTGGACATTTATGTTAATCGGAAATATTAAATAGACCAAAGGAGAAAGATAGACTGAGAGCAAGTGAGAACGTAGTCGAGAAAGAGAACCGACTTTTAATACATAAAATAACTGAAGCAAAATTGGAGATGAGAATGATCATTAAAGACTGTAGAATAATAGAAAAAAAGACAAGATTTATAGCTGAGGAAGAAACTAGTATAAAATAAATGAGATAAACGAAGGAAATGGTAGAAAAATTGAATCTGAAAAAAAAAAAAAAAAAACTGACCGTAAACAATTCTTTCTATACCTAATACCTTATGAGTAATAGAAAGTAAAAATGATAAGAAAATAAATCTGAGAAACTGAAAGGAGAAGAAATACTATAGAAGTAAGGATTAGCTATAAAAGTTTAGAAGTCAAAATATATACAGCATACAAGTAATTATGAATAAGAAGGACTACTGAAAAGAAAGTATGCAAAAGAGATAAAAAACAGACATAAAAGAATAAGGAATTGAGAAAGAGAGTTTCCAGAAATTCTCCGTTTCTCTTCCCCTGTCGGTTCCGTTCATACCTACTAGTCATAAATTAGGATATAAGAGCAGATTATGATAGGAAGCTTTTTCTTCCCTGTCCGTTCGTTTGCTTACCTCCTAGCTTTACTTCCCCTCCGATTTTTTCGTTGGAAATGTAAATTTTTGTCTGCTTAAAAAAGACTGAGAAAAAGAGAAATCTGGGAAAGAAGTTGAAAAATAGAGAGAATGAAAGTGTGAGGTAGGGAGAGATGAAATATTCTCTCTCCTATATTTGCACAGTAATTCATGCGAATAAAAGAGCGTTATATATTTCTATACATTTCGGACGAAACACGCTTTTTCTGTACCGACCTCCTACATTATTGGCAGGTTTTTGTTAGGGGTTCTCTCTCGCGTTGTAAATTATTGCTCACAGTGGGATAGAACCCCCCAAACGTTTGTTTTGGAGTGAACAGAAAACACTTTATTGACCGTACATGAGAATGGAGGGAATTCTTATAATGATATTATTAATAGAGAGATGTTATTTTTTAGTGATAAATAATATCGTTGGAACGAGAATTGAGCCTTGGGGAATACCGGACTAAAGCCCATTGAATAATCTTTTACATATTTCCAATGTTTTGAAAAGTCTACGTTATTGACTTTATGTAGGATCTATACAATCTACTTATACAATTTCAAATATTTAGTAGATATATATAGCATAGAATTTACAATTATTATATCCCCTCAATATGATTTTTTTTGCTAGTGGAAAGCTAGTTGCCAACAAAGAGTCTTAGCTCCGTTGACGTAAAGGGATTAAGGGAATGTTTGTTTTCATATTGATGTCAGCCCACACACTAATACTGACAGCCTCGTTTAATAGTTCTTTAATCAGTGATTAACCTCACGTTTAACTTTTTTTGTAAGAAATGTGAGCCCACACACTATTGTGTACCAATGTAGTATTAAGTTCACTAAGAAGTTACAAATCCATATTCATTAGTAAAACTTGGTGAAATTTTTTGCATAACATTCTGAGAGTTGCACACGTTATGTGTGTTGTACAACTCGTGAGCTCATGTTTCTACAAGTGTAGATATTTCATATTGGAACAGCAATTTAAATTACTAGACTTGAATATTATTCGATATCTTAAATTCTATATCCTAATAGAACAGGCTTCAGGAGCCCTCCACATAATCCTATAAAGAACTAATTAAAGACTTCGTTTTCTCGATTCTAGGACAACAATCAAGTATTGGAGCAACTCAAGCACCCAAGTTCACCTCCAGAGGACAGACCTTCCGAGTGGTGATAGGTGACACGCTGGTTCTGCCTTGTGAAGTCGAAAACATAGGTAAGTCCATAAGTTTTATAATAGACTTTCAAGTATTTTTTTGTTTGTTGATATATTACTGTTGATATCCAGAAGTCAGGGCTTGCGGGCTTTCCATTACTTTGCATCTGTGAAATTGCTCCTCTTCCAACGACAATGTATCATCTTGTCTTTCATATCATTTCGCTGTCATCTCATCGATTTTAGGTTTCTAAATGTCTCTTTCTTGTAGTATAATGTTAATGTATTTATTTTCATTTGAGAACACCACCCTGTGGAATCTGTCTACAGCTGAAGTCTCCTTTTTATTTTCTTCATTTTAATATTTACTCTTTAAACAGTTAAGCGCTCCAAGAAGTCAAGAAAACAAAAAAATTCCAGAAGCAGAATTTTTTTCTTTATTTCGTTTATTTTTTTACTTTCCATTACACAAAGTTTTATATTCCTTTTCACTTTAAGCTCTCGCTTACCTCGGGAAACTTTTGAGCGCTTTCATACACGGTGGCGAACTTGACATCTTCACCATCCATGGCTAAAATTTGGGACTCGTAAATATAATGAATTTGAAAACATTCAAATATAAGTAACAAGGTACTTCTAAATAAAATTTATATTAATTTCACCTTTTAAATAAGTATAAGGTATTTGCCTTTGTAACGGCTAGAATTCAAATGTTTTTTAGAACCTTTCTATTACTTAGTTTGTTAACGCTTTACTATAAAGCTTTTCTCGGGCTAAAACATGGAATTTCATGGATGGATAATGTGTTAATTTGTGATAAAACTTCCTCAACTGCAATATAAAATAGTGTGATGTTCACACCAGTTCATTTTTAGTGGAGATGACAAAGCTCCCAGTTATAGTCATAATTTTTTCAAATCCGTGAACTCTGCAATGATCGCTCAGAATATTCTTAGATCTTCCTACCTACATGAATGGAAATACAGGCATATCTATAATAAACTGGTTTCATCAGGAAAGTAGAGGGGGGAAGAAGAAGCGTTTTCCTATGCCTCTTAGTTTTCCTATACCTCTTAGTTTTCCACTGAGGAGTGAGGTGACATTATGTTGGCATTGTTTCAGCAAACACATTGTATGCCTCTCTACAAGAGATGGAGACTACGGCGGTTTTAACTTGTCAGGTTTCCGTAAACTTGCCGCCCTCTGCCTGTTTCCTCAGAATCCTCAGAGTGTTTCGTGCCGCTTGTCGCAAGGAAAGGATTAGATTAGGACCAAATATTCGACAGTTTGGGCCGTCCTATCTCCGAGCGCCCCCTTCCCTAATCTCTTTGGAATAGAGAAAATTTATTCGAAAATATTTCGACAGCCATAAATCTTGTACGGGAATTTTTGAACAAGAGGAGGTTGAGCAGAGATTTCGGAGGGGGAGCTGGCCATCCACCGAACATGTTTATCAGGCTTGTGTGTTTTCTTATGAAATTAAAATACGAGCAAGATCTTGTTGTAGCTAGACCAAGGGATTTCATTGTCGGAGGATTTTCACAAGGCAGTTTCTTTTTTAAAAGGGACAGTCTTCTTCCTTCCTTTGACCTTATGAATATACATAAAAATGTATATTCATAAATGCATATTTAACCACCAAATGTACAAAAACTGGACACGTTAGAAGATAGTTGGCAGTTAAAAACATACAAAATGAGGAACTCAGAAAACGAGTTTTAATTAATAGAAATAGAAACGGTTTAGTAATAAGGTAAAATGTCCGCAAACGAGATAGTGACCTTCATTGGCAAAACTTTTTGGATAGGAGCTCTGGAACTAGGCCCTTTTTTTCCAACGGTAGTTTTCTTTGGAGGATATGAAATTTACGATTATCCGATGAGCGGGGGTTGTTATCCGATGAGCAGGGGTTGTTATTTTTGAATGAGAATAAAAAATAGTGATAGACACTTGGAAAGCAACAAGCGTGTATAAAAGTACTTAATAGAAAGTTTAGAGAACTCGCCGAGTGTTTGCTACTCTCCTTAACGTCAACGAACCTTTAATGTTTCCTTGTTCATGAAATATTAAAAACCGTTCCAGCTGAGAGCGGAGGTAGCATTGCTATGAAATGGAAAGAAGGAATGGGAACGAGTCTAAATAAAGGAAGGGTCTTAGGGAAAACCCATTCGTTGGTTGAATGTTCTGAGGAACATGGAAGTAGTAGTGTGTAAGAGGGAGGGGGGAGGGGGAAGCACGGGGGAGTGAGGTAGAATGGGGTGAGATATGAAAGACAGCTAGCAGTTTTCCTCAACGATAGCATTATTTTGTTTTGGTTATCTCCTGTGCATCGAACCCTCTCACATTCTACTCGAGTGAAAAGCACTCATTACACTGCACCAACAGTATTTGATACCTAGCACTCGCACTCATGTACCAACAGTATTTGATACCTAGCACTCGCACTCATTACACTGTACCAACAGTATTTGATACCTAGCACTCGCACTCATTACACTGTACCAACAGTATTTGATACCTAGCACAAGAGCTGGACAGAATACACACTACTGAACTCATAAGACACCTGTTATAAGATTTTATGAGGAGCAGACGTGTTTGAAAGTGAAGAATGAGCCAAATGGGGTGAATTTGTTCTAAAAATATTAAATTTAAGACACAGACCATAATTTTAAAAAAAATATACCCTTATAAATGATGTACTGTAATACTAGATTTAAAAAAAAACCTCAATATTTTGCAATACCACTACTGTTGACATGTGTAAATTATTTTCAGCATATATTATACAGGTACTTTGCCGTTTCTTCTTTTATAGTCGATCCGAATGCTGCAGTATTCATGTTTATAACAAGGTACCTACCTTAACATAATATATCAATCTTTATAACATAGGAAAACAATTTCCTAAATTACGTAGTAATAACTCCAAGGTATAAAAATGAAAGTGTTGTTTACATACCCACTTACAATTTCATAAAATTAATAATTTGAGCGACTATAAACTCACCTTAGCATAGAACATAATAAATGTGGGGTTCAAATTTATGACATTTGGGTAGGTTTTTATTCCGACGTGTGTAATGTAATTCAGTTAGGAGACAAATTTCTGTTGAGGAGTGACAAAGTGACAACCAGTGCTGGCGGCAGGGTACAGTATAAAATATTATCAGTGGTGTGGTTCTCAACTTACTGTTAAGCATACATGGAGAAATTCCATTACCTGATGCACCCTCTAGCATGAAAATGTTCTGAGAGCTAGAAGTTTTCTTTTGTTCCTAGAGATAAGGTCTTTCTTAGTACCAGGTACGAGTTGGTCTCTGTAATGTACTTCACATTGCATACCATCAAACAAATTCGGGCACAGATACAATGCCAATACTCAAAGTTTCTTTTTCAAGAAAATAGTTAATACTTGAGCTCTGTTGGCTGGGGGACTATAAACAGGGAGTAGACCAGCATTGGCTTGGTTCTGAGGGCCCTTGTCAATTATTATTAGCCTCCTTGTAAAGACAGTGGTAGAAGTGCTGAGTCATTGCTCCACTGTCTGGCTACCATCGTTCACGATGACTCCACGCTGTGATGATGATGATGTACAATACAATAAATAATTAACAATACACCATTATTATATAATGTCTTTTTCATTATTGCTTGATACATTTCATGCCGAATATTTGTAGAAAATATCCTTTCAGGCTATTTAATCTCCTTATCCTATAGGTAGAAGTTTAGATAATAAGCTAATTAACATTAGTAAGTAAATTTAAATGAGCGAGCTTTTGGATTCATTTAGCCTTAAGCTAGTTGAAGAGGATTACAATAGGCTTGAAAATTCTTCTTACTGTACCTTGTTCAAAGAGCTGAACCCAAAACCTTTGATTGATAATATGATTCCAAGTACAAGAAAATATTTACTACTGACAGGTAACATCGACAGGACTAGGGTTATAGCTCAGATCCGTCTATCAGGGGATTTAAAAGTAAATTTCTTTTTAAATAAAATAGGATACACATGGAATAGTGAAGAGCATTGTAGTATTTGCAATTTACATGAAAATGAAGACCTACAGCATTTTTTATTCAAGTGTCCTCATTATAAAGCCCTAAGAGACCATTATCTTAATAAATGGATAATACCGGAGCGGCAATGTTCAACTAAAGCTCTAGTTGATAATCCATCCAGATCTGACATCAATAATGTTTACTTTTATGTTCAGGCAGCGTTAAAGTTGAGAGCCTTCCTTAGGAATGAATAAGAGTACTGTATTGCTATATTATTATATTGTCCTATACGTATAATTTATTTTTATTTTTCTCATAAATAGTTACATTTCAAAAATATATATATTATGTATTATGAATTCTATGGATAAGATATCTATGTCTTCTGATCTCGCCCTAAATATCTTTAGGTGTAGACAAGAATTTGGTTTTGTTTATTATTTTGTTTAAAAAGGTAAAGACGAACTGTTTTCGTGTTTGTTTATTATGTTTATTTCAATCAATAGTTTTCGTCAATTTTATTGATTATTATTATCTATTTAAAAACAATTTAATTAATTATTGTAATATATATTTAAAAAGATTAGTCTGAGAGGAGCTATTTAGCTAATGTTTACAGATTTTTGTTTCAAGTTACCATGTATTTTTGTGCCAACCATTGTAATATTTTTTGTTTAAAAATAAATACAATTATTTTTATCTATCTATCTATCTATCTAGTAAGTAAATTTTTAGACTGATCAATACGACACTGAATTTATGTTAAGAGTTTTTGAATAAACAAAATACAATTATTATTTTATATTTAATTATTTATCTCTGAAGTACGTCACACATAGGAAGCTACTATACAAAGGAAACAAAACAAGCTTATGGAAGTAGCTACCCTACACACACGTGTCACAGCTACATTAATCCCTCAGGGACAATCCAGGTAAAAAGTACATTTTGACATATGAGACATAAAAATAACGTGAACCGGGAAACCTCTCTCTACCTCAATGCTCAAACTCTCCTCATCTTAGGAAGCAACGGGACTTTTTATAGAGTCGAACCTGGATAAACAGGAATCGTGTAAGCAGGAAACCTGGATAACAGGAGTTGTGTAAGCAGGAAACCTGGATAAACAGTACTTGTGTAAGCAGGATACCTAGACAAAGAGGACTTGTGTAAGCAGGAAACCTGGATAAACAGGACTTGTGTAAGCAGGAAACCTGGATAAACAGGACTTGTGTAAGCAGGAAACGTAGATAGGCAGGACTTGTGTAAGCAGGAAACCGGGATAAACAGGACTTGTGTAAACAGGAAACCTGGATGAACAGACTTGTGTAAACAGGAAACCTGGATAAACAGACTTATGTAAGTAGGAAACCGGGATAAACAGGAAACCTAGATAAACAGTACTTGTGTAAGCAGGAAACCTGGATAAACAGGACTTGTGTTAGCAGAAAACCTAGATAAACAGGACTTGCGTAAGCAGGAAACCTAGATAGACAAGACTTATGTAAGCAGGAAACTTAGATAAACAGGACTTGTGTAAGCAGGAAACCTAGATAAACAGGATTTGTGTAAGCAGGAAACCTAGATAGACAAGACTTGTGTAAGCAGGAAACCTGGATAAAATGAGAAAAAAAACTTGTGGTTTTTATATGAGAATCTCTATAAGTAGGAAAATATTATAACAGGTAATCAACCTGTTAATCCAGGTTCGACTGTATTTTGTTCTTAAAAATATTTGAAAAATGTTTATCTATGAAGGTAACGACTTGATTTACAGGTATCGATAGGTAAACTTTTTGTGTCTCACGTGAGGTATGCAGGGTATGCTTTCATCCTGGGACCAGTCACTCTTTGAAGAAATTAAATAATAGCATTTCCTCAAAAATATTTCACCCAGAACAAAAATAGAAAAAATACCTGCAATGGATATGTCGTAATTACATGTGACTTTATATAGATTTAATTTTCAAGAAAGGTATCTGCATCATGTATTTCATTTTAAGAATAAAGTTCTTTAACAATGTTGAACTGATCTCTTTTTTATTTGAATCTCATTTTTAAACCAATTGTACGGACCAACCTTTGAACCACTAAATCATAGGCGTTGAGAAATCTAAAATATTTTACGTTCATGGAGTTTTCTGATATTTAAAATGTTTGTAAAGTATTCTAAATTGAGTTAGTACGATTAAGCTTAGTGAAATAAGGAAATGTTGGTACAAAAAGTCATATTTGTTGAACCTCTAAACTGATAAACACAGATTACAAGAATCTCTATATATAAAACAGAAAAAAGGACTACCTATGTTTGTTTGTTTGTTTGTCCGGAGTTGTTTAGCCAAAACGGTAAGAGATAGCGAAAAATGTCTCAGAATTGACCCCCCCAAAACCATTATCGCTTTGTCCAGAAAAATTATAAAAAGTTCAAAAAGGCATTACTGTCTAGCAGTACAGCCATGCCTTAGTAAATTTGAAATTTAGTCCCGTTGCAAAGCACGGGCAAACGGCTAGTCAAGTATAAACTCGATTTTTTTCAAGCACTC
Organism: Bactericera cockerelli; assembly: GCA_024516035.1. Taxonomy (NCBI): domain Eukaryota; kingdom Metazoa; phylum Arthropoda; class Insecta; order Hemiptera; family Triozidae; genus Bactericera; species Bactericera cockerelli. The sequence continues at coordinate 24,239,420 of CM044956.1, forward strand.
CATGACAAAGGTATGGAACGGACCCTGTTGGAATAAGGGACCGCCCCTGTTGGAATAAGGGACCGCCCCTGTTTTAATAAGGGACCGCCCCTGGTTCTCCAGAGAGCTTGACGGCAGAGTTACTGAAGCTGACGTGCTGAACAAGTCGGTCTACTTTGATGCGCACATGTTAATTAAGCAAATGTTGTTCCCGAGTAATACATTGCTGATGACGTGAGAAGACGCATAGTAGGAAGACTCTTAATAATAGGTATATCTGTTGCTGATCCATGTTACGAGACTCACAAGTGTTGTGTATGAGATATAATAACACAGTGGCGTAATCTCGTTCCTCATATTTTCATTTCATTTCTTGATTTTAGTACAACCCATTTCGTTTGTTGAATTTATTACATTAACCTCACCCAGGCTGGTGAGGTTAGTGTGGGTATTAGCTGGTACGATTCCCAGCGAATGGAGGGTAGAACCCCCGTCCTAATCAGAACGTTAAATTAAACAAAATCGTTGGCGTTAAGAAAGGCATTAGTAAAACGGGTCACAAACAAACAACCTCAACCATGAGGTTGAACAATGTCGACCACAAGTAGGTTTGGTGTTTGGGAAAAGGCAAAATGACAGAAGAAGTACAAGCATTTTAACTAACGAGAAAAAAATCTTTTTGAATCCATTACATTGGAAGAATTGGTACCTTACCACTATTAGAAAAACTACTGACAAAAGGCTTTCTTTTCCTCTGTTCATGAAATGAAAAATGATCAAATATAAAAATACCAAGACCCCTCAACTACATATTTTTATATTTACTCAGTCCTTATATGTAGAGTTCGCTCCAGGAGTATAAACTTTGGGAAGCTTTCAGAACATCAGTTGCAGGAAGTGAAAGTTTAAAGTAAAGATTGAGCCTCAAGGCAGACGTGTTACGAGGATTTCGCATTTTCGGCAGGAACATTTTGGCACATGGAAAGAACAAAGTTCAAAAAACACGCGGCAACATTCTATCATGCAAAGTTTCAAAGACAAGGAAAAGGTCAGACTTGCAATCATCAATAATTGTTTACCTGAATTTGGCTTGTACCAGCTAGTCAGCCTCTCTTTCCTATATGGAACTGTATTGGTAACAAATCTTTAAATCTATTTCAAATAAATAATAATAATATCTTTTGTCTTGATATCATTAGAAATGAATGGTACGTTGCTGTTCTTGCAAAACGGGTAGGTACGTTGTTAAATGTACATAGGTCATTCTCATTAATGTTCGGATTGCCTCGTTGACCCTGGTGAAATACTCTTATTAAATATAGGACTTTCGTTTGTAGTGAATTTTCATTCTTATTGTTGCTTGGAACAATGTTCCAAAATTTTCTTACTCCATTCAAATGTGGTCGAAGTGAGAAACCCCTGACATAGCTAGAGAAGATTAAAAATCAAAGCTGTGCCTGGTCCTTGTTGGGACTCTTAATTATGCAAAACCTTTCATGGGAACAAAAGATCCCTACTTAGTATCACCAGACAGAAAATTCTACACAATATAAGGGTTATTCTCTCTCTACTTATCTTTTCGTCCATCCTCCTTTGTCTCCTTCTATCCCTTCTTTCTGACCACTCCTTTACTTCTCGCCTCGTTCTCACTTCTCCCGAGTCTCTCAATCACATCCCACAGGATAGAGGCTGCTCCCCCCGGCCTCGAGTCTCGACCGCCAGGAAAAGAGTTCAAATCTCAGCCCAGGAGAAACTGAGCGTGCGGGAAAGGTTCCAGGAAGAAGGACAATGTAAATAAATGAAAGGAAAATTAGTTTCTCTACCGGGACAGAACAGTTGTGCCAGGTTCCCACGGGATTTGTTGGGGGCGGGGGGGGCAAGGGCGTCCAGTTTATTTCCCACGAACAAGTTTTTTAAAGGTGGACATTTTTCATCATCTAGTGTTTTTCTTCTTTTTCTATTTCCTCGGTTTCTTCTTCATGTTTGTCAAGATTCTTTCTGTACATATTAGGCCTACCTTTTTTAAAGTGAAATATTTTTGCTGTCGCTAAATTTATAAAAATCATTAAAGAACACTGCCGAGGTAAATTATCCATTCAATTATTTTAGTGAGTACTCCAAACCGAAACTTAGCTTTAGTCTCGAAAGCGTGCTAATAATGAACGAAAATTAAACTAGACAACTCATAAACCTAAGTTCTATCAGGAAATGATAGAAAATTCAACAAACTTCCCAACTGTGTTAAAACATGAATAATTTCCCAAATTCTCAAACCCGCCTGACTAAATCGGTCATACTGGTCCTCTGCCTTGGTGATGAAGCTACTGAGGTCGGTAACTCTCATCAAAACATTTGTGCAATAGCACACTATCCCAAATAAAAGTTCAAGGTAATCACATTATTGTGTTGATCATAAAAATGATGTCACGATTACTCCAACTTAAACATATTAACATAGCTACCCGATGTTTGAGACTCTTAGCACAAGACATTCAGGTTACGCTGCCTACTAACTAACTCTCCGCGTCCGGCTTAACACAATGTTTCCAATACCAAGTGCCACACGAAAGACTCTGACATTTGCGAGGTAGAGGTGTTCGGTTGTACATGGTTCCTCTAGTTCTGGGATTACCTACATAAATACTAAGTAGGTGCTGGGAGTACTAAAACGCTGCCGTATAAGTTTCATTCCATACCATAATATCTCATTGGAATACTAATATGACCAATTTTTCACTGTTGGGTTACTTTACTTAGCAGTTTACTTTCTTAATACTTATTTATTCAGTGACTATGTCCGTGACTTAACGTAGTACCTACCTATTCATGGCTCCACTTATTTCTTTGTCCAGCTCTGCCTCCATTCTCCACTTGTCCCCATTCAGGGCTGGCTGAGGGAGTGTGAGGGGTGTTAAGTGTTTCACTTTTGCCTTGTCCAACTTGAAATGTCTAGTCAACAGCTGTCCAGATAGTACTCCCCCACTTTCTCTCACTTGGCTCTTTTGTTAACAACGAGCAAACAGTAAAAGTGCAGTGTCATTTAGTGTAATTGTTTGTTTTGTTGGAACTTTCCCTCACACTCACTCTCATTTTTCAGCTTTCTCTCTCTCTCTCTCTCTCTCTCCCCACTACCCTTTTCTTCTTTTTACCTTTATTTTCTCTCTCTTCTTCTTGTTCTTCTTCTTGGTTTTCTTTCCCCTTCCCCGCGCGAGACAGCTACTTGTACAAACCTTGCAATTTGTTATTTCAAAGAAGAAAATAATTGTTTCAAGTGTTTTTCCCTAGAAGTTCTAAGCCAGGGATTAGAGCCAAGAGCTATGCACCCACCCTTTATTGATTCCACGTGGTGAGCACAGCACATGCAAATTGTTCATTCGTAGTGTGTGTCTGAACTTTTAATCATTAGAAGAACATTCACTGGGTTAATCTTTTTTATGTACTTTTTACTGAACGCCTTTTGAATAAGATCATCTTAAATCAAGTAAAAATTTTAATTAATGAGAAAAGAGCTGAGTCATATTCCCTCTTATATTTTCTGTCCGTTTTATTTACTAGGCATCATGTTGTACTAAATCTTTGTATAGGACGTTCTTCACACCTCGGCCGAGGTGTTTGATAACTTTTTTAAACAAATATTTATAAAGGTACTAAAAAATATTTTCCCCCATAAATTTCGAGATTTTCGAGTCAGAGCCTTGTTCTTTTCTTCAGTATTCATTTCTTTATAGAATAATTCCATTTCTTTGTGTTCCTCATTTGAAACCCGCATGAAATTTCTCATACCATGTTCCTCACTGCTTTATCCAGAAAGAAATAAACAAAACCATACCTCATGCTCTGCGGCCTAAACAGTCACCCATGGGAATCAAAAGGGTGTTCCTTATTAAATATAACAAGAAAAAGAAAAGTAGGATAAGAAATAGAAAGGAAGTAATGAGGGAGAAGAGGAGAGAGAATCATGGGAAGAAAAAAGAGGAGAAGATATGAAATCTGAAGAGAATTGGAAGAAGAACAAAGAAGGAGTAATGGCTCAGGGTCAGCGAGGATGTCATAGTTGTTTACAGATAACAGATAACGAACTAACAAGGAGATCTAGAAATAGTACAGGATTCAAATGAGAGAACGAGAGAGGGAAAAAGATAGAAAGGAAGCGTTGTGAAGAAGGAAGGGCAAAAAAAAAGAAATTGGAGCAAAGAGAACATCTTGGTCTTCTGCTACGTGCGTGTAGCTCTCTTCCTTCCTCCTCTTTCTTATTCACTTCCTCTTTGTTCATATACATTTCCTGCTCTTATAGCTCATATTACTTCCGATAAATTTCTAATATTATAAATCAGAAGTATTGTGTTCGTTTTTGTAGAAAAAAAATATTTTTCTGCTCCAATTTAATTTTTTTCTGGACGTTTCATAACCTCCTGAGCAACTTAATATTTGTGTCTGTCTGTCGGTTTGTTAAATACATTCCTTGTAACCCGCAAATATCAGAAAAAAGTGAAGGTATATTGTACACATATCGGAGTCTTTTAGGAATTCATCAACTTCGCACTAGCGGTTCTTGTCGATACCATCCATGCACCTGACTTCTAACTTTTTACTTTAACGCTTATCGTGAACGGAATACCCAATTTTGATGAAATTTTGTATACATATGCTTATAGCGTTTTAAATAGTATATTTGAGAATTAATGGTTGAGCCTTGATATGAAATGGACCAAGATACAAAAATATGTTATTTGACTTGCATGCAGATACAGAATTTCTTGTAGAATCTAAATTGTAGCAAAAACGGTATTCTAAATATAAAATTTTGAAGAAAATCTGTTAAAATGTTTTGGAGATATAAGTGATTTAGTATAAAATCTCAAAATTACCAAGTGTATACAATGTTAACGAATCACGAGGAAGTATTGTGGCAGTGTATTTTCTTGTCTTTTACTCCTCCTCTTCCATTCCCTTCTCTTTCTGTTTCTCCTCCTTCTGCTTCTTCTCCATTTCTTCCTTCGTGACTACTTCTTTGTGCTTATTATATCTTTTCTCTAATTTAATTTCGTTTGTCTGTGGATAAAGTTTCCTCTATAATTTCTAATAATATTAAGATGAATGCTGCACGATTACTGTGGCTGTAGGTATCTATGTTCTCATCTAATATAATAATAATAATTCCATGAAGTTTCCCAGATACAGTCCAGTAGATGTTGGGGACATATTATACGAGTAACGGCGTAAAAGTACATTTTTCTTTTACATTTGTAAATTGAAATGAAGAAATTCATAATTATTTCTTTACCTTATGGCTGATAGGTAATATAAAGTAAATACACTGCAAATTATTGACACAATACTTCCTCGTGATTCGTTCACATTGTATGCATGTGGCAATTTCAAGATTTTATACAAATTACTTGTATTTTTTTTTTTTTTTTTTTTTACAAAAACGTACATATAATCACTAATTCACTATTATACAGGGTGGACCAAAAAAACGTTTACACCCGTTAATGGTAGATTACTGACGACATTTCTAGGACGGATCTGCAATCCGTTTTTTCGGATTCGCCTTTATAACTGCACAAAGTGATTTTTTGCAACTTTCTGAAAAAGTCCGACTTTGGCTTATTCTTCAGGTCAGAACTTTTTTCCTGTTTAAGATGAGTTGATTCTGAACATTTCTGCAGAAAGCAAACAAAATTTCGATGTTTCTAGCTACGCTACTTTGTTTTTTACGGTTTGGTTTGGCATCTTTTTTGACACCTGAATAGAAAAAAAATTCTCATGTAAATTTTTTACACTTTGAAACACTCAAGATTGGCCCGTGCAAATTTTGGCACAGACATGGGCAAGTTTGATAAAAGTTGGCGGTCAACCCAAGGATGCTAAAAAATAATTTTACGATTTTTTATCACGTGATCTTCTGGGGATACAAACCAGGTAAGTCTCAAAAAATGATGTTCAAAATCTTAAAAGTGTTGACCGTGTAGGGTCGTCTTGTACTCAAAGAGTAATTAGCTATTTATGTCTGATAATTATGTTCCTTGGAATTAATTAAAGGCCAGTCAAATGAATGATTGTTTGTTTCTCGATGATAGTTTTCAAGCATATTTTTCTGCATTCTATGAAATATTATCTTTAAACTTTAAGTTTTTTTAGTACAAGTTACATTATTATAATTCGGATGCTGAAATGGCAGATACGCATTTAACATATGGAGTTGCCAACAGGAACATTTGGGATCACGTGAAAAACATAGTTTACGAAATCTGGTCGCAAGAATCCTGTTGGCATTCGATGACCTGACAGAAAAACCTGGAATCTTCCGCAACATTCGACGGAACATGATGAAGAGGTTCAACCTTTGCATCCAGGAAGGTGGACGCCACTTCCAACAGTTCCTCTAAGGGAATTGAGAAGGGAGAGAGAGAGAGAGAGAGAGAGAGAGAGAGAGAGAGAGAGAGAGAGAGAGAGAGAGAGAGAGAGGCAAAGAGCGAAAGAGAGAGAGAGAGAGAAAGGCAAGAAGGTAGAGGGACAATTCTGAGTTAGAACTAAGGTACTAAAGTCACCATTGGTTTCAAAAATTTGTGTGAGGAGAATCCATAGTGTACTATGGCTAAATAAAAAATGGCAACAGTCTTTTTTATTTTGTAGTCATGAATTTTTTGCTGGCTCTGGCCTTCGGACCGGGTGGACTAGCTTACCACTGAGCTAATCGTGCGCGTCTAATCGTTTCTCATTGAATATACTAACACAAAATGTTTTTTTAAATACCTTTTTGTTTATATCAAAATAGTATAAAACAAAATAAAGACTGCAAAAGTTTATTAATTTTACAAAATATTATCTTGTTTTTTTCAAGACTTCTATTAAGAGTTGGCAATCGGTAAATATTTGTTATTTAATTAGTATTGTTTATGATAGAAGAACCTACCTACATATTTACCTGGATTTATTTCATAAACTCTATTTTCGTTTGGAAAATTCGCTAGTTTTTTTTCTCTCTCGTAGGGAAGCATAAAAAAAACCATCCTTACATTATCAAGGCAGTCTCTCAGGGGCTTACATGAATAATAATTATGTGTATTGTGATCCCAATAGTATCTGATATAACTACATTTACAGATGGTATTACCCCCGAAAAAACCATAAGTTGTTGGTGTTACAACAGGTCAGATACAGGTATGAATAAAATATTCCATCAGATTTTTTTGATAATTAAAATAATATTCACCGTCGAGAATTGAACCTCGGTCTTGCGACTAACACTCTTAGCACTACCACATCTAGCTAAAACCACTGACAATCGGAGAAGCACGAAATTTATCATTTGAATTTTCCTAAACTGGCTGATGAAGGCATGTGAGACCGCGATATTCAAAAAAAACAATGTAAACAATTTTTGTAAACAATACAAGACGCCCTTACACAGTCAACAGCTAGAAAACTCTTAGGATTTTTGAAGAGTTTTTGGCAAACATCTAATAATTTTTCCCAGAAGATCACGTGATAAAAAATCGTAAAATTATTTTTGATCATCCTCGGGGCGGCCGCCAACTTTTATCAAACTTGCCCATGTCTGTGCCAAAATTTGTTCGGACAAATGTAGAGTGTTTTATTTAGTAAAAAACTTTTTTTGGGTGTTTTTTTCTGTTCAGGTGTCAAAAAAGATGCCAAACTAAACCGTAAAAAAACAAAGTAGCGTAGCTAGAAACATCGAAATTTAGTTGGCTTTCTGCAGAAATGTTCAGAATCAACTCATCTTAAACAGGAAAAAAGTTCTGACCTGACGAATAAGCCAAAGTCGGACTTTTTCAGAAAGTTGCAAAAAATCACTTTGTGCAGTTATAAAGGCGAATCCGAAAAAAACGGATTGCAGATCCGTCCTAGAAATGTCGTCAGTAATCTACCATTAACGGGTGTAAACGTTTTTTTGGTCCACCCTGTATATCATAAATACCAATTAAGTTTTTGAATGTTTTGACTATATTTACTTACTGTTTTACAATTTGAAAAATCTCGTAAATTGAGAATATTTTGTAACCGCCAGTTGTAGAAGACAAGAAAGCTCTACCACAAATAGATTGGACCTCAAGGCAAGGGATTGTAGGAAATGCCATAATGTCTTATACCTCCATTATTCTGGAATCAAATGTTCTCTTTATTTTTTGTGTTTCTCCAAAGTACTTTGTAATAGGGGTTTAATGTTCACTGCCTCACGCACCAAATGCTTTTTTTAAAAGGTTGATGGGATTTTTCTGTTGAACGTGGTCAATGGAGTGGAAATGCCTGGAGAAAATGTTAAAACCACTCTGATTGAGAAATATTTTCATTTTTAAACTTTTTTTACTGTTATAGACAAAACTGGCAGAGTTTAAAAAATTAAAATGGAAATAATTTACTGAGAAAAGCTGTAGTTGAAAAACCAAAGTCTTGCGTAAAGCAAGACTTTGGTTTAATTCTTCTGATATTAATTATGTTGCATTCGTACATACTTTAGTTGCTGAATAATAAAATTACACCAAGAAAATAACTTTATCAATAATAGAACCTCATTGGCAAATCTTGTGTACGCGGATCTCTTACCTAGGGATAAAAATTGAACTCATTTTACTAACTCTAAAATTTCATAATTCGATACCTATTTTAAAGATCAACATAAAATAATAATAATATTGCCCGGAAAACGGATGTGTATTGACGGGTTTAGCCCTGTTTGCATTTGCAAATACAAGAAACATATAGAAATCATACTAATACATGTAGGTACAATGTACATACATAACAATAAAAAAAACTGAAGATGTTATATTCTATTATGATAATAATGTTGAATTTGAAATGCCTTTTTTTCTAAGATAGTTCAAAGATACGTACACATAATATTTCAGTTCAAGGCAGCCAGGCATCTTGCATGCTCGTTCAAATGCGGTGAGATATCTTTTAACTGCAGACCCGTAACAATAGAGGAAAGATAATTTTTTTACCCTTTTCCGCATGGAAATAAGAGTTTACAGGAAATATGCACAGAAAGAGAGGGAAACCCTCAGAGGATAGAGGGGACTGATCATTCAGCTCTACTTTCCTAACTCCAATATTAAAAAATAATGTTGTTTTGTTTTACCTCCTATACCTAATTAATTAAAAATTTAGCTATATTAATTATTATTGTATTAATCTTTTTTCCTTACTGCTCTAACCACATAAAAGACGGCGTTTATTCCACGATGTCTTCCGGCTGTGGCAAGAAGATGAGGAAACATTAGGTTAGACTGACAGCACGCTACTTCCTCTTTTCTCTTGAACTTTCAACTTTTGTCGAAATTGAAAAGAAAAATAAATACTCATTTGTTGCTACATGGAAATGTTACTGAATTTCATTATTGTGTGATACGACTTTCTGGCGAGTCAGAAATTAAAATTCATCGCAACATGATTACTCTAAGCTCTGAAACAAGTACTACAGATTGCTTGAAAAATAAGGTCGGACTAATAATTTAGGGGGTTGTCATTTGTATAACAGTTCAAGCTATTACTTGTTAGCTACCAAAGTTTAAAAATCTAAAGTGTAAAAGCCCTAACAAAAGCCCCAAATAATATGACCTCAAAAAATGCCATGACGCAAATTTGTAACCGTCTCAGCAAAATTTATTTTGGAAAACTGATGCCTGGGTCCCCCGGGATTATTTTATCTGTAATGGGCTCACAGAAAAAACTGTATTTTATTATTATTATTTGGAGAGAGAGAGGTTCTTAAGACTGCAATCTTCCTCCGCTGTCTCTGTTCCGGAATTTCCCGCCATATCTATTATTGGAATGGTGGGATTTTATTTTTATTAAGAGACTCTTTCCCCCGCAGCTGTATATGGGATTAAGTCCATAACGCTTTGTTTCCTTGAGAATGTTAAGAGGGAGAGATAATAGCTCCTGCGTGAAGTAATCTCTCTCGTAGCACGTTCTTTCCCTTCTGTAAGAGAATTTCTTGAAAATTCACTGACTTGAGAAATTCCTAGAAAAAATCTAACAAAACTATAGAAATCTTAAGATACATTTTGGTTTACCAGTGATAGAAGTAGTAGTAAAATCTTTATTGAACTTTATTTACATAAATCTCGAAGGGCGGGATTATTGCCTGAGGTAATCTTTACCATCCAACCTTTAAATCTTTAAAGTTCCAGTTCAAGTACCCTACAAGTGCTACAAGCAAGTTTGTAAGTGAATTTTTAGGATTACGTACTATCATGGTAATTCTAGACTGTGTGTTTTCTAATATTAAATTTATAAATTAAACTATCATACTTCTGTTAATCACTTTCGTGATTTCACAACTACTAAAACTCGCTTTACTAAATCTACGCTGAAACCGGGACTTGAACCACCGACCTTCAGGTTACAAGTCCGCCGCTTTATCAATCAAGCTACTGAGATCGGTGGAAAGGTTAAGGGCCCACAATGTTACACTGACAGTTTGTACTGGATTTACCCTCAGTAAGTCTTGTGCTGTGCCTTCACAAGTAAACAAGTATGTTATCTGGTGGCATGGAGGTTTAGTGAGGGGGTTGATATCTGATAGATACAATAAATGCTCCCCCATTAAAGCACTATAAGTTTACAGAACAAGAGTGCAATGTCTCTGTCTCCCTTGCTATTTCTTTATTCCTCCTTCTCTTCTCTCTCTCACAGGCTATCTCTTATCAGCAATCAACTGAAGCATAGAAACAGGAGTCTGCTTAAATTCCAAGGGCTTAAGTATGGTTTAGTGTGTACTTGAGCTCATTCAGTGAAGATAGAAACGCAAATGAATTCAGAAAGTCACTCTCTATCTCTCTTGTTTTCATCTCTCCTTCGTCTTCTCTTTCCTACGTTATCTACTATATTCTGTCTCTCCTTGTCTCTTCCTCTCCCCTTTTTTCTCTTCCTCCCTCTCTCTCCCACTATGAGGTAGAATTATCTTAGGTGTTAAAATATTTACTTTACTATTGTTTTTTTTTTTTTTTTTTTTTTTTTTTTTTAAGTGGGGTTTAACGTCGCTTTCAACTGCCATGGTCATATCACGACGGGGGTTTTACCCTCCATTCGCAGGAAACTCACAAACCTGCTACTCACATTGACCTCACCCAGCCTGAGTGGGGCCGGGAAAAGCCAGCGTCACGAGAATTATTTACTATTGTATTTAAAAACATTACTTTCCTATCTATAGGATAAGGAGAGTAAAAATTAAAGAGTGCAAAATTTCTCTCTCTTTCCCTCCTTCTCTGTCTCTCTCTTTTATTTTGTATTAGCTATAAGATATAGAAAGTATTGTTTTCGGTCGATTTTTTCGAAATTGAGCTGATAACATTTCTGAACTAATTAGATTCTCCTGATTCCAAAAAAGTGATTTTCATCCAAGTTCGTATGTATATGTATGTGTGTGAGAGTGTGTGTGTGTGTATTTGTGTGTGTATCTGTGTGTGTGCGACTGTGCGTGTGTGTGTGTGTGTGTAACTTCTTTTAGTTACCTTTTTTAATTTTTACAGTCTAATTTATTTTCAGAAATTTATATTAAAAAAAATACCTGCTCACGTTTTGGTAATAGAAAGTCGTGTGATATTCACCATGGTTCCCACTGTTCTAGAAATGAGGTACTTTCCTCAGTATTTTTACTAAGCCTGACTTATTGGCAGCACAATGAGTCACATAATTTTTTTTTCAAATTAAAAGCAAAGTAAAATATCGTCCTTACAGGTGAATTATTGTGTTGTGTCACGTATCGACAGTAAAGAAAAGATCCGGAGGAATTTTCCTCAAAACACACAAGGAGGGAAGCGGCTAAATCATAAACATTAGAATTGAGGTTGTATTTTGTGAGTAATATCACCAAAGAAAGTTTTACAAAGAAAGTTGGGACGTAGCGACTATTAAGGAACAGATTTCCCATTTTGCAGTGTATTCTCGATCCCAGAGAACTAACTATAAGAGCCATCATTATTGATGACACTTATTTGTAATAAAATAACAATATAGATATTGTATATAATTTCATTTATTCCCCAACACATGGCTATGCCATTCACAGCGGAAACTGCAAGCAGCAGTCATCCCTGCAAACTCCCGGAAACGAAAAACAAATACCTCTCGATAAGCAAATCAATATTCGTCTGGGATTCAAAAAGAACGAAAACGGTTTCTATATGGAAATTGCGAGAAGATTTACGGGATTTGAAATCTCATAGAATAGACATTATCGCCCATGGACACGCCCCCGGAAAAGAAACGCAAAATTTGGAAACTTCTGAAGAGCCCTTCATCCCTTCTTCCCCTTCCTGCCCCCCCCCATCCTGCAAGACCCCCCCCCCCTCTCTTACGGAACCTATCGGTGTGGGAAATCTTGGTCACGATCAGCCGGAATGAAAGAAACAATTTTTTAAAAAAAGTTTCAAAAAAAAAAACTCCCCCCTCAATGCCGAATGCCCGTATATTTTTTCTCCGTTTTGAACACAGTGTTGGGTGAAGAGGAAGGCGGGGGGGGTGACATATCGACCACCCCCGTACCCGCACGATGGGGGGGGGGTGGGGGGGGAGGTCAGCCGTCTTATTACTTTAATTGAATTGATGTATAGAGAGAGCAATAACATTAGTTTTATTTCTTACTTTACGATATGGATCCTGCGGGAGGGGATGTTTTTATAGGCATAATCCACTTCTATTTTATTAAATACTTGAAGAGGCACACGCGCTGCCTTGTGCATCCTCCTCCCACATCAGAAACAGGGCCCGTTTTATAACCATTGGATAGGTGGGAACTTTGAACAGGAATATTTATTCTCGACATTTTTGTACACAATAATTACTGCATGTTCTTTGTGATGAAAAAATCTGGTGTGGCACCACACGACTTTCCTTATCCCCTGAAAACAAGCCAAAGTCCGCCACTGGTGACTCAACGGTAAGAGATAGCAAAAAATGAATGCCAAATTCTTAATCAGCACCTCAAAATCAGTCGATTTGATCTATCATAACCCCCATCTAGGATGAATAATAAAAAAAATTACCATTCTTAAAAATATAAGGTTCCATTTAAATTTCTGAATTTGACCTCGATCTAACCTATAAGGGCGACCTTGTAAAGATTTATTCAGAACAATCTGTGGGATCAATAGTTTGCCAGTAATCGCGCTGGTTCGTTTAAAATGAGACACCCTGTATAATTTGAGAACAAAGTCCATTATTTTCCGTCGTTTAATATTTGGGAGGAACTTTACTTAAATCAAAATGCCTTGGAAATTGCCCCTGCTAATACCATAACTCTCATGAGACTTCTTGTAATCCATCGAATTAAGTGGCGAAATACCCCACTTGTATAAATCATTGGTCTTAACGTTCATGTCAACAAGCAATGAAATATAAATATTGAAAATGTATAAAAATATCAGCGGAACTTAATGAATCCATTCAATATGAACTTGAAGTATATTGAAATAACTTTTACTATACTTGTGATCAGTGAGAGATGAGATGTTTCAGTTTAAATAGGATAAATCAGAATGAGACTTTTGAGAATAGTGAGAAGAACTTACATTATCGATTCTCGAAACTGTAATAATAGCATCTCCACCAAACAGGAAAGCATAGCAAATTATGCAACACTTATTTCTACTCGTATTATAAGATCTTAAGACTTCAGAATTATTTAAAATACCACGGAAATGTTTAAAATCTTCGTAATAATAATAAATACACTGCCAATTATGGACACAATACTTCCTCGTGATTGGTTCACATTGTATGCACTTGGCAATTTTGAGATTTTATACTAAATCACATGTATCTCCGAAACAGCTCAACCGATTCGTTTCAAATTTGTTTTATATGGTAGAATACCGTTTTTCCTACATTCTAAATTCCACAAAAAATTCTATATCGGCAAGTCGTGACCTTTGACCAAAAACAAATTTGTCCATGTTCTCTATCACCAAGAACCGCTAGTGCTAAGTTGATGAATTTAAAATAGGACCATCTACAATACGTTTCCTATAGGTACATGTGTGCAAAATTTCGTCGAACTCCGTTCAGTACTTTTGAGATTTGCGCGTTACAAGGAAATTAGTTAACAGACATACAGACCAACACAAAACCAAAGTTGCTTTGGAGGTTATAAAAGGTCCAGAAATATGAAAAAAATTGAAATCGGAGCATTGTGTTTTTTACAAAAACGAGCACAATACTTCTTATTTCTAATGTCAGAAATTTCTCGGAAGTAATATTTTGTTACAAAGTTCCAAAGAACCACGAAAATATCACCATCTGCAAGGGCGTCCAGTATAAAATGCACTTATTGTAAGCAATTTTCCACCATTCATAAATAATATGGAGGGATTCGCCTGGACGCCACTTGAGAAAATTCAAACTAGAGGGAAACATGGCTAGTGTCTATTTTTATATTTATAATACACGTATATTTTCCAAGTATGATATATTATAATATTATTTATAATCATAGAAAAAGGAAATGTAAATTGCATACGGGGAAAATGTAATCTATTAAAGGTCCGAAGGAAATCTCTCGTCACATGCTGGGGCCTTTTCAACAGGGTGCTGTATGCTACCCCCCTACCAGTGATGCAAATGTTGTAAACTTGAGTTATAATACTTACATATTTTTTTTTAAAAACTTACATATTTCATGCAACTTTATAATGGTTTCAGTTGAATGGTCTAAAAACTCTAAAATACTACCTGATGACAATTCCAGTAAATCTAGGTTGGCATCATCTCATTAAGGTTAAATTATGGATTTGTGAGATTAAATTTCATCCAAAGCTTGCATTTTTCCTCTAGTATTGGTTGTATTTGAGATTGTGGCCACAATTCATGCATAAATACAGCCTCTTCATACAGACTTAATAAATTACAATTGAACAAATTTGAACAATAGGTTTTTCAATGAACTTGCTAGTACACTATAGTAGATTGACAAAAGTACCTGATGGCGGAGCTAGCCATGGTTGTTAATATTAATCTAACACTTGTATCCTGAAAACTCGTGGCGATCACCCTGAAAGTTATGCATCATAGGAGTCTCCCCCCCCCTCCTCCCTCCTGGGCGGCAACACATTCCAAGTGCATACCGGCCCTCACTTTTTAATAACATTAGTCGACAATCATACTTCATCCTGTCAGGATATTTAGGAAAGTATCCTGCAATATGTATGTATATTTTTAGATGTCTATATTTCTTATTGAGTAAATATGGTCTCTCCTCCTCCCCTCTCTTTGCCCACCCCTCTCTCCTCCTCCCTCTCTCTGCCTACCCCTTCTCCTCCTCCCTTCTATCTGCCTACCCCTCTCTCCTCCTCCCTTCTATCTGCCACCCCTCTCTCTACCTATCCCTCTCCCCTACTCCCTCTCTTTGCCCACCCTCTCTCCTCCTCCCTCTCTCTGCCTACCCCTCTCTCCTCCTCCCTTCTATCTGCCACCCTCTCTCTACCTATCCCTCTCCCCTACTCCCCTCTCTTTGCCTACCCCTATCCTCCCCCCCCCTCTGCTTTACCTATTGACTGGACGGTTTCCACTCAGGTCACTCAATACAGAAATTGTCAATCTTGAGAAATGATGTGTCCGACAGGGGGGAAAGTCAAGTCCATTTCTTTTCCCCTAGTAATACTTCTGATTCATGGCTTGTTTATGAAAAGGATTGATTGAGCTTTTGAAGAGCTTTTGAATCCTTTGAAGCATTGTTAACTGTAAAAAATATTACAAGACATTTTACTTCTAATATCACTAAATAAATTAGTAAAAAATCCAATAAATTTCTATTATTAGTGATCGGAAGTATTGTGTTTGTTTTTGTAAAAAAAAAATTATTTTTTTGTTCCGATTTCAATATTTCTGGACATTTCATGACCTCCGGAGCAACTTTGGTTTTTTGTCTGTCTGTTGGTCTCTTTGTACATACAATGAAATTTTATACACATACTAGCGGGCTGCACCCGCTTCGCCAAGCCATCACACACACACCACACCCACACACCACATACACACACCTCACACACACAAACCACACACACACACATCGACACACACACCCATCCACACACACACACACATCCACACACACACCCATACACACACCACCCAAACACACCCACACACACACACACACAACACACCACACCACACACAAACCACACACACATCCACCACACACACATCCACACACACACATTACCACACACACAAACACACACACACACACACACACACACACACACACACAAACACACACACTGCACACACACACAACCACACACAACCACACACAACACAACACAACACACACACCACACACACACACACACACACACACACACACACACACACACACACACACACACACAAACACACACACAAACACACACACACACACACACGCAACCATCTTCGCTTTAAATTTCAAAATCCCGAGCCAAATCTATCATAGCGGATATTGATAATGTAGCAAACTGGCCCATATTTCGAGAACGGTTTGTCAGAATATGGCAACAAAGGGCTGAAATAAAATCATGTGATGTTCTCAGACAGTTTTTACAATAAAAATATAGGTCCTCGCGATAACTTTTAAGTTCCGTGCTGGAATCTGTAAAAAAAAACGTGAAAAGTCTGAAAAAATGGTCGAAATTTCGAACATTCTGGCTTCTATATCGAGAACGGTCCGTCAGAATGTGGCCTAATATGAATTAAATGAAAGCTAGTTGTGTCTAATGTGTTATTAAATAATAAAAAATATAGGTCCTCGCGACAAATTTTAAGTTCCGCGCTGGAATCTGCTAAAAAACGTGAAAAGTCTGAAAAAAGGTCGAAATTTCGAACATTCTGGCTTATATCTCCAGAACGGTACGTCAGAATGTGGCCTAAAATGAATTAAATGAAAGCTAATTTTGTCTAATGTGTTATTAAATAATAAAAAATATAGGTCCTCGCGATAGATTTCAAGTTCCAGGGCAAAGCCTGTCTTAAAATCGGACCCTTCCTCAAGGAAATACTTGAGGAAGGTCATAACTCAAGGACGGTTTGGAATTTCGGACTTTTGATAATTTTCCTGGTGTTTTCCGGCAATTTTACTTGGGGTCATCTCTCATCAATTTTTCGCTATCTCTTACCGTTTCGCCTAAACAATTCCTGCACACAAAGTCCGTCCATATTTCTCATTTATATGTATATAGAGATTGGAGACGTATTCTAGATCAGCGGTCGGCAACCTTTTGAACTACGCGGACCCCTAGCTTATCTCTAAATTTTTTAAGAGCCCCCCACATTACAAAAGCCTGGGGGGGGGTGGGGGGGGGGTTGTATGAAAGAAAAGTAGGTAGGTACATATGTAAATGGTTATGAAGATTCTTAATGGATTTGGTTCTTTATTGAAACAAGAAAACGAAAATAAAAACAAAAATAAAACGAAAAGAAAATTAATCACTGACCTACCACCTACCTAACGCACAAATCAAGGAGAACAAAACTTAATAAACATTCACTATGAATTGGGATTATTGGGATTCCCGACACTCGGGAGAAACAAGAGAAAATTCACGTTTGAACTTCTTCTTTTTTTAAATCCTGAATTGGCTTCGCGGACCCCCAATTTAGCTCTCGCGGACCCCCGGGGGTCCGCGGACCCCAGGTTGCCGACCGCTGTTCTAGATGGTCCAATTTTAAATTAATCAACTTCGCAAATTCAGTACCTACGATTGACCAACGCACGTCGCGTCGGTAGATTGATTGTGAACTCGTAAACTGGACAACGAAGGTTCGATTCTCCCGATCTGCGATTTTTTTTAAGCTGTTATAGGTTTTTTGTGTATCTTTCTCTCTCGCCTCTTTTATTTCTCTCAACTAGACACAATGTATCGTCATATCTTCCTTTTAAAGGAGGTTCCATCATTTTCCGTTTGAGGGGTTTTTCTAGTAGCTCAGACATGTGCGAGATATCACTGTCTGAGAGCCGGCTGGCATGGAAACATTACCTCGCGATTACTGCGTGAATTATGTGAGAAGGAGATATAGAGGAAGAGGTAGAAGAGTGTGCGAGAAAGAGTAAGGGAGAAAGAAGAAGATAAGGACGGAATGTGAAGAGAGAGAAAGAGAAATAAAACTAGATCCTGTAGACACTATTTTTTATCCTTAATGGAACCAATTTGAAAGGATGGATGAAGCGTAGGCCCGGTGGTGGAGAGAAAATGAAAAATTGTACACAGACTTGCAACTTCGAAAAATTTATGTGCCAAATGAGAAACGAGAAGTTACTCAGGAATAAAAGAGAGAAAAGTTGTAATACTGCTCCGTGCAAAGAGACTTGGGAAAGATTTTGTACTAAAAAATATAATATATTATGAAAATTAAGTTTCTACAATAAATAAAATAATCCTGGAAGATATGGAGGAAGTCTAAGAAGACTGAAAAAAAGATAAGGATAAACAGTTTCTCTAGATATCATAAAGAGAATAACTCGAGATTGTTTCTGTTTCGTCTTCATCTCTCCGCTAAGCCGTCAGGCTAAGAGTGACGTCAGAGCACACTGCTTTCTCTAGAACTATAAGTGGAAAATTCTATAGCAAAGTTTTGATAGAGAAAAGTCTGCGATGATTTAGAATGGATTCAAAGGTTGAATACTCCAGTTCTCGTCACTGATGGTGAGGACTTTGGGCGACCATTCAAATTCGAACCCTCGCCTCGTAATGCTGGCTATTCCGGCCCCACGGAGGCTGGGTGAGCTTAATTAGAGTAGCTGGTTTGTGAGTTTCCAACTAATGAAGGGTAAAACCCCCGTCATGATATGACCATATAGTTGACAGCGACGTTAACCCTCCCAAAAAAAGTACTACTTCCAGGCTAGGCCAGCACTCCACCACATCTTTCGAGTGTTCATCTGTTGTTGTACTGGGAGCTTTGAGCTGCCTACTCGAGATAAACACAAGAAACAACAAAAAAGAAACACAAAAAAATCTTTCACCGTATCTAAGAGTGTCTCTACTTTTTGGAAAGTGAATAAATTTACGTAACATTTCACGTTTTTCTCTTAAGTAGTTTTGCAGAGGAGTAAGAGTGTTTATTTTTCTCTCCAAATCGTCTTATACTGTTCCCAGCCTGATAGGAATCCTCGTGATGTCACCGAATAGTTCGGCTCTAGTGGCGGCTAACTGATTCTTTTGGAAACTAGTCAAACTATTAAAAGTCAGTTATTCATTACTGAGACTTTGACTTAGTTATTTCTGACTGAGGTTTTTATTAAGACCTAGATTATTTTTTTAGAATTTTTAAAATCACGCCCATCGACATTTAGTGTATCATTGGGCGTGATTTCAACTATCGACATCACTTTCTCTTTATCCTTGACACTACCTCTTAGGGGTGAAATTAACATAAAGATTATAATCTCCTCACTTTGAATTGAAAAAATCTCTTTACAATAGAAGTTTGGACACAAATCAATGTTTCTAAACCATTATGCGATTTGCCACTGATAAAAAACTTTGCGTGGTTTGAAGTATTACAGAGTTGAGAATCGAACCATAACAAGGCTAAATTCTTGAAAAGAAGTCAATTTATTCTTTTCTCAAGAGGCCACTTTTTTAAAGGATTTATTTGTTTTTTCAAGGGTCTCAATGATTGTAACTTTTGAGTGATTTTTCTATCTGGTCGAGAAACAATAAAAATAAACTGGTGTGAACATCACACGACTTTCTATTACCCAAAACTTGAGCGGGTTTTTTCAATGACATTTTCCAAGAATAAATCAGATTGTAAAAAGTAGTAAAAAAAAAAAAAAAAAACACTCAAAAAAATATTTAGGAAAAAGAAATGTCGGGTGGTGGGATTGAACCCACGTATACCGTGTAGATGCGCGCAGCTCTACAATTTGCGCCATGCTTCCTTGTGAAAATATCAAATATGTCGGCAATTCATGTTCAAAGTATAAAATCATCTGAAGAGACCATTTTTTTGATAACTAGTTTATGAGATATTTGAATTTTTGTTGTTTCTCGAGGTAAAACCAAAAAACAAAGAGGCCGATTTTCATGAATTTTTTCCGGGTCCGTATACTTTTAACGCCTTCAAATTTCATCGCTCTACGACTTACCGTTTTTGAGATATTTTGTACACACACACACACACATGAGTAATTAGAATAAAGAAGAAAAAAAAGTAAAATCCTGCTCATAAACTACAATTTACTGGCTTTGTACAACAGCCAATTTACTATAACAATATTCAGAATATACCTATTACCTACCTACTAGTATATTCTGCAACACTGGTAAGTTCGCAACAAAGTATTTTTTAATGTTTTGAACAATCTTTGGAAATGGAAAAAAGGGTCTTGTGTCTATTGCTTATCACACCGGCGGGGACACGGCTTAAGAATTTCCTCTCGAGAGGATCTTCTCAGCCGAAGCTATCTCCAGCTTCATCAATGTTTACAACTTTAGCAGACTGCGAAGATGAAGAAATGTCTTGTTTACACTAAACAAACAGAAGGGCTAAGATAAATAATAATGCTAAGAAATGAAATAATAATAATAGAACTTTAAAAGAATAAAATAAAATCCTTAGCGATTTTTTTTTTTTTTTTTTTTTCATTGTAAAATTATTTTACTCCCTCAAGATTTAACGAGAAAGAGACGATTTGAATTATCACAACTCTAATTTCATGTAGGAACAATTACTTCCGAGAAATTTCTAATATTAGAAATCGGAAGTATTGTGTTCGTTTTTATATAAAAAATTTTTTTTTGCTCCGATTTCAATTTTTTTCAGATTTCTGGACGTTTCATAACCTCCTGAGCAAATTTGGTTTTGTGTCTGTCTGTCGGTCTGTCGGTCTGTCGGTCTGTCGTTCTGTCGGTCTGTTAAAACGATTCCTTGTAACGCGCAAATCTCGGAAACTACTCGACGATTTTGATGAAATTTTGCACACATCTAGGAGACATTCTGTAGATGGTCCCATTTTAAATTCATCGAATTCGTACTAGCGGTTCTTGTGAAAGAGCCCATGCGCCTGACCACTAACTTTTACTTAAACGCTTATATCTCGTGAACGGTACACCCGATTTTAATGAAATTTTGTGTGTGTATGCATATAATTGTTTTACATAGGCTATTTATATATATTTTTTAATTAATTATAATTAGACTCTGATATTTAAGAAAATCCGAAATTTTGGACAAAAAAGTCAAAAAATAAGGACCACGACTTGCCGATACAGAAATTTTTGTGGAATCTAGAATGTAGAAAAAACGATTTTCTACCATATAAAACAAATTTGAAGAAAATCGGTGCAGTCGTTTTGGAGATACAAGTAATTTAGTATAAAATCTCAAAATTGGCACGTGTTAACAATGTGAAACAATCACGAGGAAGTATAGAGTCCATAATTGGCAGTGTTTTTTTTAGTTGTATTGAAATTTTCGGCTGAATTTTGGTATGATATGTTAGTTAGGTGTTCCTTTTTTATAAATATTTTCGGGGATGGTGCTAAAAGCTCTGACTTAACCGAAATTCACATGCAAAATGTCAATGTATTAGCTTTTTAGAGCGATATTTTATTTTGAGTATAGTAACCTGTTTTGACACACATTTGAAGATAATCCATTTATTTTGAATGCCCTTTTAAACATCTTTTTCTTTCACCTGATCATAGCTTATAGCTCAATAGAAGTATCTAAATGAAAATAATGTTCCATCAGTGATCCCAGGGGGAAAGTTTCAACAGAAACTCCGCTGTTTATACAGGTGGTTGTATAAAAGTTTATGGGAAAACTATAATAATGATAATAATCATCGTCTTTGTATTACAGGGGAAACTTGGTTCCAAGTTATTTTTTCCAACCAGGAAAGAAACGAAGAATTCTGTAAATAGTACACCATGAAGAAAGTTCTTTTCGAAAAAATAAGAAAATAAAAAAGAAAGAACATAAGAAAGAAGAAGTAATAATTTCGAGTTCCTTATGGTTTTTTCAATCTTTCTCTCGTTTCTCGTTCAGACATGTATTTCTTGTTGCTTTCTTTTATTTATATTTTAAGACTTGCCGTTTAAAACTTTTGTGAAATAAAATGGGTAGAAAAGACAGGTATATCAACGGAATTCCTTAAACTTTACGCGGTCTTGCACATTCCTCTCAAAACCTCTACTCATTAATAATACAAAATTATACATACATAACTAATGCGTCTCATCTTTCTTAAAAAAAGCTCTAATCTTCTCCTTCCTTGGTTTAGAAAAATCAAAGTAGTACCTAATACGTATACCATAATAATAACATACCTATTAAATACCAAATGATCTCACGGATATTTCTCACTACCTAAGCAAGATGGAAAAGATTTATTACCACATTACCACCAATTACACCTACAATATTCAACCACCTCCAAGCAAATATCATCCCAACCCTACAGTCCACAGTCTCTCATTGAATTTCCAACTTCCTATTAGTACTTATAAAAGTGGTTACACCCTGTCCTCCTGGCCTCTATTTGCCGGGAATCATCTCCTCCTTGGGCTTGGCCTTCGCCTCCCAAGCCTCTGCCCGGCGTAGAATCAGAACCTCCGTCTTCCTCAGATGCATACTCTCCTGGTCCACCTTCTTCTTGAAGTCCTCCCACTCCACATTTGACAGGTTCACCTGGGAAACAGTTTAGAAGGAATTTATGATACACGTCTCATGAATGTTTCAACAACAAGAAAAATTATCTCACATTGCTTTTCAACGGCTTGGGTCCAAAAGGTAGTCCAAAACATACGTTCCAAAGAATAATGTCTTTCTTTTCAGATACAATAAATAATAATAAGAACCCTTTTTACCTTCGTTCCATCGGGTCTTACAAAGAGACCTTTCCTCTTGTTGGACATAACTTTGGCCTGGTCGCAGGTCTTGGCCAGCCACTGGGCCCACTGATCAGCCACATAGACCACATTGTCCAGCCAGCCCAGCCACTCCGCCACATCCCCTGGCGTCATGTCGGTCAGAGGGTTCGGGGGATTCACGGGGATGAAGCGATGCTTGGTGTTGAACTGTCTCGCTGGTATGTCTGCCATTGTGGAGCGATTTGTCTATTCCTTTAATGATGCACGTTTTTAATAGATTATCTTTTTTGCGCCCTATTCCAGCGGGATAAATGATTAGCAATTGTTCCTGAAGAGACGTTTGATGGCAATGGTTTTGAAAGCGATATTTTTCACATGTATACCAATGATTTTGGAACAATTTAAAATACTTGTAAGATATGGGTATTTGGTTGTTTTTAGTTGTATTCTGGTGTATAATGTTTCGACTTTCAAAACCGTGATGCAATAATGAACTGGGCGCTAGACTTTCCATTTAGTTGCGAATTGAACCATCCGCGTACTGTTGTATAAGTTATCATATTGAACTCCTTAAAGCAAGCAATGTCTTTAAAAGTGCACCTATTAAGTTATTTAGGATCAAGTTATTAGAAAATACATTTAAAACCAAAATAGTAGGTGTACGTGCAAATAATATTTTCATTAGTATTATCAATTCATAATCTTCATTATGAAAGTTAACAATGGTGTAAATGTAGATAAAGTAAAACTGGTTCTAATTATAGAAACAGAGACAAGCACCAGCACTACCACACCATTCACGTAACAAGATTACTTTTCCACACTAAACCCTAATTCCTACACACTTTCATCCAAAAATAAACTCTTGTAGGGATTAGGATACATTTGGGTTTGTCTCCCATCCGATAATAATCATCAAAGCTAAAATAATTTCGTAGAATGGGATGAAAAAATGAACATGAATTTTTAATGGGGTGTAGGTGAACATAAAAGTAATGAGAAAAAAAGGTTGTGAATTTGAAAATTACATCGTAAGCTACACCAGCACTTACAGAAACTGTAATGACTCTTGTACCTTGGCTCAGCACTAATTTCTTACTAAATGTTGTGTTACCTTTTTCATAATTGTATCTAGGAATAAGATAATTGTACGTATTTAGTTATTTACATCAAATTCTAGTATATTCTTTGTGGGCTGATTAAAACCTTAATCAATATTGACACTGACTGGGCAAATAGGAATAAATTATAAATAATTGAACTGCATTGCATATTTAATTTCACAATAATTTGTTTTTTTCATATCAAATATAATAATTATTACCTATGTTTTTCTTTGTTTTCAGGTAAGTCTTTGGATTGTTAGCGGTGCAGTTTCCTTTTCTCTAAAATCTCGTATCTGGCAATAGGTAATATTTTAAGTTAAAGACTAGTTTAAGCTAACTAGTTAAAGAAATAACTTTGCAAGCTGAGATAAAGGTAGGCACTTAGGTATTATTATTATTATTATAAATCTAGGAGGACACAGTTATGTAAAGAATTAAGAATAAATAATACTCATCCTGGGCTTTTGGGTCGAGATTTTGACTTGTGGCTGGGATATTGTTTAATATTTGATCCCACATTGAGGTTATTTACACGTGCGAGATGGAACAGATTATTACTTTGCAGTTCGAAATTCCAAATACAATCCCAATGAAAATAAATGGATTGTCCACCATTGGACAGCAGTGAATCACCCAAGGTTGCATCTCACTCTCAGACTCTTTAGGTCCTATAATTGTACATAATACACCAAATATTGTAACGTCAATTGAACTTTTTCATCTGGTTTTCTAAGCTCGAAATATTTTCATTAGACTTTAATTAAATTAAAAAAAAAAATTTTTTGCTGAAGTTGAATATAATTGCTAAGTCTGTAAATGTATCGATCATAATTACTCTTAATGAGATTTAGGTGCTTAAAGTCTTGAAAGATTATCTCAAATAAATAAAAAGTGAGAATTCCTAATGCGCATTTGTTTTTAATTAAAAGTAATGCAAACTCAGCCTCACACAGAAAGTTTATAGTTAAAATGTTTATGTTTTTAATGAATCCTTTAAGTTTCTCAATGGAATTTGAACACTTTTGATGTTGAGTGCCCAGAGTTTGACAGGCCTGATTCCTGATTCTCTTAATGACGATGACGACAAATTCTTTGATCTCCAGCCCCCACCTCCTCCCTCCTTTCCACTACTAATTTCTTAATTAAATGCTTATACTGTAACTAAAGGAGGGTGTATTGTACACTTTATAATACGTACACTTGGTTTGGAGAGTGGTAGAAAGAAGTAAAAAGAGAGAAACAGGGAGAGAGAAAGATGTGTAGGGAGAAGAAAAGAAAGGGATTGAGAAGGCGAGTAGAGGAGGGAGATTATTTCTGTTCCCTTTTAATTATACAAGAGAACTTTTGGTAAAGCGGAACACTTGGTGATAATGACAGAGAGAGAGGAGGAAGAGAAGAAGGGGAGGGGGAATCTCTTCATAGGAGGGATAGACGAAGTGAAATCGTGCAATTATGATTATAGAAAAAGAGTGGGAGGGAGGGATAGAAGAAAGGAGTGAATTCATTTGATGTACTACGAACATTTTTAAACAAAATTTAATTAAGTCACGAGTGGAAAAAAAACAAACCTTTATGAAAAGGGAAGAGAAGAAATGTTTCATTAACCAAGGAGAGAAGAGAAGAGGAAGCGGAGGAAAGTGCGGCGGAGAGAGTTTAGTTTAGAGTGACCTGTTTGGAACAAGTTTTCACGGGTACTGAATTCAGCTTTGAATGATAGGCGTTAGAATAGAGAACTAATAGAAACTTCGTCCGCATAAACTAGAATTAGAATGTTATTATGTATAAAACATTGTGTAAATTTATATCGACTGACAGAAACTCAACAAGTTTTACAAAATTTCTATACCTCTACTAACATGATGCTTCCAAATTGATATAAATAATTGATATCCTTCTATCAACGCTTTCTACAATCTTAATTTTAACTGGTAATTTTATCTTTTAAACTTATCTTCAACTACATTCAAAAGGTAATGTTTAGTTTCAGTTTTTAGACCTGTTAGTACAAAAATAACTGTGTATTTTTCTTCTCTTTAACAGTGAAGGATATTTTGTGATGTGTGATGGATCTTCATGCCAGAAGATTCACCTTGTTAATAGACATGGATGTTACATTTCAATTTGAATTTCCTTCTATTTCCACGAAGTCATTACATAGTCACAATCTGCGATTTAAAACTTTCATGCCAAGTTTCAACTTGAGATTCTAATAAGTTAAAAGCTTTCTTCACTCTTTCTCTCTTCTCTCTCTCTCTCTCTCTCTCTCTCTCTCTCTCTCTCATGTAGACACCATAAGCTCTTCTTTTTCTCTCCCAAATATCTAACCATGTTTGTGTGCATGTAACTCCTAACCAACTATTGAGAGAAAGAGAGGGGTGTTTCCATGAGAAGGAAATATCTTTTGAGGAGGATAAAACCCAGAATGAAAGGATTGGGGATGGAGAGGCACCAAAGTTTGAGCCTAAGTATAATGAGTCCAGGGGGAGAGATTAGGGTTGCTAATCATGCGGACCGAATTATAGGCTAGGCAAATATTCTATCTTCCTTGTGGTGAAGGAGATGTTCTTGTAATAAGAGGATTATATCATGATAGGGTGGTACCTATACATTGTAGTTGTTTACAGTCTATGCTAAAGTTTAGCAGGAGAAAAAACAAAAGATCCCATGCATTTTCTCTTACTAATTTCTCTTTCTCTCTGTTTTATCCTTCTCTCCCTTAGTATTTATCATTCTACCTTTCCTTCTAACTCTAAACTCCAGCTCTCTCATATCAATTGCTAGCTTTGTTTATTGTAAATGTTATTTCTTTTTATAATGTTTATGATGAAAGTTTATGAACTTATTAATTTCAGAGCAATTAAACAAGAGCCAATTCAGGCTCTTATTACTCATGATATCACTTCCTTTTAGGAAAAGAGTGTTCTACTCCTTCTTTAACACGAAGTGTAATTTTTGTAGGTATATATTACTATTCGTATAGCACTCCAGAACTAAAGCAAGGACCTATTCTCAAAATCAGATGTTATAAGTTTCCAAATCGAAGTTTCATTATTATTTTTTTAATTTTTTATTAGTGACGTACACGGTTACACGTGTTAAATAAGTTTCCAACGAGCTTGTAGGGAAGAGACAGAAGGAAGGGGAGAGAGGAGGAAAATAAAGAAAGGAAACATGGGAGGTGTCCTTCTCCCATGATTCCTGCCTGAACACACCAGCCGCACTTTTTTACGAATCCCAGAGTGAACTTTAGATTTGAGAGCTAGGGATGCACAAATCTCTGCTTCTAACATGAAGCTCCTAAATTTTTTTCATGTTTCAAGATTGTGTAGTTTTAGTCCCGACTCTCTTTGTTAGTGTTTCATTTCCTAAGTATGTCCTGCCTCTAATTTGCAACCATTTCAAGAGAAGAAAGAAGGTCGCTGAGGGCGGGTGTTGGAAAATTATAAATGTCTTGGAATTTGTAGCAAGATTATATTATTTATTTTAAGCTAATGAGCTCCTCACTTTCTCTCACTTTCTAGTCTCATTTTCAGTACCCTTTAATGAATAATTTACAGAAAAAAAAGAAAAATTAGCCATTTTTTATATTTACTTCGTTGGAATTAGTTTCATATTTCATGTGAGACAGAGGAACTAATTGCCCCTCTCTCTAATGTGCTCCCTTACCTCTGGTGCAAAACAACCCTTTTCTTCTGGGGACATTAAATAAAACATTGTAATTATCATGAAGAGGACGCGATGGTGAGGTAATGAGTGTATGCTTCTCCTTCGGGTTTCTTTTCCTCGGGGATTGAATTAAGCTCTGTAACTAAGAAGTCTTGAAGATCTTAAGAAAACTTTTTTATACTCCGTTTGAAAAATATTAGGTCATTAATTATTTATTTAAAGCTAAGTTTTATAGTATTTTTTCTCAGCATTTTCTCTTAATCTTTCACCCGCCCCCCATTCCTCAATCAGCTTTATTCAGAGTATCCGTTTACAAAATAGTCGAGTTCAAACTGAGACACCCAAGTTATTCGATCTAAAATAGTGTTACATGAGTAAAGGGAAATTAGTGTGTGAGCCTAAAAAATATTGTTCTTACTTACATATTTCAATATCAAAGAGCTTCAAGCTTCAGGGACCTGGGAACATGTGTTTTAATGAAGAATATACTTCTTTCCTATAAAATAAAAATAAAACTTTATCTAATTTTATATTCACTAGTTAAAAAAGAAGTTTAAAACGTCTAAAGTTTTAGTAATAAAGATTCGTTTTGTTGTGGCTGAGCAGGGTAGGCAGTAAAACTTTAACAGCCAACTACCATTTTCAGGTAGTTAAAATTTCTTTTTGGGAGGCACTTACAATTTCTTTTTGCCTCTTACCCTTTTTCTCTCTCCTTCCCCCCCCCATCCCATTGGCATGTAAGACCTTGGCTCTGTACTTTTCTCTAAGACAAGGGCGAGGGAGAGAGAGAAAGCTGTACTTAGGCAAGGACATAAATTTTGGGAAGCTGTTAATAGCTAGACGCTGGCGTTACTGTAGAAAATGGCTATTGCCTCGTTTGAACCTAAAATTCAGCTGGAAAAATAAAAATAAACAACATGAAAAACGTAACTTCGAAAGCATTTTTTTATAACGCCTTGCAATTTTCAAGGTGGTTTTTTATGTCCATTGGAGGTGTTTTCATCTTATTTATTTACTTCGTATTTTAAGCATAAAAATTTACTGAGGGCGATAGATAGAACTTACGTGACAACTTGATACGTACAATATTTTTTGGGACTTTTTCCGTTTTATGTGTGGTAAATAATTTATTAACAACGCTAGTCTTAAGTAGGTTTGGGAAATAGCAAAGAAGAAGTTTGTTGTGAGAAAAGCAGATATACATACATATATGTATAGGTAGTTATTTTGTTTAAATTTAGAGTAATCTTAGAAAATGCGAAAAGAAATCGTTTAAAATTCAACCTTGTCAGGGATTTGAAGCCGAAGACTTTGAGAATGCGTGTCCATTCTTGCAATCAATCTTATTCAGATAAGTAAGAATAGTGCTTCATTTAGACTATCCAAAGTGTCAGCTTGAGCCAAGGAGTCCCTTTTTGCCTAGGCAGTGCGTTTTTATAGTTTCAGTTCTTTCAGAAGAACAATAAAGTCAATTAGGGATGCTTTGAGAGAAATCTTGAATCTTGATGTAATTTCGTTCTAATGAGATTGAATTTTGCCACGAGAGAGAGAGAGAACGAAGCAGAAGAGATAGCTCATAAAAATCACTTTTCAAGCTCAATTTCTCTTTTTCTCTTTCTCTCCTTATTTCAGAAATAATTTAATTTAAAATTCTGCAGGAAAAAAAGAGAGGTAAACTACGCCGCGTAAAAATGAGGATATTTTATAAAGGACATGATAAGGAAGTAGAGAAGAAGAGGAAATTGATGCAGGAGGAGAGAGACACATTTATCAGCTCTACATACGTAGGAAATACTCATTGAGTCCTCTTTCTTCCTTTACTTTTACCTCCCATCTTCGCATTCTCCCTTCCTTCCCTGTTCTCTGTGTCCTTGTTTCGTGATTAGGGTGCTTGTAAGGATACAGTTGTTAGTAAAAAGAGAAAGAGCAATGGAAGAAACACAGAGAGGTGGAACGAATAACACAGAGGGAGCCGGTTAATATGGAGACTTGTATGTTACAAATTCAAATGAGCCTTGTAATTGAGCACCCCAGCAATGCGCCGCGATGAAGAATTCTATATCCTCAATCCTGGGTAACCTTAACCTTAAACTGGTGCTGTCTTCTTTGGAAGAATAATATTATCATATATGTCTTACTTGTCTTGGGCTATGTGGAATTTGAAAAAGTAAATTAATGTAATCATAAGTACAATCAGGTTGATATGTATCATTGAAGAGAAAAACACTTTTATTTTTATAGTTATAACCATCTTTTGAAAAACCATTTACGCTTTCTCCCCATAGTTCAATGAATGTCCCTGATGTTCGATAATGATGCGTGTATGGTAATGATTCGGGTGGTGTATATCTATCTAGTGTGGTGTATAGGTATAGGTATCCAGTGTGGTACGAAGCACTTGGAAGCAGGTAACATCTATTCATCTTATCAGTGCGAGCTCTCTATTTCAGCTATTTAATACATCAGTGCCATGGTTACGAAAATATGTCAAGGGAATCTTAGAGAAAGCTGAAAGCCCTGCTGACAGTAAGGTGACAGAGAAAGAACAGAAATTCCTCCTTCACAGTTTCTCTACAATAGTTGAATAGTTTGTATGGAACACCAAGCCAACACGTCAAGCTCTTGGAGTCGCGATATTCGTGTTACTTGTGGTCAATGTTTGCCCAAATAAGCATGTTATGTTAAACCCTGAGGTTTGTATTGTATTAAATATTAATAAAGATCTATCACTGTAGCTCAGTGGTTAAGGAATCAGTCTGGTAATCGAGAGGGCGCGGATTTGAACCCAGCCGACACATAACAAGTTATGAGTTATCCTCCCATTTGGGATTTTGACCACTTAATAATACGTCTTAATTTTGATGTAATGATACTAATGAGTTCTAGTTGGGCAGAATTATTATTAAATTCACTAACGTCAGATTCATGTTTCTTTACACGAGATGAGATCTTTCCCTATTTATGAACTGCATCACACGTGTTGTTAGTTCACGGAAGAATCGTGAATCATCCGCTTTCTATTCTGTCCGCCACTAGCGTGGAAAGCAAAAGCTATAAAATTTATTTGCTCGTTAAATTCGAGCATTCATTTCTGCTTCTCTCTTATCAGGCTATATTGCACTGGCATAATAGTAATAGACCCCTGCCATAATGTACTCTAGCAACTACTCAACTTTAAACGAGTTCTGTTTGCCTTTTTGTCCTGAAAACTAGAAATGAAATGGGTCCATATGTAAAAAGATGGTCTATAGTCTAATACCACTCTTCTACATGGTACGTGACAGTATTATAGTGAATGCTTGCAAATTTCAAGGGAATAATAATAATTACTATAAAATATTTACAAGTACATATTATTAATTTTATTAAAACTATTTACAACTATTATTAATTTTATCAACTAGTATTCTGATGTTTTCTAGTACTACGTATTTATTGTATTTTTCTCATAGTAAGATTAGCAGAGTATTCTGCTTCATTAGTTATTTCAAAAGTTTCACTCTGCCTTTTAGATCATTTGCTTGAACAACTTGCAGTCTGCTATATTAAGAAGAAGACATGGGTTACGCATTTTTACCCTTTTTTATGTGTTTTGCTCGAACACACTTTTCACGTTAAATCTTCTTCCGCAACAAATATAAGAATCATTCTGAATCAACTAAAAAAAGCTGAAAGTTTCATCTTATATTAGGAAGCGGGATTCTGCTGAAAGTTGTCATGGGGTGGAGGGAGGGACAGTTGTAAACGCCGGATGTTTGTCCAAATATAATAATAACGGAGGGGTTGGTTCTTCCTGATTTGATTTAGCCATCAGCAATGCCCAGCCAAGTGGAAGGATATAATTATTTAAATTGCAACTTGCGAGGAAATAGTTCTCCTTCTCCTGGATTATGAATCATTTTTCTGACCTATTAAAGGAATAAATCGTGTAAGCAGAGGTCTTAGTCAATTTCTTTGAACATAAAGGAGGGAAGAAAGAGAACGTTGGTTATTTTTGCAGAGGGTAAGAGATAAAAGGAAGATTTGTTATTAGTTCTGGACGTCCACATGGCGTTTGAATAAAGTTTCACCTGGTTTGGTCGGTTGAATGAGTTTGAAGTGATTGGAAAATAGCAGAAGAAGAAAAGATTCATGGTTCAAAGTACAAACATGTATAATTTTTCCAATTAAATGTATATTTTGAACCTTGGCTAGTTCCCATGGTATCTAAATTTGGTCCTGAAAAATATTGTTCTAAATACTGACTCGAGTCAGGAGCGCTTGTGCATAGCAAGAAAGAATTATTTACCTGTGCAAATGCCATGACAGAAATGTTTTTTCATTTTCAATAAAATAATTCCATTCCTTCGCTCTCTCCTCAAGATTCTCTCAATAGTTTCCGGAAATGGACTCTCATAGAACTGCTGTGAGATATTTAATATTAAAACTTGGAATCTTCATTACCGTAACACTGAATGAAGAAGATGAAATTGCAAAATTCTATTGCAGAATGCGTAATGGAAGTTATCTCATAGATAGGTATCCGTTATGCATTTCTTATTATGTTTTTTTTTTTTTTTTTTTTTTTTTGCCACTTGTACTGTCCGATAGTTATGGGAATCTCAATACATTTGCAAGATTTCGCGACGGTAAAACATATTTTATTTACAACTTTCCATCGACCGAGCTAGCTATCTTCTGATTCTTCCATCTCTTCATTATTTACAGAATGAAAACAAAGTTTAGAACAATTTATTACGAGCACGGATGATTCAAGGTTTTACTACTTTGTTTACGTGCCATTTGATTTGAAAAACATTTTAAATTTAAATGGTTTAATGTAGCATTAGAAAGTTTGTTTTGGCAAAATATGATTTGTATACTTGTACAGACAGTAAAAAGATTTATAGATTAAAAAATCAAAACAATTTCCAAGGGGGAAAATCACTTGTCAAAACAACCGAAGGCCGGTTCGTCTCTTATACATAGAATGAATGACCTTTACATGATTCACATGAAACTTAAGATTCTTTACTCTCTCTATTATTTGTACATATTTTTATAGTAAAAAGTATCGTTGTTCATAATTTTATATACTCGTACATATAGCATAGTCACATAACAAGAGAGGGTATTAAGATAATAATTCTGTTCTTTATGTGAATTAGTACGTTGCTTTGTAGGTGAATATTTGGATACTAAATACATTGGAAGAGAATGTCGTAGCCATTAGCACCATTCTTAATCAAGTTTTATTTTATTGATTTTAATTTATATATAAATGTTTTATGTACCTCATTGTAAATAAAACTTTCGAACATGTTTGATAGTAATTGTACATACCTAAATAGAAAGTAGATATAATTTTTATGAGAGTTTTGTATAAGTATTTCTTTTATAATAAAAGCCTTGTATAAAATGTACTCAACAAGCTTTCTTCTATACTTTCTTCCTACTATACCTGCTTTCATCTGTCCTGGTTCCACTCTGTAGGAAGACGGCTACATCTTTCTCTTTACTTTTAACATTGATTATTGATGTTGTAAACTTTACAAAAATTCTCAACTTAAAAGTAAAGAAGTAACTGCTTTTCCCAAGTGTAATAGTTTTCTTGTTTTTAGCAACTTGAATTGCAGCGATAGTTTTCGACTGCCATTACAAGTTCCCGTAATTGCTGGAGTTCCGCTACGACTTGCCGTAATTGTTCTGTTTTCACCCAGATCCTCACCTTCGCAAGTTCTTCACATAATATCCTAGCTTTCGTTCCTCGGTTAACACTGAATGAATATTTACTTGGCGTTTCCCATTATCTTTGACCTACAATTGTAACCTAAGTACTCATACGAATTACAATTCCCTGCTATACTTGGCACGGCTGAAGTTGGGTGTATTTTAACATCCATGATGAAAAATATCTTAATAGAAATAACCTCTTTGAGAAAATTCTTCAAAAACATCATAGGTACATGATATAAATTTAATAGTCTGTGATTCAATTAAAAAATGAATCCATGTCTACTGTAAATAATCACTTCTCCACCATTTAGAAATACATATACATTTGTAAACGTACCTATAATAAATGATACATTTAAAATAACATTTCAAATTCTATTATTATTGGATATATTATTTCACTGTTATCGTAACCGCAAATGTTTCCCCTTTTTACTTTCCGTCTTCAAGCAAACATTATCTTACCGGAGAATAAATATTGCTATCAATCATCATTATGAACACGCGATGTCGTTTCTTAAGCATCGAACTAGTTATTCAATTGGATGAAATCTCAAATGTGGCTGTCTAGAACTTGGTCCGCAACTCGTCACTGAGACCGTCATCTGGCAGTGCTCTCAGTATAATGGCAATGGCATGCTTCTCCTGTAACCCAACCCGATTCTTTTGCGTCCTTTTAATTTCCCAGCGGTGTCTTCTCTTCTGGTACGTTCGTTTAACAGTTTGTGACCATCTCCCTCCTCCTTCTCTCTCTCTCTCTTTTTTCTCTCTATCTCAGTAAATTTTTATATCTCCACAGCCCAAATGTCCGGCTTCAAAATACTTCTTACATTTTAATACCACAAGTGCATAATTATGACTACATATACAGAGTGAACGAAAAGTCCCGGAATGGAATTTTATCTTTTTTACGGTTCAAGATAGAGATTTGAATTTTTGAATGTAGTTCTAACGCTAGTTCTTCCATTTTTTGGTGGAATTGAAATTTCTACAGAGTGTCCCGAAAGTAGTGAAATAGGTACCAACTTTTGATTTTTAAATAGAACCCTATATTTATTATTTGGTATGCGAAATCTACGTCAAATTCTACACACAGTTGACCCCTCACGTGATACTTTGACCAAACGGATCTTTGATTAACCCCGCGGTATCATGGAATTTTTTTTCGGAATATTAAAAGTGTGAAAATCCAGAGTGTGGTACATCAAATTAGTGTTATTTTTCATACTAAATCAGGAAAAAATTCATACACAATACTTCTGATTTCTAATATTAGAAATTTATGGGAAGTAATACAGTAATACACTGATTTAATGTATCACAATCATGGTTTTCACAGTTTTTTTCCGCTGGGTTGATCAAAGAACTGTTTGGTCAAAGTATCGAGTGAGGGATCTATTGTGTGTACAATTTGACGGAAATTTCAAATATCAAAGTCTACATAGAGAGTTCTATTTAAACATCGAATGTTGGTGTCTGTTTAGTACTTTTGGGTCAAACTGTAGAAATTTCGATTCCGCAAAAAAGTGGACAAACATTGCGTTAGAACTTCATTTAAAATTTCAAGTCTCTACCTTAAAGCCGTTAAAAAAATAAAAATCCGTTTCGGATTGTAGATGTAGATGATGGTGTTTTCTCCTTATATTCCTTTGTCTATACCTACTTCTTTCTATTCACCTTTTGCTCCTGTTTCTCTTTTACTTCCTTTTCAAGAACTTCTCTTAAATTTAATATCCTAAACAAAACCTACCTATATCAAAGAAATTCATATTTCTTGTTTCCAATAAGTTCACAATTTTATATTTCTATATTTCTTTTTTTGCTTGGAATTTTTGCGATTCAAATTCTTTCCTGTTCAAGCTTGAAATAAATAATCAGAGAAATATTGCAGAGGGAGAGAGAAAGATGCAGGGAGAACTGATAAAATAGAAAAAGAATGAGATAATGATACTGGAATATCAGGGAGAAGGAGAGTGAGAAAGATAAAACGAACTATGATTAAAATCCTTGCAGAATGAAAATTCGCTTTGAAGATTCTCATGCATAATAATAATGCTTTGAAAAAAATACTGAAATAACACCAACTGATTTCTTCTCTCTCCGCTCTCCTTTCTAAGCAAATAATAATTAAAAAAGGATTATGATCATTGCTCGCTTTTTTCCACATGAGCGCTAAAGCGGCATGTGTAAGCAGGGAAAGTTAACTCCTGCCTGCATTTGTAGAAGAGTAGGCGATTGTTGAGAGTTCGCTGCCCATCTGCGCCAAGTTTATTCTGAGTGGGAAAATCTGAAATGTAACAATTATTTGACACGTCCGAGTTCGTTGTAACACTATTTCCTAATATCATTATTATTATTATTTAACACTTTATTGGTCAACTGCATGATACATTCACCAAAATAGGACATGAAAAAAAGAACACAATAGAATATGTAGTGAACCAAGGGGAGAGATAATATCACATAATAATAATTATGTCTCTTTAAACTATCTTCATATTACATGCCAATTTTGGTTTTTAATTACAAAAAATTGAGCTTAAGCGTCTCATCATTACAAAATTTATTCATGAAAATTTGGAATATATCTATCGTCTTCAATAAATTTTATTATTATTTCAAAACAGTGGAAGAGACTGCATATTGCAGAATTGCAAGCAACATTAAACAATTTGAGAGAATAGGAAAGACGTGATAATACAAGGGGTGAAGCTATCGTCATGAATAGAAATAAGCCTCTGTCTGGAAATCTAGAGATAAATAAATACAACTTGACGCGATCCGCCCCTTTAAATAAAATCGCGGGGAATCTAGGGCAACATAATATTTGCTCCAACATTGGGATTAACAGTAAAAAATGAATCATGTGTACAGTAAATATATAATTATAGAACAATAAATCTAATAATGTCCTTTAATATTATTAGATGCAGTTACATAGTTAGTTACCCTTGGATAAAACTCTATCGATCCTAATAAAGCAATGTGATTCGTACCGAAGAGCCTGACCCAGGATTTCAACGCGTCTTCCAAAAATAACCTTCTGTTTTCATATTGGTGAATCTTAGATCAGTATATTCGGCTTTCAGTTTTCTTTGGTTACTTGATCAATAAAGACAATTTTAATTGAGAGAAAAATGAAAAAATACAGTGACTACGACTTAGTAGTTACATTGTGAATTGTGAAATAAGTTTGAAAAAGCTATTATTGCATGTAAAATAGGCATTTTGTATTCATTAAATTTTATTAACATTTTGACTATCTAAAAACATTGTATATGTAGGTACATTACTGTAAGCTACTTCAATAATATTAATATACCTACAATATATAATAAAAACTTATGACGCAAAAAATATTACACATAATTGGATTGACTTCATTTTTACACTCATTCATACACTGACAACCCAATCACACCTTGCACTCTTAACAATGACGCCCCCCCCCCCTTTAGGCTGAGCTAATAAATCGCTACAACATGATTATCAAATTTAATCTACTTATAATAATAATAATAAAATCATGTCAATCATGTGTATTGGATAAATAATTTGATTATATTGATTGGCTGTATTAAAATATGTTCATGTGGTGGACTCTTCGGATCACAAGGCCCATATAAACAGCACCTCTAAGAAAATTTTCAATTTTTTCCATGACTGCAACCAGCGTTCTCGGATTTTACTATTTAGTTGGACGCCGCTTTCAAATGCATGGTCATACTTCAAAAACAGGAGCAGCTCCCCCAATTAAAGCTAGATAAACCTAATCTAGCAACAGTAAAGTTGCAATTATTATTATTTGCTACAGAGAGGTCATACTTATTACGACGGGGTTTTTACCCTCCATTCGCTGGAAACTCACAACATAGCCACTCAAATCAACCTCACCCAGAGTGAGTGGGATCGGGAATAGCTGATATCGTGAGGGTTCGAATTGTCACCCATCCAAGTCCTAACGTCGCTGGATGTTGCTTAACTTCAGTGACGGAACGAGAAATGGTGTATTCAAGGTGCCATCGACGCTTGCTAAAAACACATTTCATCCGACTGCTAGGGCTTGCTGAACTTTCTGTTGATCTGAAGAAGATGAATTTTGATTAAAAAATCCCGAAACCAAAATGAAGGCGCAAAAAATTCAATTACTTTGCACGTCAAATTAATTTATTAGAATTTTATGCACCCCTTTCTATTTCTTCCTCCAGTGCCTCGCTTGTGCAAATTTAATATCATACAGGGCTATGCGAATATGAACCTGTGCTACTGAACAGACAACTTGGGTTCAGGTTCATGTTTGCTCTGTGTTTTATGTTCAATATGATTTGAGCGGTGTAACATTAATTGAATGTAATGACTGTACCTACAAAATTTGGATGTATCCCCTTGGTGTGAGGTAGCAGTATTAGATATTTGTTACCTATTATGTACAACATGCCCCATAATCCCATTATCTAATTGACTCTGCACGCATGAAACAAACAGATTTGGTTAAAAAAAAAAAACTACAGGGTTTTTGGTAGTCTACAGGTTTTTTGTTAAAACCCTGTAGATAAATAAGTAGTAAATTCTTCCCATTTCCCCATCAGAATATACCCCCGCAGAATGTGAGTGCGTTAGTAAAGAAGACGCATTAATACCCCCATCTCTTCAGATCCACAGAACATACATAGCTGAGTATGTACTTACATAGCTAAGTATCTTCGTGTGTGTACTGTACATACGCGCATATCTAATAAGACAAGTCGTAAATATCTTTGAAATAATAGAACAGGCAAATGTAAATGCTTCTTCAAAATGGGATATAAATTTTATTTTTCTTTAAATTTTAACCAAAAAAAAGATGGGAGGAAAAAAATGTAAATTTTTCAAACAAAAAGTGCGAGGTATAAGGGTATAGGTTATGTGAAGATTGCGATTAAAACCTTATAAAGGTATGCCTACGCGTGATGCATTAATGCATTATGCATGCATACGTTCTTTCATTATTTATCTATCGTAAAGGAGGATGAAAAATGAGTAGAAGATGAACAAGAGACTAACAGGAGTGTACTTACTCTATCGATACTTTTCATGTTGTACAGCAGAAAGTGAAGAACTTGGAGATCTGACATTTGAGCATTATACAGTTATACAGCTAAAGGAGCTAAAGGGACCCACGTCGAGTGACAGTTAGCGACCCTCCGATAGACAATCCATGGTCCGTGTCCCTTAACCGCGTCACTGACGAGTTAGTTCCGGTTCCTGTCCAATCAGTGATCACACTTCCGGAGAATTACTGGTCACTCTACCTGTACAGCAATAATATTGTCCCCTGTCCAAAGTAAAATAGACATTTCAAAAAATCGTATAGAGGTGTGGTCCCTTGTGTAGACAAGGTGTTAAGTATGTGTATAATTATAGGTATTTTGATATTGTAACATAGTCTGTTAGACCGCAGGGCGTAAGCAGGGCACGGACAATGGCTGAAACCAACTTTTTTGGTATGATTCGTCCAGAAATGTGAAAAGCTGGGCTGGTCAAATTTTCGACGAATACAATACTTTCCTTTTTATAGGATAAGGAAATTAAAAAATGATATTCTACCATATAAAAGAAATTTGAAGAAGATCATCAATTGAGTAGTTTTGAAGTAATGATTTTGAAAAAAATCTCAATTGTCTAAAATATATACAATGTGAACCAACCACGAGGAAGTATTGTGTCCATAATTGGGAGTGTATTTTTTTATTAGTATTTTACAGTCATGAACAACAAAAAGGTCTTACTTACAGCAAATCTTCCACAGCAAAAATGAAGAATTTTTTGCTCGCAAATTTATTTACTACTATGACACTATTGTAATATATGTTTCCACGACCCGACGTATTGTGTAGGTAAAGATTACGTGGAATTATACATGAGGAACCAATGTAATTCCCATATGTATCACAGGAAGACATACGTACTTTACATTTGTATGTAAATGTAGCGTAATGCATTGCTAGAGCATGGTTTTAAGAACAATAAAAAATTGTTTATCACTCTGTGTTACGGTTAAGGGTGCTGCAGTATCCTTGACGCAGGTGAAATGAAAGAGAGTGTACCTCTTAGTATATTATGTATGTATATGCGTGTATTTTTTGTCACATGTCCAATCGTCCAAATCAGTTCGTACTTTTCTTCAAGTCTAGATCTTGGTTACAAAATGTCTATTACTTAGGGCCGTACTAAGAAACAGGAATATTAAATCGAAGCCGACAGCTCGATTTTATCAGCTGACCGATAGGTATTCTAAAAGATTTTCCGTCATGAAGGCTGGCCACTGACGGGATTCCCCGGATTGAAATACCGAAAACGCGCTAAAGGTGAAAGTTAAGGGGTCGTGTCAACTAAGATTAACAAATCCTGTTTCATAGTTCGGGCCTTAGTTTCACCGTGAGATTATTTCAAGCATAGTTTACCAATTTACCGTTAAACATACAAACAAAATGTGATAGGCATCTATTTAGCTGAATGTATTTAGTCCTTTTTTTTAGTGTTTTTTTCTAGATTTCGACCCACAGTTATTCCAGGGACAGCGCCTTCGGTTACTCACTTCACTCTGTAGGTATGCTGCAGGGCTCCCTCCGCCCTAAGTTCACTAGCTACCAGTGCTGACGCACATGATGAATACGAGCACTTTATATGACTTGGAAAGTATAGTATTCACAATATAATTTAATTTAAATACGTGGCCTATTAGTTATCTCAGAATATTCCAGCCGTAACATTGTGGTTAGTGCTGCGGATTCTAAATCAAAAGGTTTGTAATTTAGGCGAGGCGATTAAGAAGGACCAACAGAAACATTCATTGTTTCAAGAATCAAACTAAACGAACATTCGAAGAGAGAACTAATAATGCTGAATGTTTTGTTCGGTCTTGTCCCAGTTCTACGCCACCTGATATGGTTCACATACATAGATACATACATACGGTGTATAAACACGAATTCTCTATATATTTTTTTTACAGTCAGCATGTGTTTTTGAATATTTTTCTTTATAGTTCTCAATGCTTTTTTTATTATTTATTTTTATCGTTCTTTTATTTTACCCCTCCCATTTTTCCTCGCTCTCCTTGTTCCACTATTTATCATCTTTACTCCCCACCCTTCTTCTCTTCTCTCTACACTCTTATTCTTTCAATTTTTTCTCTCATTTTTCTTCCCCTGTTTCCTGTATGTACCGTTCTACCATGTTTGTCCTTCCACCATATCTTCCTCTACCTTGCTAAATAGTCAGTTGAGATGACCTAAAAACGTGTTGCTACCTGCTTTAGGTTACATATTATACATATGATGCACTTATTGCACTGTAACTATTGTGATAGCTGTATAGATCTACTTGTAACACTGTGATTTTCCATTTTACCAAGGGGTCAAATAATGCGCTACGAACACAATCGGACCATTAGTTAGACGGTTCTGAAAACTACTAGTTAGTAACTAGTTACAAGCCCTCCTCTACTTTGTTTCTGCGAATCTCCACTCATTTTTTTAGTGTCATAATGGCACAAATGTAATCTAATATTCTGAAATGAAATAAAGCCACACACTCGTCTTCTGAAATGGAATATTTTTTTAAACAGAATAATTTCGGAGAAAATTTTCAAATGAGTTTTCTTTCTCAAAGCCTCCGAAGTTTCTCTCTTTTATCTTCGTCTCTTTCTCTCCCTCACACTCTTTAGTTCTCTCCTTTGTTCAAAACTTTTCTCCATTTCTCAGCATTTTTTGGGATATACATATCTATTATTATTATTACTGTTTCCTCTTCTGGTACCATTTATCTTGAGCTATCTCGTGTCGACATCACGTCTCTCACTTTTTTTATCTTCTCCTTCTCCTTGCGCATTCCCATATATTTTCATTTCTAACTCACTCTTTCTTTCTGTGCCTCTTTCTTTTTATAATATACATATTTCCATCGTCTTTCAAAAAATCTGAAGCATCTCTTTTTTTATACAAAAATTGTTTATAAATAAAGAGGATGTATGTACATACTTGCATACATTGTATAAATGTTTACCTTGTATTTTTATCTTGAGAAACGAAGATAAAAATCTGGTGTAAACATCACACGACTTTCCTTATCCCCCAAAAAGAAGTCAAATTCCGCCACTGGTGACTCAACGGCAACAGATACTTAAAAATCAGAGCCAAATTCGTAATCAGCACCTTAAAATCATTGGATTTGATATGTCGCAACCCCCATCTAGGGTGAATAATAAAAAAGTTAGTCCAAGCGGGTCCCCTCAAAATACCGGTAAATTGGGGCCGGGTTCCAAAAAGTTCAAGATATCAAAAAAATGATCAGAGTAAACACCTATTATTTTTTTAATCCGAGAAAATGTTGTTCTCTAACTTTTTTTGTATCTTTAACCAATTCAAAGAAGCAGCGGCTGCGGCCAA
This sequence comes from Bactericera cockerelli, assembly GCA_024516035.1. NCBI lineage: Eukaryota > Metazoa > Arthropoda > Insecta > Hemiptera > Triozidae > Bactericera > Bactericera cockerelli. The sequence continues at coordinate 24,281,144 of CM044956.1, forward strand.
TATTTGCGGCCCTGCGGCCGCATCTTGCGGCCGATTTCAACCAAAAGTTTCATGGTTCGTCTGGTGTATAAAATTAATTTTCATACTAAATTTCAAGTCTCTAGCTCTTACCGTTCTTGAGATATCCTGTTTACACACACACACACACACACACAGACAGACAGACGCACGGACCAATGGCTGAAAACAACTTTTTTGGTATCCTGAGGCTATGATTCGTCCAGAAATGTGAAAAACTGGGTAGGTCAAATTTTCGACGAATACAATACTTTCCTTATTACCTATAGGATAAGGAAAGTAAAAATACAAGGTGAACAGGTTATTTTTCACAATTTTCACAAAATATTGTTATTCTGACATCTTATTATTAGTAGATTATTATAATGTTGTTGAATTAAGACGTTCAATGTCATCTCCGTTGATTTTATTTACTAGAAAGAAAAAGAAAATGAGAGAGCATTAGAGTCAATTCAATTAAAGAATTTCTTCAGGGTTGTTTCTTTGGTCATTCTTCTCCTCCAAGCCACATCTCAAGGAACAACCCAGAACGGAAGAGTCCGCATTTATGAATATTATATTATTTAAATAAACACGCGGAGCACAACTTAAATGACACAACACAAAGCAATACTTCTTCATATTCCCCGGGCTGTCTACTTCTCAGGCTCTGGCTTACTTGTGGTGTGGATAGGCACGGGTGTTTCAGATGCCAGAGGGCCTGTGAGGCTTGGGTACTGAAAAGATCTCTAAGATATTGGGCCATTCATGAAAATGAAAAGTTGAAAGTTTTGTGTTAATCACTTTCGTGATATAAGAACTACTTAAACTCGCTTCACTAAATCTACGCTGAAACCGGAACTTGAACGACCGACTTCCAGGTTACAAGTCCGCCGCTTGATCGAGTAAGCTACTGAGGTCGACCAGTCATGAAATTGGTGGTTAAAGTGAGCAGATATCAAGCAAGCGTGTTCATGAAGGATCTTTCAACATATGAGACAATACAATAAGCATGAGAGAGAGGGAAAGTTAAAACTTATTTACTAACCAACTGACATCACTATCGATGTTTACCATAAGACATGTACATCTAATACAACTTCTCACTTTTCTGTTTATACTGATACTGATATACTGACAAAGACACAGTACTAAACAATTATGTTTTGCCATAGGAATGGTGATTATGGTTATTTCAGGATATTTTGTAGAGGTGGTTTTTGATGATGCGACAAGATCCACGTATTGCTGACACAACAATTTCTTTGATCATGGATTTCGGGATGTTAAATATTTTTCAAAACTCCTTCAATTTTTTCGGATTTGCTTATCGAGCTCCAACCAGTAGACTATAGAGATGTGTAAAGAGTGAGTGAGTCATAAAAAAGAGTTACTCATTTCAGTGAGGTACTCAGCGAAAGAGTCGCATCCTAAAACATGTGACTCACTCATCAGCTCTCTGTGTAGAAGTGGCAGTAACTGAGTAAACTGAGAGACTGAAGGCTATTGAGCGCGCTACCTCTCTTCTCTCTCTCTCTGAGTCAAGAGTTGCAACTTACAATCACTCAGCGAGGCAGAGTACCTCACTATCTCAGATCAGTGCCTCAGTTAGCTTTAGCTAAGCGGAGAGTAGAGGGGAAATTATTCGTATGATTGTGATGCAATTTCATGAATGAGAATGACGATGTTTTTCACGTAATTTTTTTCGTGATAAATTTTTTTTTTTTACGTGGTATTTTTTTAGTTTTTATGATTTCTTTATAATTTTTAGTTTGTTTTATTGATTTTTTTTTTTTTTAGTTTTTATGATTTTTTTAAAATTCTATTTACAGTTATATACATAAATATGTAGGTAGGTGCATTTGTAACACCAAATGCACCTACCTACTTTAATTGTTCGAAATAAAATTCTCAATGTAAAAAGTAACGGATAAAACTAAATATCTAGTAAATTATGGTACCTCCTTGGCGATAATTTTAAACATCTATAGATATTATTGAAAAATAAATTGAGTCTTCAATGTATATGTATACAGATAGCCATTTTCAACCACCTCAACATACATCCAAACACAAGACCTTTGTCTTGGAGGCATGATGAATAAGTAGCAAAACAAAGAAGAGATAGTATAGTGGCAATGAGTAATATCAGCACCAGGCGCACCAGCAGAATGTAGACAGTAGAAAAGTAGAATACAGAATTTAACTTGTAGTGAGCTGTGATATTTTCTATCTCTGTCTTTCCGCCTCAGAGTGAGAGAGATGGAAAAATGGATTATGAAATGTGAAACAGAAGAGCTGACCGGTAAAAACCAAAACTGCGCATGCGTGATTTTTTTCTCTCTTCGGAGAAAAAAAATTGAAATCGAAGTTAGAAATCAAAATATCGCTCATGCGCATACAACACGGCGGGAATTCAACTCAAACAGCTGTGTTCTGTTCTTCTCCGTGTCGAGACTTTGAGAGTCAAGAGTTGCTGAGTGAGTTACATAAATGAGTCACTCATTTTAGTGAGTGAATTGCTTGTGAGTTATTCACCAAGATGAGTCAAAAGTCGCATCTCTAGTAGACTAATAACTGAAATTTCCTGGATCTGGTAATTTTGTTGGAATTATGGTATTCTTAGTTCATAAGTAGCCTTCTTTTCTTGATCTACAATTCCAGCTTACTCTTTTGAAGTTTCCATCCGTACCGTGGTATCTATAAAAATCCTTTGTTGATGTCTTGTTTGTAACACCAGATATCATCAAGCCTGCGGTTAAAGCCACCGTCAGCAACACAATGTAATTATTCATGAACTGTGTCATAGAGTGAATAGATGTCACTATGAAGTTTAGAATAATTTTCATGTATCAAGAGACTTCAATGTACTCAACAAAATTAGGTTGAAGAAATAATGAGAATGAGCCTTATAAAAGCCTTCATCATAGCAGAGAAGAGATTGAAGATACATCCCGTAGCACTAAATCCCCTGCAATTAATTCCTGATAATATACAATCACCACTTCTAGCTTTTAGTTATACAAAGCCCTCTCCTCTTTCTACAACTACAGAGATTAAATAATTAATATGCTAAACAAAATCATATTCCTCGTTTTAATTGAATTATTAAATTTACATTTTTTCTCTTGGTACTTCTTTCTCAAAGAAAAGTTGAAAAAGCAAAGAGGAGTGGAAAATAAAATTCAAATTATTTGCATCTGTACATATTTTCCATGATAATTTTCATGTTTTTATTCGACATCCAATGTTTCATCAGACGTCCTAATCTATACATACACATATTATATAATATATGGCCTTCTATATATTTCTCTCTTTGTGTTCAAAGGATAGAGAGAATAATAGAGAAGAGAGAGAGGCCTCCGCATTGAGGAATGAGTTCATGAATATTACTATTTTTCAAAAGCTTTAGATTGCTCTTTTGTACAAGGGTAAATCATTTTGCATATACCTTCACAATAGAGCAAAATTGTAAATAAAATATTCTGTTATTGGAAAATCGCTTCTACCTTTATCATTATTTGTGGAACCTTTATTTGTATTGTGGAAAATGAAGCTCTACTCAGTTATTGAACATTATCAACTAGAATATCGACGAATTTCATATCAAATTACCATTTAAGTGGATACGTGGAAAGTACCTATATGTAGTCCAACCTGGTTGATACAACCTCTCTTGTACTAAGCCGCTAAGTACCTACCGCCTCGATCTCTTCTCTTCCGTATAAGATTTTAACTGTAAGAGATCACAACGGGACACGGATACTTGCATTGTAGCTCACAACAGGTTAGGTTCTATGGAGCAGTTTTTGAAGGCTGAAAAAATTGAGTAGAATATAATATACACATTTTTATTTATTTATTAGCATTTATAGTCATTAACACCATCCAGGTTTCTCTTATAAAGAGGTTATTTTCCCTTAACACGTTGATCGCCACGTCAGATGAATTCACCTGACACTAACCTTTCCCAGCTGGCCCCGTCAGGCATATTCACCTGACGGGTAGTTGTTCACTTTGACGGGTAGTTGTAAATTTGACAAGGAAATCATTCTCTTATATCCAAGACCCATCAATTGACATCTCCCTTCCTCCTGTTTCTCTTCCTCCACAGGCACCTACGTGTTGCTATGGCGACGGGGCACGGCGGTGCTGACAGCGTCCACCCTGATGGTGACGCGGGACTCCAGGTTCCGTCTGGTGGACGGCTACAACCTGGAGATATCGGACGTGATGCCGCAGGACGCCGGGGACTACGTGTGCCAGCTAGCCGACCAGGAGAACAGGGACCAGATCCACACCGTCGAGATCCTGGGTGAGTCCTTAGTGCGGTACTTCAGGGAGCGCAGAGGTCCGTTGGTTCGAATTCCACCCAATGCATGCATTTTTCCTCATTTTTCCAATGCATACATATTTTCCTCATTCCCCCCTCATTCAGAGTATCTCTATTTATAAAACAGAAAAAAGGACTACCTACCTACCTATGTTTGTTTGTTTGTCCGGAGTTACTTAGCCAAAACGGTAAGAGATAGCGAAAAATGTCTCGGAATTGACCCCCCCAAAACCATTATCGCTTTGTCCAGAAAAAATATAAAAAGTTCAAAAAGGCATTGCTGTCCAGCAGTACGGCCATGCCTTAGTAAATTTGAAATTTAGTCCCGTTGCAAAGCACGGGCAAATGGCTAGTATCCACATAAAAGTAAGACTCTGAGGATAGGTGGTAGAAAATGCTTTGAGCCTCGCCTGGTGGTTACCTTCTACTTTAAAGAGTGTTATTATTGATAGTGTTTTATACCCGAACCTGGTACATAGGGAATCCCCTTTCCTTATGTGAATTTCAGAGTTTGAAACCCCACAACCCAAACAACGGGTAACTGGGATGTATTTTTCTATCAATTCTCTTTTACATGACTTGATATTCTGTACTTAACCTGAGCATGTATAGTAGTGCTTTATTTATTATTGGCTCGAGACAAGGAGTCCCATTACGATAACTGGTTAATATAGCACCTCTTTATCCCAGATAGGGCTGACATCCTTACAGAAGGACGGTTGCCTTCTGGTAGGCAAAATTCTCCGCGTTATCAGGGTTATTATGAGCATGATTATTCTAGGTATACTTGGAGGAAAATGAGATCCGCAAGATCAAGGACAAGAAGCTTTCATTCCTTTGCTTAGTTATCTCTTAGAATCATTATTTCAAATATATTATTCTTATGTCTCAATGAATGTGTTTGTGTATGAACATCATTACGAGTTCATAAACAAACACATTCTGTAATATTCTTAAGTACATTGTCCTGACGAGGTCTCAAAATCCAGGTCCATGAAATACGAGATTCTGTTCCCTTTTAGTTTTAACTGCGACTGTTATGGAGCACATTCCAGCATTACGAGTTCATAATTTCATACTAGAAGTAAGCCCTGCAACAGCTTCAGTGGACTTTGAAACATACAATGTCCAGTGTACAAAAATGTCCTTTTGAAGAATTAAAAAACAAAATAGTAATGGGATTATACACGATTTTAATTTACACGAATTTTATTGTATTCGTCCGAATAGTTAGAATCTCATCATTGAATAAAATTATCTTAAATTCTTATTTCAATCAACATTAATATCCATTTCATCCTCTGTTCAAGGGCGAAGAAAAGTCAGTTTCCCTTCTATCTTTCATACGTCATCAGGAGTTTTAATTAGAACTCATATCAGGGGTGACTAAACTTTGTCACACGTACCACCTTACTGTATCCCCAAAAATACAATTATCTCTTTATCCTGCAAGAATGAGACTAAAGTGTCCCTTTACTCTCTCAGTCTAATTTATTGTTGACAAAGTCTCATTTATTGTTGACAGCACGTGGAGATATGGGCTTACACCAAAAATAGCATAACTGCCATGGATTTGCATTGAAATTATCATTTCACGCTAAAAAAATAGGATAGTATACAGGGTGTCCCGTATACAGATGCAAATATTTTGAGGGTAGGTTTAGCCCACCGTGGACTATCATATGAGCGAAACTTGCAGTGGGGCATTTTGCTTCGTTAAAGAGTTATGGCCAAATCCCTGTTTTTCCCACAGGTCTAGAGGTCACTTAGATCGATGCACGATTTTAAAGAAATGGTAGCCAGTAAGTAATTTTTGACTTCATGTATGGATAGTCATGCATATTTCCCTTGAAATGCAGTTGGTTGCATGAAAAAATATTGAAAGACCAGAGAGATATTTAATCATAAGTTCAATATTTTTCTAAAATTCGATTTTTCCCTGTTTTCCCTTTCGTGAATTTAGAGTACTTCTACAATTGCAATTCTGCGTATCACTAGGTAAAAAAATACCCTTTGCTATTTTGTTTCAATAAATACAAAGTTCTTTCAGACGCGTGAAGGAACGAATGAGATACGCCTTATCAAACGGCACCAGAAGGAGAGAAACACATCTTTCAAATTTTGAATCTGGGCGCTATTGCATTTTGAAGAACACTCGATGCCTGAAGCGGTCTGTGTGACTATTTTTGTGCCAACTGCAAGTTATAAATGAAATTTTTCTGAGTACAATTAGTTCTATTAACCAACTATATCAATCAAATCTAATAGTTAAAATAACAAGGCGATCAATTTGTTCGGTGGAAGAGAAAGCCACAAGCTTTAAACCTCGCCCTTGGTTCGCTACATATTCTTTTGGGTTCTTTTCATTTCATGTCCTGTGTTGCAGAATGTATCATGTTTGTAGTTTATCAATAAACTACAAACATGTATCAATGTATCACCACCCTTGATCAGTCTTTGTTTATATTTATTTCACAAATTGTTACCATGTTCATTGTAAAAAAAAAAAATGTAAATAAAGCTTGGTCCAATTGTTTATAAAATAAAAATAAAGTATTAATAATAATAGTAACCTTAAGGTTGGATGTTCGAGTTTTACCCAAGGTTAATTTTCGGCACTATTTGTTATGTTTTTGATATCATGATTGTGATAAACACAAAAATGATATTTTTAATTTTACTTCTAAAAATAAAATCATAATTTTTGTTGGTAGCGCAGAGTCTTTCTGCATGTGTATTCTTTTTCCATAATTACACCACTGGTTGCTGCTTTCGTTGCAGCCTCTCTCATTTTTCCTCATGATAACCCTGTGATTCCGTAACCCCATTCACATAAAAGTTCGCACCGACCGACCACTGTGAATGATCAATTTCCCTCTGTTAAACATCCCGGAGCAGTGTATTTATACCTCAAATTACGCGCCAATTCTGTTAAACTTCAGCCAACTTTGAATTTTCCGTCATGTGTTTTTTGAGCTTTGTGTGTACTGCGTTCCATGATCTTTAAAGTAATATAAATGAGCTTTCTTTTTTATAAAACTAAACATTATAGGGTATTTTTTTAACTAGTGATACGCAGAATTGCAATTGTAGAAGTACTCTAAATTCACGAAAGGGAAAACAGGGAAAAATCGAATTTTAGAAAAATATTGAACTTATGATTAAATATCTCTCTGGTCTTTCAATATTTTTTCATGCAACCAACTGCATTTCAAGGGAAATATGCATGACTATCCATACATGAAGTCAAAAATTACTTACTGGCTACCATTTCTTTAAAATCGTGCATCGATCCAAGTGACCTCTAGACCTGTGGGAAAAACAGGGATTTGGCCATAACTCTTTAACGAAGCAAAATGCCCCACTGCAAGTTTCGCTCATATGATAGTCCACACTGGGCTGAACCTACCCTCAAAATATTTGCATCTGTATACGGGACACCCTGTATAAGGCATTCACTGTAATGGTCTTTCATTTTGTTTGGCATAGTAGCCCGCTGCAACTCATTTTAGCTTCTTTTCATATGATTTTTATTTTCAAGGTAAATAGTGTAGAAATGTAGCCATTCTGTCTTTAATATCTCGACTAGATAATTTCAATTTTTTTTAAAAAAAATGAGTCTTTTGTAGCCTTTCTTTTATTTTGTAGCCATGAAAAAGGAGCTACTGTCGACGCTTGTGGTCTGTGTTGTAGCTTGCCCATCCCGTATTATGCCTCCCCTCTGATAGGCGAGAATTTTAATTGTTGATTCGAATTATTCAGTTGCTTTGTATCTCCCGCCACTGGTTGCCTACCCCTGGTTGATTTAGTGATACAGATCTTTATAAATTATGATCCTCCTCATCTTTCTAAATAATGATATTCGAGATCTGTTAAATAATGATACAATTACTTCCTCAGACGTCATCTCGTTTGCCACATTAGGTACGTAAGTTGTCAATTATTCATTCGCCGTTTTCATGCACGTGTCATCAGTATAAATGCACATGTCAGGGTAGGGAATAAGGAGGGGGGGGTGTGTAAAGAAGGAATTCTAGGAGGGGGAGGGGTAAAAAGAGCCAAAGAGGATAAGAAAGTAAGAGATGTCAACAAACCCCTTTATTATTTGAGTTTAAAATATTTGAATATTATGTTTTATTATATTGCCCCCCTTTATAATTCTTTATGCAAGTCTCCCAGGCAACCCTTAATATTTATAATCTCATTAACAAATATGATATTAATCCCATTAAATGTCTACGCGATATTGTTTTTATCCTTGTCAACTCCATTTATACAGGGTTTTTCTCGTTAGTTCTGTTGCTTGGGCTTACACCACCACATTGTTGTAAGCGGTAGAATTGATTATTTCTCTTTCTCGACATGTTTTTTTTTTTTTTTTTTTTTTTTTTTTATTAACTATTTTGTTATTTTTCTACTCAAAATTAATAAATGATGTTTAATTTTCCTCCACTACCGAAAGAAGTTTCTCCCTGAATGAAGTGGCACTTGGATCAGGATCGTATGATACACGAACACGATTTTTCTCTATCAGGTCATTAATTTCAGTGTTGACAGAAAAATAATAGTTTTCGGTTTATTTATTAGTGATTTAATGAAACTTCACGCTTGTCCACTTAGACCCTGTACATTAAAATCCCTTTCATTCAAGAAAGTTGTACCCGTCATGATTTATACTCCCCTACCCTTTCCATCTCAGACGAAATATGTACGAGCATTGAAATTTATTTCTTCTACGTGTTTATCCATATGCACATATCCCTTTGGCTCAAGTATTATTTAAAGTGAGCGCTTATAGATATTTATGGATGCATGAACTAGCATTGTGTACAAATTTTGTAGACGCATCTCACCCCGATATTTCCATAGAAGACAGGCAAATTGATTTATTGTGCACTTAAAGTCTTAGCTGAGAGCCTGTTTATTTGTCTTTGGAATCGGTTTTCCACAATAGTTTTTGTGAGAAGAACTATTTGTGCCGGCTTTTACATTTGATTTTTTACCGTTATAGATATCACTTTGGTTATAGGATTATCTCGCCATCTCTCGAGATTATTACAAACTGTCAATTATAAAAATTATTGTTTACAAGATTTGATCTACAGGACACTATTCTCATCACCAGATGCTCATTAATTTTACCTCACCCCTCTAACAGTTGCACTGCCACTTCCCTTCTTCACTCTCAGATACAAGGTTGTCCAAAATGGATGAGTAGACTCTGGCCCAAGGAGGTTCAGACAGGTTGGAGTTTCATAATCTTCGTGTCAATAAAACATTCTAATCTCTTTTACATTTTCACCTCGGGAGTCGTTGCTTGACTTTTTTACGAGTCTTCTCTCTGTTAGTTTATTTTCTGCTTCCTTTTTAATGTTAGCTCGAGCGTTTCTTCCTACACCAGAAATGACATTTTCTTTTCTCGTTGTTTTCCTTCTTTCTCTATTTTTTATCCTTACCTTCCCTCCCTTTGTTTGATAATTATTCTCTATTCTTCTCATTTTCTCCTCCTTTTCCTCATCAACTATCTCTTTGTTTGTATTTCCATTATTATGATCTCAAAATTGACAGTCTCTTGTCTTCTCTCTCTTCATCCTTTGCTTCTTCAATCTTCATCTCTCTTTCCATACGTTGGGAAATTGAAAATCAAGTTAGCGATTGTTTTCATTTGAGAGTTGATCTTGTCGAAGGAAATTACCGGATCTACAGGTGTAAAGTAAAAGCTAATAGTTCTTTTTCAACAAATAAATTGAGTTGAGGTAATTTTGCCTAGGTACTTTTCTTAGAATGAAAAAAGTAGGGTACTTTAATTAAAGTTGAGATCACTCAAGTCTTGCAAGATAAACAGTAACAACAGGGGATTCGTTCAACGAGAAACTTGGAAGATCATTGGTAATGCCAAAGACCCTCTTCTAAATCTTTGGAGCACCGCCACCCACCGTTTCTCTGACATGATATTCAAACAAACGCCAAACCCCCATATACTTCGTACAAATAGTAGACATTTGAATAGACGATCTCCTCTCAAAGAACCAATACTTGAAGGAAATGTCACCGGATCTGTGTACATGAAATCCCTTGACGACACCCCTTATTGGTCTGTGTACACAAGAAGCGAAAATCAAGTTAATAAAATATTATTGAATAAAAACTTTCAGTGCGCTCTCAAATTTGCATACGTGTGTTGGCGGAGAGTAAACACAGTTCCGTCTCTCCCCTCTCATCGTCTCAGCTCAATGGAGACGCTTCTCAAGTGTTTATGGGAGGGAGCATTAGGAGGTGGATGGAGGATATGCAGATTGAGAAAGAAGAAGGAAGTAAAAATAAGAAGAAAGCGAAAAGATAAGAAAAGTAGACAATGAAGAGCTAAGTGGAATTGGAGGAGATGATGAATATGGGTGGAGAAAAATACCATACATGGAATAATTGGAAAATAGAAAGTTAAAAATTTAGCAGTAGAAAGTAAAAACAGAAGAAATAAGTAAAAGAGGAAGCCAAAACAAGTGCGAGGTAGAGAAAGACAGTATAAATTGAGAGGACATAAAACAGGAGTGAATGCAATAAGGTGAGGAAGGAAGATAAAAATTATGAAAAGCCTGAGATGAAAGAAGACAGAAAAACAGGAAGAGACGGGGAAAGAAAAGAAGAGTGAATGTGAGGGGCAGGACAAGAGATAAGGGATAGGATGAAGTGGATGTGAAGCTATATTAGCACAATTGAAGTCTTGTTTACACACTCCTCCGTTATTTGACTCCGAAATGAAACGAGTGGCGTGAACGTCAGATTTTGGATGTGAACGGAAAAGGAGACATCCAGTGTACAGAAGTTGTTCTCACCAAAAGTATTACTCAATTGAAAGCGTTTTATATAAGGGAATCATCCAAATACAGAATTTAACGTAATATGCTCACAAATCACGCAAAATATTGGCACAGTTTTTGTGAATTTGACACATCCACTTAAAAATAAAATTTTCTCCCTTTGAAGTGCGTAAAGTCAATGAAGAGAATATTGTCATAATTAGTAAAGGATGTTTGAGATGAAATGCTTAGCGCGCTCTAGCAGATGTTTTGATATCTTGAAAATAGTAATAGATATTTGAATTTCGATAATTTCTAGGTAGTTTGACGGTGGTTTGGGAGGGTCAACTCTCATGAAAATTTCAATATCTGTTACAGTTTGGGCTGTGGTATTGTGAACAGACAACCCTTAAGAGGACATAGTCAGCCAGATACGCACAGATTTGAGTTTTATGGATATAGACGGTTAAAGATTTTATAAATATGTAATAATTTTCATCGTAACATTACATCAAATTCATTCATGTACGTTCTTTTGTCACATTAACTAATCCTGGAATGAAAAGATTTTTATCTCGAATGTTTGAGTTGTGTTACTTTGTATGTTTTTGTCTTAATCGCTTTACATACCCTATCGCTTTACATTTTCCTTTGCGTAAATGAAAACAAATCTTATTAATTTAATCGAACATTTACAACTAATAATAAAATAACAGCTGCAGTTAAGTAACGTGGAAACGACTACCCACAAATAATTCCTTCTACTCTCATCAATGTATCGTGTATTTCTAAAGCTTAACTTGATTCTTAAGATCCTTTTTCCTTGAACGAAATCTTCCGAATAAAAAACAGAAAAAAGGGGCGAAAAGGGTCTCGACTCATTAGGGAAGCAAGTTGTTGGGAAACGCATGAATTACTCGCATGTTCGTCACATCCTCGCACCTCCGCAGAAATTGTAATAACGTATCCTTCTCCTCCACTCCTCCGCTCTCATCAAAGCTTCTGGCACACTTGGTTGCATTTCAGTACGTAGTTGTAACGTGGTTAATTTTGGTGCTAGCAGAGAGTGATTTAGAATAGGGAGAGGAAGATGTTCTAAAGAATTAGAAAAGCATTAGAGGAAATACAGATGCGACTTTCTCAATGCATAAGAGTTGACTTGATTGGTGACCCGAATTAAGGGTGAATGAAGTTGGTTCTAGTTTACAATTAGTATTATCAATAATCTTGTTTAACATCTCCGTTTCATTGACGTTCAAATGAAACAAGACGTAGAATCGAAATTGAGACACGCTGCATGCACATTCAGTGAAGATGTTTCCAAAAGTCGATGAAATCATTGAAGTTTTTAAAAAATCATCAAGTCATTGATTTAACGTAAAGCTCAAAACACGGAAAAATATAACATTTTGAACTTCGTAGATCAAAGATCACTTCTGCATTAAATGGTTAAATCAGAGTGATAATATTTCATAATTATAAAGGAGCCAATGAAAAAGCTAAGGTTAGTTATAAACATGAAAGGCACATAGTGATAATATTGAATTGGAATAATTCTAGGTAGTTTGACGGTGGTTTGGGAGGGTCAACTCTCATGAAAATTTCAATATCTGTTACAGTTAGGGCTGTGGTATTGTGAACAGACAACCTTAAGAGGACATAGTCAGCCAGATACGCACAGATTTGAGTTTTATGGATATAGACGGTTAAATATTTTATAAATATGTAATAATTTTCATCGTAACATTACATCAAATTCATTCATGTACGTTCTTTTGTCACATTAACTAATCCTGGAATGAAAAGATTTTTATCTCGAATGTTTGAGTTGTGTTACTTTGTATGTTTTTGTCTTAATCGCTTTACATACCCTATCGCTTTACATTTTCCTTTGCGTAAATGAAAACAAATCTTATTAATTTAATCGAACATTTACAACCAATAATAAAATAACAGCTGCAGTTAAGTAACGTGGAAACGACTACCCACAAATAATTCCTTCTACTCTCATCAATGTATCGTGTATTTCTAAAGCTTAACTTGATTCTTAAGATCCTTTTTCCTTGAACGAAATCTTCCGAATAAAACACAGAAAAAAGGGGGCGAAAAGGGTCTCGACTCATTAGGGAAGCAAGTTGTGGGAAACGCATGAATTACTCGCATGTTCGTCACATCCTCGCACCTCCGCAGAATTGTAATAACGTATCCTTCTCCTCCACTCTTCCGCTCTCATCAAAGCTTCTGGCACACTTCGTTGCATTTCAGTACAGTGTTTGTTAACGTGGTTTAATGTGTGTTGGTGCTAGGCAGAAGGGTTTAGAAGGAATGGGAGAATTTTGTCTCTTTTAGGATGAATAAGAAAATCTTGATGAAATTTTCCGAGTTTGCTCCTCTTTTTCCTCAATGCCTTCTCCATCTGCTTGATTGTTACCTTTTGATACTTTATTCTGAATCAGGTTTGGATCTAGTTTACAAGTAGTAATTATCACATAACTAGTTTTACAGGATTCGCTTTCATGACGCTTTCATAAGTGAACCAACAAGACTAGCTCAGTAAAAATAGACCTCCCTGCCTGCCTCCCTTTCAAGAGGAGTGGTATCCTAACGACAGCTCCGATGAAATCATTGAATTTATTAGAAAATACTACTCGGCCAAGGTCGTTGGTTCTCTCCTCAAAGCTATTAAGACAGTGAAAACATCATAAACTTTACTTCCTTAGATATGGAGGTCCGACTTCTGAAATATAAAGGTTTAACTACTGAGTGATAAATGGCCTTTAAAACGTACAGCCACTATGAAAAAGCATAAGGTAGATGTAGTTATAAACAAGAAAGGCCACAGTAGGTGCTACAGTTGCATGGAAACAATGGTATAGCTGCACTTTTATACAGTCACATCTTAGCAACATTTTTACTTTCTATTACCTACCCATTAGATACGTGTGTGTGTGTGTGTATGTGTGTGCGTGCGTGCGTGCGTGCGTGTGTGTGCGTGTGTGTGTGTGTGTGTGTGTGTGTGTGTGTGTGTGTGTGCGTGCGTGCGTGCGTGCGTGCGTGTGCGTGTGCGTGTTAGTGTGCGTGTGTGTTTATGTGTGTGTGTGTGTGTGTGTGCGTTGAGCGGTGAAATTTGGCATGTAGTTTTATGGCGTTGAACGTAGGCACCCGGAAGAATTTCATGAAAATCTGTCATTATGTTTTTTGGTTATATCTCTGATTAGCTCTGATATTTAATACCTTTACCATTTACAAGTTCAGTATGGCACTAATATTAAGAAGGCAATGCATGACTGCATGTGTAATAAAGACTCGTGTAATTAAATAGAAAACCTATGAATTAATTTATCAGAAAGGCTTCGTAATTGAAAGAAAGGCTGGAATGAGGGGTGTGTATACCACAATTACCACATGCTTAAGAATACATGCTGACCTCTTCTGTACTAGGAGGAGTTTAATTATTCCACGAATACGACAATTTTATTGTAAATTTATTTCTAATTCCTTACTGTAGTTGTTTTATTTGAGTCTTGCGTTCAATGTCTATTTAATAGATTTTTTTAATGTAATGTAATATTAAATATACCTATTATAGATACACTGACATCCTATAACACCTAGTCGTTAACTGTGGAACGCAGACAAATTTCCCGATAAAAAGAGCTTATTGTATAAACTTTGCTTGTAATCTATTATCCATCCGTTATTTATTATTGATATATGAACCTGAAAAAGAGGAAAAGGAAATCGAGGTTGTAGTCCGAGTAATTTCATTCCTTCAAGGACTGAAGAGATCTATAATTGCATTGTGAGGAATTAAATAGGAGAAAAATAATGAAATTGTACAATTTTTTACCAACAATACACATTTCTAATTATTATATCGCAGTATAATCTGTACGTTATATTTCGACTAGAGAACATGCATGCAGTACATCGAGTACCTACCTACCTCCACATAAAATCAATTAATATTTCCATTGGTAAATGCAATGCTACCCCCTCCAGCTCTCTGCTTATTATTACCTTAATTTGAAAGATTCTCCAACTTTTGATGCACATTTCTTCCTCGAAGAAATATAAACGTCGGCGTATGTAAATTCGGTGATAGACTTTTTTGTTTTTGACGGTTACATTTTTCCTAATTTGCATCTGATGTTTACGTAGGCAATTATCGTGACGTGCATTGTGAAGTACACCTACATCATATATAAATACGTATATATACCTACTTCTATAAGGACCATTAAACCAACCAACAACCAATAGTAAATGCACCAAAATAATCTTGTATGTACGATTGTATACATATACAGGGTCCAAAAAAGGAACCACTCGAAATATTTAGAGAATGGATTTAAATTTTGAGAAATGCTTATACACGTGTCCAATTATATCAAGGGGGAAACATTTTCTACTGAGTTTTGATTTTTTATCATTACCAGGGGCAGCCCCAAGAAGGGCAATTTTGGAATCGTAAATTGAACCTTCTTGTTTGTTTGTGATACACTTATGGAAAGTAGTTGTCATTAAAAGTATTTTAAGAGAAGTTTTAGTTTTTTGAACAAAACAGGGCCGAAGATATCGTACATTGTATTTCAGAGGTTTCAGCAATTTTTTCTTAGAAACGAATATTATTTTTGAAAAAAATAAAATTTCAAACATCTCGTAACAAATAATAGAATATCGTGTTTAATTGTATCTTACACACAATTCCATTTTTTAAAATCAATTTCTGACATTTTTGATATTTTCCCCATAAGCCCGTGGGTAAATTTTTTGTACTACAGTGAAATATGTACAAATATCTCGTTAACGATTAGATGTGGATTTTTAATTTTTTAATAATGTCCTTTAAAATAGTAATTTCTCGTAAACGATAAGAAACATGGATTTATTTTATAATTTTCTTTTTAATGGTAATTTTACACACGTATATTTAATACCTTGAATTTAACCTGACATTGTGTTAATTTTTGATAAAACTTCTCAATTGTAATAGAAAGTCGTATGATGTTCACCAGTTTATTTACAAGAAACTATATCACATATTTATTTCGTTGTACTTTATCATCAGTGGAAGTTCTCTTTCTTATAGACCCAGCTTTTCACTGAGGAAGTGATGAAAAAAGTTGAGAAGTGCTTACTCAGCTGTTTTCTGTACAAAAATGTAAAAGTCGACGAAGCAAAAATGAAAAACATCAAGGGTAAAAATTGTTACGTTATAATTACGTAATTAATAACATGCCATTATTTATTTCACTTCTATGAATAAAATCGTAGAAATTTGCATTAACCTTTCGTTGAACGTTGAGACAATATAATTATGATGTGCCATGAGTGAAGCAATAATATTCAACCAAATTGAAAAAAGTATATTTGCGATATTCTAGTACAACTTCTCACTTTTCTGTTTATACTGATCAAAATGGAGAGGTTAGTTGATGGCATGGGTATTCAGAACTATTACCTGCTGATGAGAGTAAATAAGCTCGAAACAGCTGTCCAGGTGTGTTCTGATATTCATGTACATCTAGTACAACTTCTCACTTTTCTGTTTATACTGATTAGATATATTTCTTCTTCTTATACATATAAACCTAGTAGATAGTAGATATACTGGTTTTGCATTCGTGGATGTAAATGTCATGATTATGTTCGAATTCTGGTGAGAAACATTATCTAATATTGATCTGTAATGAAAATCGCTCATCTTGCATGGCCTTCACAAATAAAATTCCTCTGATTACTCACTGTTCTTATGGAGTATGTCAGCAAGGGTTAACATATTTTCATTATTAAGTACCATTAAACAAAGCTTTATCACGATATTGATGAGGATGATACTGAAGATTCTATCATCATGGTTATAATTACTCTTTTTGTTAATTATGATACCGTTCTTAATATTAATTTGAATGAGAAATTTTTAGCTTTTGTCGATGACTAGATTTTTTAATAAACACAAAAAAAATCACAATTTTTTTTTAAAAGTCTTTTGAATTTATAATTTGCTATGTTTTACTTCCGAAATTTTTTGCTTTCTCAATATTGTTTAAAATGTACCGATAAATAAATATTAATAAAGTATAGTAATCTATGCTTTTTTTTCACGCTCTCATGTCGTTTCATGGTTAAAAAACACGCCCAATATATCAATGGTTTTCCACGTGTTTCTGTTGTAAATGTAAACTGTTCTGTTGTAAACTGTTCTTCGTAAGAAAAACTGTGATAGCGAAATAAGGTTTAATTTGCCTGAAAAAGTATGAAAGTGTGGCGCTCTGCTTCAAACTTGTTTATCATCTCCCTGGGAGTAGTTTGGGAAGAAAAGAAATGGAACTTTTCTACAGTCACTCGTGGTGGCTTCGGCAGAACCCCCGCTGAATAAGTCTCAAATTATTGGTGTCTTTTGCTTTCACTACGATTTTTAGGCTTGTAATTTATTTATTACAAACAATATTACAGGTCATAATACTGTACTAAGTAAATTTACAAATTTTTGCCGAACTAATACAATTATCAAACATTAGACAATATCTGAACTGTGCCTATAACATAAAACAGTATTATATTTATTATACAATACTCTGTGGTCACTGTACAAGCAGAAGCTTAATTTATTTGCAATACTGCGGCGTTATTTGTGATGATAACTTTCTGATGAAAAGATATACAAGTCCAGAGAACGAACCATTCTGAAAAGGTAAAGTTTGCTGGGGGAGGAAACCAGAGAGCCCTAACAAGCTTATAATCTGGTGGCTTTCAAGATTTCTGCCAGGTGTAGAAAATCTTTGTATTGGACGTTTCCTGCTAGAGTCGATAGTTCCGTCGGAAACTACTCCTGCAGCCCAAACAGACTGCAGCCCCAGACTCTTCACATTATTTTAAAAAAATGAACTTTTAAATGAAAGAAATCGAACGAAAAGATTTTGTTGAGAATATTTTTTATAAACTGCCATTTTTAGGACGTATTTATGTATATCAACAAACAAAAAACTTCCACAGTGTCATTTTTTGTCCTATTTTGAGGATAATATTTAACTACCAAAACCAAACTAAACAAAAAGAACACTAACGAAGATAGGAGACGGACGGAGTTATACTCGTAGTCTTGTATTGACATAGGTTTGGTGCAGAACATCTCACTAATAATTGTATGACCCACGTGCCGCCTCCATCAGGCACTAGGCAAAGAACTGAGTTTTTGAAATACCGTTTTGACCTTTTCCCCGTTTTCTCTACTGAGTTTGAAATAAATTCTCGTTTCATTTGAACTGCTGGGCGCTTGAAAACCGTTTTTGTTGGAAATGGCGCTGCCAGAGTGTGGCATAAAGGCTCAGAGAGCTGGAACAGAACTGGAAGTTCTTTAAAACAAACTTAAGTATTTCCATTAATTTCATTAAATGGTAACACTGCGCATTGACTCGAAAGGCAAAATGTACAATCAATCAGTCTGTCCCTGCCATGTCTATGGTTTTTAACCCTTGTTGTGGTTTCAACTTTCAGTTACTAACTGAGACAGAACTTGCATTTCTCCTACAAACCACAACTCATTCGCATGCTTCGTATGTGGCTCTCTTTTTCCGCCTGATAATGGAGTGTAAAAAGTTTGATTCTCAACAGAGCAAAAATTTAATTTATTTTGTTCTATTACTAGTCAACAGTACTTATTATCGTATATCTATTCATTTTGTAATAGATACATATGTAGATAGTAACTTAGCAAAAGAAAGTCCCGACTTTTATTCAGGATACTAAAATATAGACTCCAAGTGTAATATATTATACTTCTTAATCAGAAGAAATTTTGAACTTTTTATATTTATGTATAAGCTTAGAAAAGATTCCAAAAAAATTCTTTCTTGGCGCGTCGCATCACACTTGCCATGATAAATTTTCTTTAACTTTGATTTTCTCCTCCGGTTTCTCTTTCTTATCTCACTTAAGTTTTATTTTACTTTTGTTTTTTATTTATTTATTATTCTTCTTTGCCTCCTTTTATTTCTCTCTGGGATATTTCTCCTTCATAATATTATTTATTCTTTCAGATAAAGGCTGTCTGTGATGTTAATGTGTAAGCAGGGACATTACCGACTAAGCACAGTTTTGGCACTTCTTAATGTGCTCGTATAGCTGAGTGTAGCTATGTTTAATGCTTGTTCATCTACTTCAGCTCTTACCTACTTTATTTTGTTCCATAATTTTAAATTGAGTCCTTTCTTGTGGGTAAGCACATTGGTTATTAGTTATTACCGTACAGGAACTGCCTATCATTGTGTCTATCTTCTTATCGTATCAATAATTTTCAACAGAAGATATTGCATATTTTATATTATTCTTTGACTTTTCTAGAAATATTTTATTGGACATAGAAACTATATCAACCGTCTCGCCCTCGTATGCTGGTCTTTGTATTTGTTTCCTTTCATATTCTCTCCACAATTTCTTTACTTCCTTTGTCTTTCTTTTGTTCGGAAGTGAGATGATTTTCCTTCGTCTTCTGTTCCTATGCGACAAAAAGCTTTCTCCCTCCCTCCCACTTCCTTTCCTTTCTAATCTTCTCAACTTGTGTTTTGCTATATTTCATATCCTGACCCTTGGATATACAGTATGTTTCTGAATACAAGAATACTTTGGACGGATTCTATTTTTTCAATAAAGAATCACAAGTTTTGTAGAACGTTCTGGGTTTTTCTTGGACATGAGAAAACAGTTAGTTAAGCATCTTCTGGTCTGTGTTGTTGCTTGCTCAATGCCCATACCGAGTATGCCTCCTCTCAGTCCCCTTTCATCAGCGAGAAGTATAACTCCCATTTAGCTGCTGGGTCAAAATGAGCGCACTGGAAGATGTCTTTACAAAAATCATTATGTAATGTACATTTTTTGTCGGATCTGGGTTTCGAACACGGAATCTACCGTGTACACAATTTTGCATGAAAACATTGATCGAGTGAATTGAGACCTAGGATAAGGCTAAAGTTTTGATCTGTTAAAGTTAAACTGTTTGACATACTCGTACGTGGAGTATTTTGTATCAGATATTCTCTGAGTAGCAAATTTTCATAGCTTCGCAAACACCCTTTACAGATAGTGTGTTCTATTGTTGAGACTCACGCCCAACTTTATTCTCCTCCGGTTCATTGAGCAATTTAAGTGGAAATCTCTTTTCAATTGGCAAAAAGGAAAAAGAAAAGAGTATGAAGTTTTCGAAAAAAAATCAACTCTGAGAAACTCTCCTATTATACAGTGAAAACACATTTCAAGAATCTAAAGTTACAAAAGTGAACAAAATTTAATAATAATAAAAAATACGGAAATATTTTTGTTCCCTTTTGTGTGTTTTTCTCGTACCGTTTATATCAAACAAACTTTGTCGAGATATATAAAATAAAAACCTGGAAAAGCAACTTGAAATCTTTTGTGACTTTATCCAAAAATTTGTTTCATTGTATTTATAAGAAAAGAGAAACATTGGAATGGAATATTTTGTTTTTGTCCTTTAAGTGCAAATGTGCACTTGAATTGTAATTCCTGTGAATCTGTAGGTGAAAATGCATGCCTTTGAAATGGTAGGAAAAATCTTGTTAGTTGATATTGTATGTAATGTGTTTCTTTCTAAATACAACTAAACATCTATAACACTTGTAACTACCCAGGAGAAGATATATCAGTGAAGTCTCATATTATGTTATTGTTTCGTTTTGAAGTTAGATTTTTCTCAAACAAGAAATATTAAACTATTATGTGAGAATACATTATGAAAACTTGAAGAAAAAAACAACCGCAAAATTTGCATTACTAACATTGAAATGTATTTTAAAAGTATTATCTGAGCCTTATAATAGAGTGAGATTTGAAGTTTATCTCCTCAAATCCTCTCAAGCCATTACACTGCTCCAAACTCCTCAACTCACTCCGTCGTAGTTGTGAACATCACCGCGAGAGAGAATTCACAAATTGAACACCGAAATCCTTTTAATCCAGATCCGTGCATTAGAAGTCAGGCATTTAGTCGCATTAGCGCGTCTGAGACTGTGGTAGAATATTGGAGCAAATTAGTGTCCCAGCAGGAGCTAAAGCCCTTAAAAGAGTCATTTATTTGTGCTGGAAAATTGCATAATTATTAGTAAGAAATGGAATGCTAGGCTTGGAAGTAGTGAGGGATGAGGGTGATGAGAGGACGAGGACAGAAGATAGGAGGGACAAACACTGAGCTATAGACTGTGAGGATGGGAGGGAGAGAGAGTGAAGAACTCATGAGGGAAAAGGCAACTTTTCTGCTAATAAAGACTTCATAAGGACTTGGAAATAAGTTTTGTTTTAAATACATAATAGTAGAGTCAGCTCCAATGAGGCTTGTGTAGACATTACAGTCTTACGTGAGCTCTGGGAACTTAAGTTCACTTTAATGTATATGCGTTAAAGGATAGGTATTAAGCTATCAGCTTGGGTTAATGGGTTCATATGAGGTGGCGGAGTACCTCATTGTTTTGCTAAAAGAGTTGGGGCGAGGGTTTAGAACTCAGGATGGTAATTTTTTGCCCCAATTCGTTTTTATTTGTTGCCCAAAGGTCTTATTGCACCAGGTCGGGTTCCTGTTGTGTCCACTGAACCTGCTTGTGGAACATCTGAAATTTCCAAGTTTTTTATGATAGGCCAGAAAATTTAATTATAGATTTTTTCAAAAATAATTTGATACATCAGCTTTAGTGGCATTGAATTGTTAACTTGGCATTATAAGTAAAGTACTTAGACGACAAGCTCTGGAACTCTAGCTAAATACATATCCAGGATAATTCCTGCTTCGCTGCGTGCCGTCGTCACGTGATCAAGCCGACTCTCCAGAATTCCGTCTTTAATGACCATTGCATGTTGCAAATTTGCAAAAGTCTTTGCATGTTGTCACAAGCAGTAAGTAATTCCTTGTACGATAGCGTTTAACGAGACCTCTGTCGGTGCATTTGCATAAAGTAGATTAGAGTTCCGGATAAATTACAGACAGCAAGGTAATCTTAGCTCAGCAATTTATTAACACAACTCTGGCATTTCTAGTTTTTTAATTACTTCATTTAGCTACTAAAGATCACATAATTTATATTATGTAATGATGTTTAAATACACTCTATCGATAAAAGAAGGGTCCATCTTCAGATGGATTATCATGAACTCATTCAGATTAATAAGGAAGTTGAATAAATATTTAAACATACAGGTACAAATTAAAGGCTTGTAATTTTCATCTGTCTTAAAGTAATTATTGTTTTATCTTTATGAAGTTTGAACTTTTCCACTGGCTAGAATACATAACAGGCTAGAAAGTCTTAGGGCCGAATTGTAAAATAATATTACAACTTACCACATAGTCAGACTTGAAGGGACTAGCTTATCTTTGTTTTAATCCTAGACCCTAGTTTTCAATTCAGGTTGACTTGGACACTTGGACGCTGTGAACAGTCTGCAACATATTTTTGTAAAAGATCTAGTTAGTCAGGCGATATCTAGTTGTACATTTAACACATATCTGGATATCTAATTGATTAAAATACAAAAGTAGTTACCTTGGCCTTGCGGTAGCCTGCTCGGATTGCACTCCAGGTCACCCGGGTTCGAATTCCGATGGGGTCGGATTTTTTCGGCTCTGTACTTTGGTTGTCAGGCCCTACCCTAGCCTCGTGAAGACAATTGGGCTAGTTGTAGAGTGGGCAACGACCAGTCGCGGCATTAAGCGATTGATATTGGAACATGATGGTTGGTTGGAGATATGATGCATAAGCATTAATTTTCGTAATGTCGATGCTACCCACTAAAAATTGTGACATATTAACACAAATAAGTAGCTCTTTATCTTAAAAAAAATAATACGTATATAATTAAGATCCATTTTATATTTTATTTCAGCATCAGTCAAATAATGGCTAATGCTCAACTGTGAAACATTTTTAAAAAGAAAAACTTGGTTGACATGTTGTCTTCTTGGAAGTCGTTTTCTTCATTGAATTTAGTTTCCTCAACAGAAAACTTTGTAATGACACCCTTTGATGGGAAGAACAGAAAGATAAATCATCCGAGGACGCTACTCAGTTTGTTGTTTGTACTCTTCTCTCTTGACAATACGGAGTGGAATTTTCCATCAATGAGCTCCTTGTGGATTGGGTAGAGGAGTTAGATGCAGAGAGCGGATGATGTGCAATGACCTACCTAGCCTAGTGAGCCAGAACCTGTGGAGTGGACGATTGTTGGAAAACTTACAGCCGTATTTATGAACAGAAAACGCCGTCTGAGCATGGTCTGTAGCATGATTTCCTTTAATATTATTGGCCAATACCTTGCTTGAGACATTGCTCAGACAAAATTCGCTGATCATAAATACGGGTGTTAAACTTTAGTTTAGGCTCAGACTTTTAGAGACCGAGTCTAAAGAGGCTGGTTGGTTCACAATCAAGAAACATTTTTACATTTTGCATTAAGAAACCGAAATGCTTTCATAGTCTTTAACTTCTCTGCTTTGCTCGGGATCCTGGTTGGATGTGTCAACTTCATAAGATAGGAAGCTCATATCTCTGAACAGGCGTCTATTAATTCGGCTCGGAGACACATTGTCATCTTCTCGGAAAACTATACACAACACAAACTCTTGCTAAAATATTTCATTCTCAGCCAACTCTATCTTGTCTTGAAACTTTAGTACAAGTTGTCAGGAATTTTCATTAAAAATTCAAACTTTTAACCCAAGACCTCGAGCATAAGGAATGAGACTACGCCTTATCCTGTGTCGTTGCTGAAAATTCCTTAACTTTGGCTTTTTCTATTATTTATCGACTTCTGTCTTTAAGTTGACGCCTTTGCTGATCCTTTAATATTGGAAGAGATTTCTGGTCATTCCTTGCGATTTTCATTAACTTTTGAAACTTGTCAGCGGTTTGAAATCTTTGTTTTGGGTGTAACTATGTTCCTAAAAGTTATAATGAAAGGTATAGATATCAAAACTTTTATTTCTTAAATCTACAAGAACTCAGTGACTCAGTCTACTTTATTCTCTCCTGAGTTGCTCTCTGAACAATTCACTGTAACTAATTGAGAGGGCTGGCCAAAAATTTCGATTTAATTGAACCATAATATAGTAAGATTATTCATAAATTTTCGCTGAATAGGTGAGATACCCTTTTGTTTTATTCCTCAGTACATATCTGAATCATTTAAAGTTCAAAATTTATTTTACGAAACTTTAAGTGAAAATCAAAAACTAACTTTTGTATTTAAAATACGCACATATATTATATTCATCGTAAGAGTTCATTCCAAGAAAGAGTGGACCCTACAAGTACATCTCCCACGCGCATGGAGAGAGGAAGAAAATTTGATGTAATTTAAAACAATGAAATCTTGCTGACGGGAAGAAAAATGTATGTTCGACTACAAATTGTACGTTTTCAGTCCCCATGTAAACTGTATGCGTCAGCATTCTGTGTTTGCTTGTTTAAAACAATCTGTAACGTCACATAAAACTATCGAGATGGAATACGAACTCAGAGAGGTAACTCATATTGCGTTTCTGAGTCAGCCCAGTCGCAAATTCATAATTTAATATTTCTCGAAAGCCTCTACAAAGAAGAAATGTCTTCTTCTTTGTAGAGGCGTTCCTCACACCTCGGCAGAAGTGTTCGATATCACATCTTTAATATACAGGGTGTAAGGAAGTACTTTCTATACAATTGTGTAGGAACGCAGATAAGGAGGAAGCTTCCAACCCCTTCTTTGAACTTAAAGGTTTGTGACCTTTTTCAACTTTTGATTCAAGATCTCAGGGCAATTTTTTATTTGTCTTGTTTCATAATTATCCACTATTATTTAACCAAGCATTGGTAGTCAAATGGTTAAGGCGCTAGTCTGGTAATCCAGGTAGCGTAGGGATCCGTTGGTTCGAACCCCACCCAATGCATGATTTTTCACCACTTAATAATAATTTAATAATATACACCACTTAATAATAAGACTCTGAACCTCGCCTGGTGGTTACCTTCCACTAAAGCAGTGGTTCCCAACTGGTGGGTCGCGACCCACTGGTGGGTCGTGAGAAGGTTTCAAGTGGGTCGCCAGAAAGTTTCATGGGTCTTCGCAAGGTCTTAGTTCTTAGGTAGAAAAAATTTAAAAGTTTTCTGA
Source organism: Bactericera cockerelli (assembly GCA_024516035.1). Lineage (NCBI taxonomy): Eukaryota > Metazoa > Arthropoda > Insecta > Hemiptera > Triozidae > Bactericera > Bactericera cockerelli. The sequence goes on from CM044956.1 coordinate 24,306,428, forward strand.
TTCGTAAAAATGTTAAATAAAAATCCAATGGCGCTCTTTATTGAAGAAAAAAAAAATTGTGTACAAAATGTACCCTTAGACTTTCGAGGGGTTAATTATTATAATATGAATCAGCAGTCTACCAACCTAGAAGAATTTTGGTGTATCAAAGCTTGTGGATATTCAAGAATTAGAAATCTTGCCCTCCGAATTTTAGTACTATTTTCGACAACCTATATGTGTGAACAAGGTTTCTCCTCTTTACTCACCCTGAAATCTAAGCAAAGGAACCGACTGGACGCCACCAGTGATATGCGTGTATCATTGAGTAAAATTATACAACCTCAAATCAATGAGCTTGTGAAGGCCAGTCGGCCAAATGTGTCCCATTGAAAGACTCCACCAGCCTACTTTTTTAAAATTATTTTACGTTATTTACTTTTTTAATAACTCATTATCCTTCTTGAGAAAAATCCGCCAAGGGCGGAATCAAACCCGCAACCTCGGGGCTCAAAGTCAGGAGTGCTACCTCTGAGCCACCAGCCCACTTTTTTTTCCTTTTTTCCTAATTTTATTCATAAACATTAATTGAATGTTTAACAATTCATAAATTTTTATTGTTTGCCTCTTAATAAAATGATTAATTATTAGTTGTTTTTTTCTCAAAACTAATACCTTTTAGAATTTTAGATTAAGAAAGATTGAAAAAAGCAACTACGAAAGAGGAAGGGGTGAATACACATTTGGTGGGTCGCGGGTCTCAGAAATTTTAAAAAGTGGGTCGCAGTGGAAGTTGAGTTGGGAACCACTGCACTAAAGAGTATTATTATTATGTGGTCATGTAAATAAATAAATAAATTTGTTATTATTTCACAATTTTAACATCCCAATATTTTATTTTAGCCTATAATTCTACCACAGGTCGTTGCTCACATTAAAGCAGCTACCCATTTTTCTTCTCGAGGTGTGAGTGGACCCCGAACATAGAAAGAAAACTATAACCTTTGTTCGGAGGTATCAGTCCTTAATCTAAAAATTATATTATGTTTCCACTTTTAAGGTATATATAATTTCAACAGAATGATGGCTCTTAAATCTGTGGCGCTAACTACCCATATTTTTTACAACTTGTACATTAGAAAGGTAGAAGGTACATACAGCGGGTGCGGATGGTAGGGATGACAATTAACACGCCCGTCCCGTTCTGTGCTCCCCCGACATCTTGTCATCGTGTTCCCGGCTTGTAATTAGGGAACTCGCTTTGTTTGAGTTTTAAGCTTATGGCGCTGAACGTGCTAATACACCTGGAAGATGTCTCATTAGAGTCATTAGTCGAGTCTTTAGGCTTCGAGATGAATCCGCACATAATATATGCATGTAGAAATTGCGTGAGATTATTTTGTTTGAAACGGTGTTGACTCCTTTTGCATCTTTCTTTTGAGTTTCTTCCTCCTCTTTCTCCTCCTACTTATCCTCCTCTTCCTCCTCCCTATTTTCCTTTTAGACATGAGCTGGCGGTATGCACCATATTCGCTTCTCGATTATCTTAATGAGAGTATTATGATATAAAATTTAATACAAGTCATACCATCATTCATCAGCTAACGGGTTATGTGATAAGACTTTTAATGAACCAACCTGGGAGTTACGAGTATGTACAAATGAGAATTGACTCATTAGGTTGTTGCGATTCATCTGGAAAAAGGAATCATTTAGAAACCGTTTCCCCTGCCACACCTTCAATGTAAAATTGTCTTAACTGCGCCATTGCCAATTGCCATGAGAATTAAACTCTCATAAGCTTTACATTTTATTAGCATTTTCATGTCAAATACACAGATTATAGCTTTTGCATATTACAAAATACATAATATTACATATTGGGCACTCAAAATATCATTGATATAAAAACGCCATTTACCCGAAAGCAAGAATGAAACAAAACATAAAAAAACACAAATATTTTCATTCCCTTTCACTTCTAAGTAGAGGATTTGAGTTCTGAGAATATTTGGGAAATAAAAGATTCAATAAAAAGGATGTGAAAAAAAGGATTTGTTTGGAATAGAAGCAATCATCTTAGACATCCCACGCGAGTTCAATGTGTAGGCCAGGGCCTCTGTGTGGGCGGGATTGACTATAGCGTGAACTCAGGGAAGGACGGGACAGTCCTGGAGGAATACTTGTGTTAAAAAAACAATAATAATTCATTAGACTTAAAATGAAAGCAACAATCTTCAAGAACTTAAAACTTCAAGGCCGCAGCTAAAGAATTAGGTAGCATGTGACCCAAAAAAGCAGCGCTGAATATTCTGACTTTAGAAAATATAAACAATAAAATATACTGAAAATCATAATTCACGATAAAAGTATTTATACATCATTAAAAATATGCATGCTTTCTTTCAAAATATTTTGTTCATATTACGCTCTAAGGTACCTACTATAGTATTTTGTATATTTGCAGTTCCATTGCAGTTATAAATGAAATGGTCAGGGGCAGCTCGGCCGCAGACACACTTGAATATGTCCTTCTTCTTTCACTTGACCTTTTAATAAAACTACTTGGAGTTGCCATTAGTCAACCTCTTCCTCATGGTTGAGGTTGTTTGGTTCTGGCACTTCTTACTTGTACTTCATATTTTACAGCTGGATGCCGTTCCTAACACCAACTCTGTTAAGAGCGCCAATGATTTGTATTAATTGTCTTTTGGCCTGACAAAGCTGATACCGTATCTGTTTCATGTCCCTCAGTGAGACAAACTTCCATAAGTACCTAATTTATAACTAGCTCTCTTTTTTTCGAAGATAAAAGGATTCCCAATAATTGTTGGGTTCAGTGTCGATCAACTTGATTTTATGTAATAATAGTTTCCTCTGTATTATTTTGCTCATTGATTTTCAAGGAATTATTTGAATATGAGGACAGAGCAGTTGCCCAAACGTTTGGCACGTTTGGGCAACGTGAACAATTCACATGTATTATTATTATGTAAATTTATAGATAAACTTTTAGACTCCCTTTTCTCCTACTCTTTCGATTCTCTGTATCTCACACACCCTTAGGTACTCAAATTCTTCCTTTCTCTCTCTCCTTTTACTTCACCCAATCTTTTTATTTCTCCTCCCCACCTATAAATTTGTCCTTTCTCTTTTTCCCTCTCCTTTCGCCACTAATTCACACCAAAAATCCAACGCTCTCACACATTCTCCGTGAAAAACTAATTCCCAACTCCATGCATAATTTGTTTGGAGAGATCGGGCTCACCCCACTCGCTTCCTCGCAATAGAGAAAGGATAGGGCTAGCTCAAGAACAAGGTAACAATGTAATTAACCGAACGGAATAGGGTAAGATGTACGGGGGGGAACCGAAGTGAGGGAATCCCTTTTTTATGCATATCATTAAGAGCAGGGCGCCTCCAAGGTGGTGAATCTTTCAGGGAGATCAAAGAGTTAGGGATGTGGAGATCCATGGGTTCTAAGGTGGTGGATCTTCCAGGGAGATCAGAGAGTTAGGGATGTAGAGATCCATGGGTTCTGGTGAGAAATGATGACATGGATAAAAATCAGAGGAGGATCTGGAATTATTTCTCCTGTCATATATGTACGAGTAAAATAGGCAAGTTTCCACACCTGCTTGTTTTGTGCAATATATATACCTGACCATTTTTATAATAATTAGTCAGAGGTCCATGGGGCACGTTTGAGATTGAGGTAGCGTCATTTCTTGTGATTTTAGTATTATGTACAAATTTATTTCTATATTATTACAAAATCAGTTGATTAGTGCTAGTCAGGGATTTATCACCTTGTCTAATGTAATTAATAAACGCACCTCATATGAAACGGATATGACATTAGTCTCTGCTGGTTTTGTAATGGAGCAGAAGTGTCTCCTGATTTTTCTCTCGTTCTGTTCTTGTGTCTTATTAGGTTGAGTATGAAGATTTCCAAGATCTAACGTTCTAATAACAAGCGCGCGTGATAGAGAGAGAACAAAGGAAGATGAGGGATAGAGGTAGGTAGTTAGAAAGAGACAGGGAAAGAGAAAAAGATTCCATTTTATGAACATGTAACATTATAAAAATACATTATGGTCTTTTTCTACACATCATTTTCCAGTGTTCATAATAACTTACTCCTTTCCTAGTTCCCTACAACCTAGCTACGTCATACCTTTTTTTTTTTTTTTTTTTTTTTTTTTTTTCCTAAGAGGTTGGAAATCTTCGATAAGACCCCCAAGGCGAGTATTTCTTTGGGGAGTGTGGGATTGATATCATGGCACGCGGATATCCGAACCCACTAAAACCCTTCCTCTTACACCTCACATTTATGACCCCGGAACCGTATGACATTACTTCGGGGTCATGAATGCTGGCTCTCTGCTCTCACAGGGCCATCCTCCCATTATTTTCTTTTATTTTTAAAATTTTATAAATCAATTGATGAATTTCATTCCATTTAACTTGGTTTTCCAGCATTTCTTCAACAATATTTGATGGTGTTAATGTTTTTCCTATTTTTTGGTAGCACTGTATTCTCTCATTATTGAATCTTGTGCATATAAAAACTGTGTGCTCTGGGTGATCATGTGAGTACTGACAGTATCTACAGTTTGAGCTACTCACTTTTTTCATTCGATGGAGGTAAGTACCAAAATGTCCATGGCCTGTAAGGAACTGACTCAGCTCATATGTCAATTCCCCATGGCCCCTAGATATCCAGCTTTGTAAGTATGGTATTAGGCGTTTAGTCCATTGGGCTCTGGTTGTCTCCTTTTCCCATTTCTGTTGCCACGCCAGCGTCATCTGTTCTTTCATATCCTTTATTCTGTCTTCTCTCTCTTTTTTATCTTGCCAAGCTTCCGACTGTCGTAAATCATACACCATCATTTTTTCCTCCACCATCAACTCTATGGGAAGGTTCCCGGATAACACTTGCAGGGCTGGAGTGGATGCTGTCCTGTATGATCTGCACAGTCTCAGCATCACTCTCCTCTGTACTCGTTCCAGCAGGTTTACGTATTTCTTCCACTTTATCACAGAACCCCATGCTGGTGCGCCATACAGGAGTGTTGAGTACACGACTGAGGACAGTATTCGCCTCTTAGCATTTACCAGTCCTCTTTTATTAGGTAATAATCTGTCTAGACTTAAAGCCACTCTGCCTGCCTTCTCAACTGCCCTCTTCACGTGTTCCACCATCCTGAGGTTAGTATCCATCCAGACCCCCAGATATTTTGCCGATGGTTTTGATTTCACTGTTGTGCCTTCCACATCAACCTGTACTTCCTTGCATACTCTTTTACTTGCCAGCAACACAACTTCTGTCTTCTCGGGCGCTAATCTCAATTTATGTTCCCTCATCCATTCCGACACAAGTCTCATGCTCTCGTTCATCTCACTCTCCAATGCCTCTGTAGCAATTAATTGCGATTTAATGTAGCTAAATTTGTATCTAGCGTGATTTCGGGGAGCGGCACCTGTTTTTAGACCTATCCGCATTCCCCTCTTGTTAGAAAATTATGTACCTTAGTGTATTATTTAAAATTGCCAAATTTATAAGAGAAGTATATATTGTGTGCTTTAATGTGTGATGGGTTCAGTGTATGTTATGTATAATGTACCTCGCTGCTGATAGGGATGACCACAGCAAGGTACCCAATTTAACCTGTCTAAATGTTTCGTGTGTAAAGTGTTATTCTTTATGTGTAATTGTGTATAAGTATTCGTATGTAAGTAGTCCGTTATTGTAAGTAGGTAAGTATGTAGTCCGTTCTTGTAGGAAGGTAATTATTTAGTGGCTCTTTTTTTTTTTTTTTTTTTTTTTTTGCGGCTCTTTTTTTTCTCATTTTTTTGTGGCTCTTTTTTCCTTTGGTTGTGGCTCTTTTTTTTTGGCTCTTTTTTTTCTTCTTTTTTTTTGGCTCTTTTTTTTAATTGGTTGTGGCTCTTTTATGTTTTTTTTTTTTTTTTTTTTTTGGTTCTTTTTTTGAATAAAATAGATAAAAATGCTTAACGCTTTTCAAAAATTGTCTGGTGAAATACTGAACTCTTGGAAATTAACCCCTTGATTATAGTATATAAAACCGACCATGTATTTATGTATTACTAACATTTGCTATTTCTATTATAAAATAGACTAGCTTAAACAAGCATTTTCTTTCGAATGCCTTCTCAAAGCATTCTTGGCTGGATTGAAAGGACCCTATTTCATTGGCGAGACTCCTTCTCGCTTCCTCGAACTTTGGGCAGGATACAATTCTATGGGCTGGAGTGTCTTGTGTAGAACATTGCTGACAGTTTGGGCTGGTGATTTTGCCGATCCTGAAGAGATGAACGTTGAATTCACCATGGCCAGATAATATGCAGGTCAAGTCTCTGGTATGTACAAAGTCATATTTTGCTCTTTCTGTCACGGTAGGAAATATGTCCATCGTGCATTTACCTTTCTGTGATTGGACCCACTTTTCATTCCAGAGATGGTTAGTGTGGCTTCTTATGGTTTCTTGCACATATTTTTTGGTATGATCAACGTTATTAAAGGTGAGGTCAAAATATTGACACACTCCATGTTTTCTAAACGTCTCTAGGCATGCATTTTCTTTGACAACGTAATATATTGGAGGTTTGTAAGCAATTATTTGGGTCGCTTCATGTGATACAGTTTTATAGCCTTTGATGACGCCTAGCAAGCAGATTCTTTGGGCAGATGCTAAAATTTTGTTGTGACTTTTAATTTCCAAGCGATGGCTCCAGACACTGCTTCCGTAGGATATTATTGGTAAGATGACAGCTTTGTATATGACACTCAAAGATTTCCCGGTATTCCAACTTAATTTTAGATAGTTGCGCATGGTGAAAAATATATTTTTTGACTTGTCAGAGATGTATTTGATATGGTCACAGAATGAGAGTTTCTCATCAATGACAACACCAAGATATTTGAATGTACTTACTCTTTGTATGTGTCTTTCTTTGATTTTAGTTTTAGGTTTAGTTTTTAGTTTACCAAAGACCATCATTTTTGTTTTGTTAATTGCAATTTCTTGTTTAGATTGAGCCATCCAGTCGTTTAGTATGTTTGTACATATTTCTATTCTGTCTTCAAGCTCTTTAAGTGTATTTCCTTTGACAATAATAGCAATATCGTCTGCATATGCGACGATATCCACACTTTCAGGGAAATCGCTTTCCAGGAGGGTATCAATGACAAAATTCCAGATTGTCGGTCCGTTTATTGAACCCTGCGGACAAGATCTAGTTAATGTTTTATGTGTATCTTCAAAGCATACAGTTCTATCCTCGAAATAACTTAAAAATATCTCTACCAAGGTTTTAGGTACTCTTTTTTTTATCATTTGTTCTAAAGCGTATTTCCAGGACACGTTTGAAAATGCGGAGGCTATGTCAATATAAATCACGACAGCATATTTTTCTGTGCGTTCTTTAACTGTGCTTACCAATTTCTGAATGGCTGAGACAGTGTCTCTCCCTTTTATAAAACCATATTGATGAACGGAGAATGGGTTAGGCAAAAACTCGTACAATTTATTCAACAGGATTTTTTTCCAAAATCTTACCCATTACGTCGAGAAGCGTTAGAGGGCGATATGAGTTAGGGTCAGTCAAATCTGATTTACCAGGTTTCACTAGGATTCGAAGAATACCTTTTTTCCATTGTTTTGGAAAAACTTTTTTATTCCAGCAATTTTTGTATAAAGTATGGAACATCTCTGGTGTAGTTTTGTATGCTTCTTTGATTATTTTTCCATTGAATCCATCGGGTCCGGGTGCTTTATTTGTTTTAATATTAAGGATAACTTCACCTATGTCATCATTGTTAATGTATATAGATTCTTCTGTGTTATTACTTTGTGTTATATGTTGTTTGATTTCAATAAATTCTGTTTTGTCATTGTCACTAGTAGGGACCATTATGTTTAGGAGAGCTTCTTTTGCGTCTTGTATATTAGAGCATATACTTCCGTCGGGTCTTTTTATTTCAGTCATAGCTTCATTTACTTTCAGTTTATTTCGTATTATTTTTTGTGCATTTCCCCACGGATCTCTTTGAAGATCTTGCTCTATATACTTTTGGAAGGATTTTATTTTTGTTTCTTTGATTAGTTTGCAGTATTCAGCTCTTTCTTTCGCGAAAATCTCATACGTCTCCGTTCTATTTGCATTTCGGCTTTTTTGATATTCCTTTCGCAATCTCCTTACTCTCCTCTTTTTTTCATTTATTCGTTGGTTCCACCATCGGTTTTTATTTTTTATTTCATTGGAATATGGTATTGATATTTTTGCTGCTTTTTCTATTATATTAGTAATATGTTTGGTAAGTTCATCTACATCTTGTTCGTTGCAAATACTGGTTTCATATTCATTTTGCAGGCGGTCTCTAAAAGTATCCCAATTGGCTGCTCCAACATTAAAGTTCTTATTAATGATTTCGTGTCTTACATTGGTGACTCCTATCGTATATTCTATCATATTGTGGTCACTAATAATGATAAGATCTTCACTGATTTTCCAGTTGCCTATTCTACCTATCATGTTTCCGGACCCTAGGGTTAGATCAATATTTGACTTTCTTTGCGTGGTGCTACAAAATGTTGTTAGATGAGATGGTCTATTACATAAATAAAGATTTTGATTCAATATGAAATCTTCAACATGTCTTCCTTCATTGTCTGTTAATCTATCGTGCCACACTATTGATCTTGCATTAAAATCGGCTCCGATTATTATCTTCTTTCCTGCTAGTTTTAAAAGGATTTGACCAAGTTGTGTGGTATGTTCGTTGATATCAATATTCGGCTTTAAATATCCACTTATGAAATAAATGTCTTCATTGTTTAGGTGGAGGAGAATAACTGCAAAGAATATAGTGTTTAATGACTCAATAGCCATAATTTTAATGTTATGATTGAAGACTGCAATTGCTGCATAAATTCTTTCTGGGGTTTTAAAATTCACAATTCTTGCATTTCTGCTAAGGCCTGGTATTTTTGTGACACTGGAATTCGGATACCGTTGGTTATATGGCTCTTGCATTAGTATTATGTCTAACTTTTGGGTTATTGCTATATTGTAGAGTTCGGCAGTAGACGCTCTACTGTTTCCAAGATTAATCTGTCCAATTTTTAGGGTAGATGTGCTAGTCATAGTTTATGTTTCTTAGTGTAGCCATGTATTTTTTCTTCCAGATTTCGCAAATTTTAATGTCTGATGCTATATGTTCAGTGTTCTGTGCTCCAAATTTTTTACAGAGTGTGCATTCAGGCTTAAAGTTGGGTTTGTCTTTTTCTTGACAGGCTCTTGAATCGTGAGTATCTAATCCACAGAATCTACAGATGGGCTTACTAGTGGTGCATTTTTGGGCAGTGTGACCAAAATCCTGACATTTAAAACATTGCAGTATACTTATGTGGTCTTTCATTGGGCAGGCTGACCATTCCAAATATATTTTACCCTTCTGTATTATTCTTTTTCTGTCTTCTGTATTGCACTCTATTATAGCATGAAAAGTTTCCCTGTTCCTTGGTCCCATCTTTCCTATCAGGCGTAGAGTATTTGTATCCATGTTTGGGACTTGCTTAGAGAGCTCACTCAAAATTGTACTATCATCGCATTCCGATGGAACATTGTATATGGCTATCCTAGGATTCTTCTTTCCTGGAACTTTTGACGTGACGCCAATTTCATTGAGTGTATTCATACCTTGTAGTTTGTGAGCATCCTCATCGCTTGATAAGTGCACACATATTCCTGCATTTCTGATTTCTTTCACCCTTTCTACTTGAATTCCTACTTCTGAGGGCTTGATCGCATGCATTACGGCTTCTTTAGTCTTCTTACTCGAGGTCATTATTTCTTTATTATTTTCATCTGGGTAGATTAGAACGGTTGGTTTGGATTTTGGAAGAACTGGCTTATTAATTCCTGGCAACTTTACCATTTTAGTGACGTTTGCGTATGTCTTAGTTTGAGGCTCAGCTATTGCTTCTTTAATGTCCAGTACATTTTCACAGATCATCTCTAACAACTCTTTTGTATTGGTTGAGTTACCCTCAGCAAAGGCTATATTGTGTACAGCGCTGTAGTGATAGTACATTTTTTCCATGTTCAGCTTAATAATTTTTACTTGTTCTATAAACAGGTCTTTACTTACTATTTCTGGTTGCGTATCAACAAAGATTTCTAATTTGGCAAATGATTCTGACACTGTCTGTAGCATTTGGTGGAATTGCATGGGACCTGGTACATCTTGTATGACGGGGGAGATATTTTTCCTTTTTAATGGTTTTTTAATGTATGTTGAAGTTCTACTTGTGAGAGGCGTTTGGAACAGAATGCTGCCACCTGTCTGGTTTCCAGTACCAAGCAGGTGGTCCTCCGGTGACAAGAATTCGTCCATCATTCATGAGCTTTGGCAACATTCATAGTAAATATAAATGCTCTTTCAAATTTGTTATGAAGTTATTGATGAAAAAAAAAATGTTGGATACGAATGCGTATATTCACCACTGTTTGCTAACGGCCACTTACGTTATCCGCCACTGATTGCAGAAAAATTGAAACGGAACCTGCAGTCAGTTGGAGAAATAGGTATAGTTAATGAAATTGATAACACTGATAAGAGTATCTTATAGAAAGTACTAGGTACTGTAGGTATTCAATATTTCAAAGTTAGGTAACTGTTCTGAGACCCAAAGTTTTAATAGGGGCCTCCTCTAGGTGATCTTACCACACCTGTCCCCGCTACTCCGGTAGCCCGGGAGAGTCACGTGACCTGCTGCTTGGTCACCGGTGAATGACAATCACTTTAAAAATTAGAAATTAATTCAAAATTAAATTGAAAATTGCACTATAACTACTTTAAATAGGAAAATTCTATGATCACCACTAATAGTATGGTAAAAAGTTTTTGATATTGAAAAAATCAGAAAAATGTTTTCATGGAAAATCCATCCAAAAACTTAGAAAGAAAAAAAATAAAATAATTCACAAATCAATACGCTCGTAACAGACGAACCTCTTACAATTATATCAGTATAATCAGTATAAACAGAAAAGTTAGAAGTTCACTCTCCAATGCCTGTCGGGTTTTACCCCATGTGACAACTGCTATGTCGTCTGCGTAGGCTATAATGTTTGAATTTGGAGGTAAATTGAGCCGTAATACCGAGTCATAATAAATATTCCAAATGAGAGGGGCAATTTTGGATCCTTGCCCTACGCCGCAGGAGAGGTCCAGTTTCACATTTTCATCTAGAATTAATTCCCTATTTTCAAAATAGCCGCACATTATTTTTGTAATATATTGGGACACTTTTTTCTTTTTCAATTCTTCTATAATGCCCTCCCAGGGCATAGAATTAAAAGCATTTTTCACGTCTAAAAGTGTCATGGCGCATAATATACCTTTCTTCTTTGCTTTTCTACCCAGCTCAAGTACTTTCTTCATGGCGTCCACTGTCGATCGACCTCCTCTAAACCCGTATTGTTCTGGTGCCAAATCTCCCCTCTCCTCGATCTCTTTTGACAATCTCTCTCTCAACAAGTGTTCCAATACTTTTCCCATCGTATCTAGTAGGCATATTGGGCGATATGTCATCCTTCCTTCATTGTCCTTTTTCCCTTTTTCCAATAGAACCAACTTAGCTCTTTTCCAAATGTCGGGGAATTTTCCTGTCAGAAGGATTGAGTTAAACATTTCCAGACAATAATCAGGAGATGATTCAAAAAAACATTTCAGCATCTCTGCTGTAAGTCCGTCTGGACCTGGGGATTTTTTAGGTCGCATGCTATAAAAAGCTTCTGTTACCTCTTCCATACTAAACAACGGAATATCCTTTCTCTCAATCTCAATATTTTCCCACCCTACTATCTGATTATTTGGGAATAATTTTCTCGCTATTTCCAACTTCTCTTTTGCATTAAGTTTTACACTTGGTATTATTCTAAAAATTTTACGCACTATCTTGTAGGCATCTCCCCATACGTTAAAGTTCAACTGTTCACATAACTTATCCCATTCCTTCTTTTTGGATTTGTTTATCTCTTCCCTTAGTTGTTCTTTCACCTGATAATATTTCTCTTTCAGTTCTTTTTTCTCTTTTTCTGTCGTCCGTTGTCTCTTATTTGCTCTCACTAATTTCCTTCTATGGGCGTGGCAGAGTTTTCTTTTTTCACTCACTTCCTTGTTCCACCAATAAACACCTCTCCTGTCTCCTCCCTTCCTATTCACACTAAAAATTTCTTCACAAGCCTCTTGCAGAGCAGAGATGCATGTTTCTGAGTTTATTTCCTTTCCTTCAAATTTCCGTTCCAGTGTCTTCTTAAATATTTCCTTTCTCTTGTCTTCATATTTCCACCTAACCTTACTTTCCTCTGTGGTATTATCTATCTTCCCATTGCATTTCCAGTCAAAAAATATATACTGGTGGTCACTAAGATTTTCCTCGCTAGATACTCGCCAATTTCTCACATTTACTTCAACTCCTCTCGAGCATAGAGTAACGTCTATCACAGAACTACTGCTGCCTCTCACAAAGGTTGGCGTATTTCCTCTATTTAGAATTTCAAAGTCCAGCTCCGCCAGCCACTCTGCCACTTCAAGCCCTCTTTCATCATCTTTCTTTGAACCCCAAAGTCTGGACTTAGCGTTGATATCACCCGCAACAATAAATTTACTATAACTTGATGAACGTATTTCTCCTTGTATCCTGTCTAAGAATCGCTGAAATTCCTGAAAAGTTACGTTAGGGGAAATGTAACAACTAAAAATCTGACATGATTCTATGCCTATCCACACAAAGCCTTTTCCTTTCCCCGTTCCTTTAATTTTGATATTTGGATCCGTTACCTTGATGGCAGCATCACTCTTTTCGTCTTTTAGCCAGTCATCTCCTGCTATTTTTTTCTTGTTTGGCTCACTGATCAGTAAAATATTTATGTTGTTATCCTGGACGGTCTTTTTGAGTAAGTCATGCGCTGTCGGCGACCTATTTAGGTTACATTGTAAAAACTTTATCATGAATTGTATAATTTAACAATAATTTATGTCTCCTCAGAAGGGTTTTCGTCCACGATCATAATATGATTTTCTTCTTCTTTTTCCTCATCTTTATTAAAAATGTTTTCTTTGGGAGGTTCAAAGCTTATCCTAGCTGTTTTTTCTAGTCCTTCAAGCAACTTTTTATAGGTTGGACACGAGTATGAGTCGTTTCGGTGTCCTGTTTGTTCACAAGATGTACAATATCTGTCGTCTTGGCACTCTCTTGACAGGTGGCCAGGTTTTGCGCAACGTAAACATCTTTTTTCCTTTGCTTCTTCTTTGCAGATATCTGAGTGATGGCCTACTTGTAAACAGTTGTAACACCTTACTATATCTAGCTTCGCTTTAACCCTACACCTTGTCCAACCTATCCTAATATCACCCTCTTCCAGAAGACTATTTGCAGCCCCGGCAGGCATAGACACGGTTGCCACTTGGGTTCCCGATCTTGCCGTTCTAACTGATCTAACCTGTGTCTCGTAAACCCGGGTGCCTTTTCTTATACAGTCCTCTATCTCTTTTCCACTCATAGAAGCATCTATATCCAGTATTTGCAGAATCTTGTTATTTCCCGTTACCCTTGTTTCAGTTCCTTTGACTTTTGCAGCTATCTCCCTGTGGAGAGTTTCTCCCTTTCCTTTGTCTGTGACGATCACAACTTTATTATCTTTCGTAACTTTGATGGCCTTAATATCCACCCCAATTTCGTGAGGATGCACCACTGCTCTGATATTTCTCATTGTTTCAGCATAAGTGCTAATATTGGTTTGTATCACAACAGCCTCCGTAGATTTTTCCTTAGTATCCATCGAGAAATTGCCTCCTCTTCCAGGATCACTCTTAGGAACAAAGAAATCAATTTTTACATCATCCTCCGCAAATACCACCTCCAGCTGTTTCCTTATCGGCGCTCTCAAGTCGAGAGCGCTGACCGCGACTGCCATTTTAGTTATTCCTCTGTACCCCACCCGGAAGTTTTCAAGTATCTTTCTGAGGTCCTTTTCACCCTTCGTTTCAGCTACATAAACTCTTCTTTCCGTTGTTCCTTTATTTGTGGTCACCTTATTTTCAAGGTATTGAATTGTGTCTCCATCCTCCGCTGTTTCCTCAAGAATGTCTTCCATCTCAGGATATCTAGTCTTAGCCATGTTCAGTAGAACCGAGTCCTCCTTTTTATATTCACATAGTAAAAACAAGCCACCTTCTTTTATGTTTAGCGGATTCCCATGTACCAATTTTGTTTTTTCGAAAACGTCCTCTGGCCATTTTCTATTTATGAACTCTACGAATTTGGCCTCTTCTAGTGTGCCCGCTATTTTTATATTTTCTTTCATAACCTTTATTTCCTCCTCTACCATCTCTATTTCCTTTGAACATTTCCTGCAAAAATATTTTTTCTCACTCACCAGCGCTGGTCTGTTAACTTCACAGTTTTTTAACGTTGGCTCATTTTTATCCTCAAATAACAGGATTTTCCCTTGAAGTTGCTTGCTAAGAGGATTGCCTAAGAAACTTAAAACAAGCTCTAAAGTATTCACATTTAGCTCTTCAAGTTTTTCCATTTTTCCCCTGATATCTTTCTTAGCCTTAGATTTACTAGACTCAACCACTGTTTTGGCCAAGTTGGAAATTTCCTCGCTAACCTTTACTACTGCCTGTCTTACCTCTTCCCTTTTCGCATCCATGTCGGCCAGCCAGACCGGGGACGTTTCAGCTTTTCTTTTCTTCCTACTGTTTATTTCCTCATCTAACTCTTTATCATTCGGTTCGGAGTTTGAAGTAGTTAAACCAGATCCGCCTCCTTCATCTCCTTCTCCAGCAAGCTCCTCACCCTGCATTTTGGGAAAAATACAAAAGACAAAGAAATTTTTTAACACTAGAAAATTTGAGACATAGTTTTTTTTATCTTCTTTTATTGGGCTTGTTCTTTTTTAATCTCTTTTTTTTAACCTCTTTTTTTTTTTTTTTTTTTTTTTTTGGCTACTTGCCTTCTTTTGTGGGTTTTTTGCCTCTTTTCACAAAATTTGATACCTAAATAAGCTAATTATTGCTGAAAGTGTTTCAAAATGTCCTCCTCCTGCTCCTGGTACCTCCTGAGTCCTCCTGTTTCCAGGTGAAGAAAGTTCGGCAGTCCCAGGAAATTTCCTCTTTAAAGTTGAAACACAAGACGCGAAAACCTTCCCTCGTTCTGTTGTCTGAGAACGAGAGTTTATCTCAGCTCCGCAATGCACTGCGCCGTCTCCCGGCACCCCGTTGTATCTCCTCCGCCACTGATTTTTAAAATTCTGCTAGGGTTTAGTACTAGTAGGTATCCATACCAAAGACCAGCACTAAAATATTTTGATACTCGGACTGTGGAAAGTAGTGATTCACTTCTGCCCTAATGTGCCATTTAGGTCTATGATGTAGGTTAAATACTTTATCCCACACCCTATAGATGGGAGAAATAGCAAAGCTTATCAGTAGATCTAGAATCTAGATACTCACGACCTCGACCTTGATCACGTGACCACTGTGACACCAAATGAACTCTGATTATGTAACTCTCGAGTACAATGGAAAATAATTGAAAATAATTGTTTTTTAAACTTTAATATCACTTATAGCACTTCACTATATCAAAATTAAAAAATATTATCTTAAAGATAAAAGAAAACTCTTTAAAAAAAAATTCCAGTTCTATATTTTTAGACTGTTTTAAACTCTAACAATTTTATTAAAGAAGAAATTCTCGACAGAGCACGATGTTCACCAGATTCATTGATTCAGGTATTTCTACTACGTCATACCTACTCTCCATTTTTCATACCAAACACTTCACACCATATTTAGTAGATTACATATGTATACAGGGTGTCCTACGTCTAGATGCAAAAATTTGAAAGGTAGATTTAGCACCCCATGATCTATCATAACTCGTATAAGCTCAAGTTGCATTGAGGCATTTTGTTTCGTTAAAGAGTTATGGGGTCAAGAGGTCACTTGGATCGATGCACGTTTTTAAGAAATCATGGTCCATAGGTAAGTTATGACTTCATGTATGGATGATAGTCATTCATATTTCCCTTCAAATACAGTTGCTTGTATCGATATATAAAAAAAACACTGCCAATTATGGACACAATACTTCTTCGTGATTGTTTCACATTGTAAACACGTGCCAAATTTGAGATTTTATACAAAACTGGGCCGTTTGCCCGTGCTTTGCAACGGGACTAAATTTCAAATTTACTAAGGCATGGCCGTACTCCCTGGCCCAGCAATCCCTTTTTTTGAATTTTTTAAATAATTTTTCGGGACAAAGCGATAAGGGTTTTTGGGGGGGGTCAATTCGAGACATTTTTCGCTATCTCTTACCTTTTTTTGGCTAAACAACTCCGGAAAAAACAAACATAGGTGGGTTTGGTCCTTTTTTCTGTTTTATATATAGAGATTACTTGTATCCCCCAAAAGGACTGAACGGTTTTTTCTTCAAATTTGTTTTATTGGAAGAAAAACCTTTTTTTTTCTACATTCTAGATTCCAAAAAAAAAAATTTTGTATTTTTAAAAATTCTATGTCATATTGGTCTTTAAATTTTTTCCGCAAAAATCAAAATGCGGAAAACCATTTCATTTTTGAGGTTGGTTCCTGCATCCCAAAATACCTAAAATTCGCCCCAAGGCAGAGATACAGTATCATTATAATTTTAAATCCTGACGCCACGTCTAGACCCTTTTCCGCACCCTGGCTTATGGTTATGGGCTGAAACGTATTATAATAGCCCTTTTTTCCCAGTCAATTAGGGATAGTGTCTAATTTCATACGACTTCTATTTTTTCTTCTTATACCCCGTACACTTTGTTGTGTTTGTACATATACAAATCTATACTTATATCATCCTTGTCACTTTTGTAGTGAACCGTGTTTACGTTGTTTGTGTGGTATAGTTATCTGTCATATAAATAGAAAAGTTTATATTTACGGGAAAATTAAAAAATATCAAAAGCAAAACCCTTATGTTACGAAAAAGTCCCTTTTTTTAGGTCTTTTAGTCCTCAACCCCCTCTTGATGTTTTCAAAACACAATGAAAGAGATATAAAGAAAGAAGAAACAACAATGACGAGAAAAATAAAATTTATAAAAGAGAAGGAAAAATGTATTCAAGTTTTTCCCTCCTTGTTTGATTGTAAAGCAGGGTTTTATCCAGGGTTAGAAAGCATACTATCTCAGTCATGGTGAATCTCTTTTTTTCTTCCTGTTTGTCAATTTTTTATTCTTCGATAGCAAGAATTTTCCATAATTTTACTTCTTGCAAAATCGTTTGACATGAATGATGAAATCTGTTTTATACTTTTATTCCTTTTTTCCCCATTGCTCCTTCAGGATGCAAGTCCTTTCCCCATCCGTGGGCTTATTACTTTCTCCCATCTCCTTTCTGTTCCATTTCCCATTCAAAATATTCATCCCCCTGATTTTTTTTCTTCTCCGTTCTCTGAATTTTGTTTCATCAAATGTCATAATATTTTTGATCTTGGGGGAGAAAATCCGACTTTTGAAAGAAATGATAACAAGAACAGTGCATCACGCCCCCCCCACGTGTTCAGGATCAGAGCAAAAGGGTGGGGTTTCGACGTGGCGCGATGTCCCTGCGAAATTCAAATTCACTCCCTTTTTTAAAGACGGCTTTTAGATTTTTTAAAAAAAAAGTTTAGAACGAAAAAAAGCCACCCATAGTAAATTTTGGGCTCTGGGTGGCTTGGGGGCCACAATTTTTTTTATTCTAAATTTGATATCGAGA
>CM044956.1:24324350-24515001 GCA_024516035.1 Bactericera cockerelli
ATATATGACAGGAGAAATAGTTCCAGATCCTCCTCTGATTTTCATCCATGTCATCATTTATCACCAGAACCCATGGATCTCTACATCCCTAACTCTCTGATCTCCCTGGAAGATCCACCACCTTAGAACCCATGGATCTCCACATCCCTAACTCTCTGATCTCCCTGCAAGATTCACCACCTTTGAGGCGCCCTGCTCTTAATGATATGCATAAAAAAGGGATTCCCTCACTTCGGTTCCCCCCCGTACATCTTACCCTATTCCGTTCGGTTAATTACATTGTTACCTTGTTCTTGAGCTAGCCCTATCCTTTCTCTATTGCGAGGAAGCGAGTGGGGTGAGCCCGATCTCTCCAAACAAATTATGCATGGAGTTGGGAATTAGTTTTTCACGGAGAATGTGTGAGAGCGTTGGATTTTTGGTGTGAATTAGTGGCGAAAGGAGAGGGAAAAAGAGAAAGGACAAATTTATAGGTGGGGAGGAGAAATAAAAAGATTGGGTGAAGTAAAAAGAGAGAGAGAAAGGAAGAATTTGAGTACCTAAGGGTGTGTGAGATACAGAGAATCGAAAGAGTAGGAGAAAAGGGAGTCTAAAAGTTTATCTATAAATTTACATAATAATAATACATGTGAATTGTTCACGTTGCCCAAACGTGCCAAACGTTTGGGCAACTGCTCTGTCCTCATATTCAAATAATTCCTTGAAAATCAATGAGCAAAATAATACAGAGGAAACTATTATTACATAAAATCAAGTTGATCGACACTGAACCCAACAATTATTGGGAATCCTTTTATCTTCGAAAAAAAGAGAGCTAGTTATAAATTAGGTACTTATGGAAGTTTGTCTCACTGAGGGACATGAAACAGATACGGTATCAGCTTTGTCAGGCCAAAAGACAATTAATACAAATCATTGGCGCTCTTAACAGAGTTGGTGTTAGGAACGGCATCCAGCTGTAAAATATGAAGTACAAGTAAGAAGTGCCAGAACCAAACAACCTCAACCATGAGGAAGAGGTTGACTAATGGCAACTCCAAGTAGTTTTATTAAAAGGTCAAGTGAAAGAAGAAGGACATATTCAAGTGTGTCTGCGGCCGAGCTGCCCCTGACCATTTCATTTATAACTGCAATGGAACTGCAAATATACAAAATACTATAGTAGGTACCTTAGAGCGTAATATGAACAAAATATTTTGAAAGAAAGCATGCATATTTTTAATGATGTATAAATACTTTTATCGTGAATTATGATTTTCAGTATATTTTATTGTTTATATTTTCTAAAGTCAGAATATTCAGCGCTGCTTTTTTGGGTCACATGCTACCTAATTCTTTAGCTGCGGCCTTGAAGTTTTAAGTTCTTGAAGATTGTTGCTTTCATTTTAAGGGCGGAATTAATAGACAACATCAATAATTTAAGTCGTTGATAAGTGTCGGTTTTCCCTATCTTACACAGTACGCAATCCGTGACTTAGCGCCACAGAGGTACTACAAAAACGTCTATTAATTCCGCCCTAAGTCTAATTAATTATTATTGTTCTTTTAACACAAGTATTCCTCCAGGACTGTCCCGTCCTTCCCTGAGTTCACGCTATAGTCAATCCCGCCCACACAGAGGCCCTGGCCTACGCATTGAACTCGCGTGGGATGTCTAAGATGATTGCTTCTATTCCAAACAAATCCTTTTTTTCACATCCTTTTTATTGAATCTTTTATTTCCCAAATATTCTCAGAACTCAAATCCTCTACTTAGAAGTGAAAGGGAATGAAAATATTTGTGTTTTTTTATGTTTTGTTTCATTCTTGCTTTCGGGTAAATGGCGTTTTTATTTCAATGATATTTTGAGTGCCCAATATGTAATATTATGTATTTTGTAATATGCAAAAGCTATAATCTGTGTATTTGACATGAAAATGCTAATAAAATGTAAAGCTTATGAGAGTTTAATTCTCATGGCAATTGGCAATGGCGCAGTTAACTCTTTGCGGCACAGCTCGGATTTTTTTAAATAACCTTTCCGGCACGGTGGTCCCCAGAAAGACCACTTAGAAAATGTACCTTACTGCGCGGTGGTCCATATGAGAACTGTCTTTAGTATCGTCTCAGCACGCTTCCATCAGCCAGGGAGCACTCAAGCTTCTTCCTATTGGATAAAAGTTTTCGGCTGTAGTCGGACAATGTCGTAGCTTTCACAGGGCACAACAAGTCAGGAGGGCCCGTGCAGTAAGGGTCCCATTTTATGTGGTCCTCCTTGGGACCACCGTGCCGCAAAGAGTTAAGACAATTTTACATTGAAGGTGTGGCAGGGGAAACGGTTTCTAAATGATTCCTTTTTCCAGATGAATCGCAACAACCTAATGAGTCAATTCTCATTTGTACATACTCGTAACTCCCAGGTTGGTTCATTAAAAGTCTTATCACATAACCCGTTAGCTGATGAATGATGGTATGACTTGTATTAAATTTTATATCATAATACTCTCATTAAGATAATCGAGAAGCGAATATGGTGCATACCGCCAGCTCATGTCTAAAAGGAAAATAGGGAGGAGGAAGAGGAGGATAAGTGGGAGGAGAAAGAGGAGGAAGAAACTCAAAAGAAAGATGCAAAAGGAGTCAACACCGTTTCAAACAAAATAATCTCACGCAATTTCTACATGCATATATTACGTGTGGATTCATCTCGAAGCCTAAAGACTCGACTAATGACTCTAATGAGACATCTTCCAGGTGTATTAGCACGTTCAGCGCCATAAGCTTAAAACTCAAACAAAGCGAGTTCCCTAATTACAAGCCGGGAACACGATGACAAGATGTCGGGGGAGCACAGGACGGGACGGGCGTGTTAATTGTCATCCCTACCATCCGCACCCGCTGTATGTACCTTCTACCTTTCTAATGTACAAGTTGTAAAAAATATGGGTAGTTAGCGCCACAGATTGAAGAGCCATCATTCTGTTGAAATAACATATACCTTAAAAGTGGAAACATAATATAATTTTTAGATTAAGGATTGATACCTCCGAACAAAGGTTATAGTTTTTTTTCAATGTTCGGGGTCCACTCATACCTCGAGAAGAAAAATGGTAGCTGCCTTAATGTGAGCAACGACCTGTGGTAGAATTATAGGCTAAAATAAAATATTGGGATATTAAAATTGTGAAATAATAACAAATTTATTTATTTATTTACATGACCACAATAATAATAATAATACTCTTTAGTGGAAGGTAACCACCAGGCGAGGTTCAGAGTCTTATTATTAAGTGGTGTATATTATTAAGTATATTATTAAATTATTATTAAGAGGTGAAAATCAAAAGTTGAAAAAGGTCACAAACCTTTAAGTTCAAAGAAGTGGTTGGAACCTTCCTCCTTATATGCGTTTTACATTCCTACACAATTGTATAGAAAGTACTTCCTTACACCCTGTATATTAAAGATGTGATATCAAACACTTCGGCCGAGGTGTGAGGAACGCCTATACAAAGAAGAAGACATTTCTAAACTTTCGAGAAATATTAAATTATGAATTTGCGACTGGGCTGACTCAGAAACGCAATATGAGTTACCTCTCTCGGTTCGTATTCCATCTAGATAGTTTTATATGACGTCACAATTGTTTTAAACAAGCAAACACAGAATGCTGACGCAAACAGTTTACATGGGGACTGAAAACGTACAATTTGTAGTCGAACATACATTTTTCTTCCCGTCAGCAGGATTTCATTGTTTTAAATTACATCAAAATTTCAGCCTCTCTCCATGTGCGTGGGAGATGTACTTGTAGGGTATGTAGGGTCCACTCTTTCTTGGAATGAACTCTTACAGTGAATATATGTGAGTGTTTTAAATTCAAAAGTTAGTTTTTGATATTCACTTAAAGTTTCGTAAAATAAATTTTGAACTTTAAATGATTCAGATATGTACTGAGGAATAAAACAAAAGGGGATCTCACCTATTTAGCGAATATTTTATGAATAATCTTACTACAATATTATGGTTCAATTAAATCGAAATTTTAGGCCAGCCCTCTCAATTAGTTACAGTGATCAGAGAGCAACTCAGGAGAGAATAAAGTAGACTGAGTCACTGAGTCCTTGTAGATTTAAGAAATAAAAGTTTTGATATCTATAACTTTCATTATAACTTTTAGGAACATAGTTACACCCAAAACAAAGATTTCAAACCGCTGACAAGTTTCAAAAGTTAATGAAAATCGCAAGGAATGACCAGAAATCTCTTCCAATATTAAAGGATCAGCAAAGGCGTCAGCTTAAAGACAGAAGTCGATAAATAATAGAAAAAGCCAAAGTTAAGGAATTTTCAGCAACGACACAGGATAAGGCGTAGTCTCATTTCTTATGCTCGAGGTCTTGGGTTAAAAGTTTGAATTTTTAATGAAAATTCCTGACAACTTGTACTAAAGTTTCAAGACAAGATAGAGTTGGCTGAGAATGAAATATTTTAGCAAGAGTTTGTGTTGTGTATAGTTTTCCGAGAAGATGACAATGTGTCTCCGAGCCGAATTAATAGACGCCTGTTCAGAGATATGAGCTTCCTATCTTATGAAGTTGACACATCCAACCAGGATCCCGAGCAAAGCAGAGCAGTTAAAGAACCATGAAACCATTTCGGTTTCTTAATGTAAAATGTAAAAACATTGTTTCTTGATAGTGAACCAACCAGCCTCTTTAAACTCGGTCTCTAAAAGTCTGAGCCTGATCTAAAGTTTAAGTTTTCCAACAATCGTCTACTCCACAGGTTCTGGCTCACTAGGGTAGGTAGGTCATTGCACATCATCCGCTCGCTGCGTCTAACTCCTCTACCCAATCCACAAGGAGCTCATTGATGGAAAATTCCACTCCGCATTGTCAAGAGAGAAGAGTACAAACAGCAAACTGAGTAGCGTCCTCGGATGATTTATCTTTCTGTTCTTCCCATCAAAGGGTGTCATTACAAAGTTTTCTGTTGAGGAAACTAAATTCAATGAAGAAAACGACTTCCAAGAAGACAACATGTCAACCAAGTTTTTCTTTTTAAAAATGTTTCACAGTTGAGCATTAGCCATTATTTGACTGATGCTGAAATAAAATATAAAATGGATCTTTATTATAATATATGTATTATTTTTTTAAGATAAAGAGCTTACTTATTTGTGTTAATATGTCACAATTTTTAGTGGGTAGCATCGACATTAGGAAAACTAATGCTTATGCATCATATCTCCAACCAACCATTATGTTCCAATATCAATCGCATAATGCCGCCACTGGTCGTTGCCCACTCTACAACTAGCCCAATTGTCTTCACGAGGCTAGGGTAGGGCCTGACAACCAAAGTACAGAGCCGAAAAAATCCGACCCCGTCGGAATTCGAACCCGGGTGACCTGGAGTGCAATCCGAGCAGGCTACCGCAAGGCCAAGGTAACTACTTTTGTATTTTAATCAATTAGATATCCAGATATGTGTTAAATGTACAACTAGATATCGCCTGACTAACTAGATCTTTTACAAAAATATGTTGCAGACTGTTCACAGCGTCCAAGTGTCCAAGTCAACCTGAATTGAAAACTAGGGTCTAGGATTAAAACAAAGATAAGCCAGTCCCTTCAAGTCTGACAATGTGGTAAGTTGTAAAATTATTTTACAATTCGGCCCTAAGTCTTTCTAGCCTGATATGTATTCTAGCCAGTAAAAAAGTTCAAACTTCATAAAGATAAAACAGTAATTACTTTAAGACAGATGAAAATTACAAGCCTTTAATTTGTATGTTTAAATATTTATTCAACTTCCTTGTTAATCTGAACCCCCAAAAAACACTTCGTGTAAAAATAGTCGTCAAGTGTTGGAATAGTTAAAAAGAACTGATATCAAAAACGTCAATTTTCTATGTTTCAAGGAATTATTTTCACGTAATTAGTCACACAACAAAATAATACTCTTGAAAGAACCATGTTGTATAGTTACAGAACCACGTCCTTGAATACTGCATACTGTTTTGTTCTGAAATTGATGTGTAGTAATCTGCTAACAAAACAGTGTGCAGTAGTCAAGGACGTGGTTCTGTAACTATACAACATGGTTCTTTCAAGAGTATTATTTTGTTGTGTGACTAATTACGTGAAAATAATTCCTTGAAACATAGAAAATTGACGTTTTTGATATCAGTTCTTTTTAACTATTCCAACACTTGACGACTATTTTTACACGAAGTGTTTTTTGGGGGATATCACTACTTTTTGATTTAATTGATTTTCCTAAATCAGTGATGCAAAAAGGGCGTAAATCGACTTACACCCTTTTTCCATCAAGCCCCGCAAACAAAAAAGAAACTTTAGAAAGATGCTGAGAGAAAATTTTATAGTACTTTCTGAAGAGAGGAGAAATCTTGAGATAACAAGTGTGATCCTTTCAGTGACACTAGATAGCGCTCAGCACTTTTGTTGATCTTTTCAAATTTTGAATCCCACTGCTAGATTCACTAAGAGAAAAGTACCCCGTTTCAGTATTGTTGGCAATAATTAGAGATGGGTGATACCGAGTATTTCATAGAACCGGTACTTCAGTAATCGATTACATAAAAGTACCAAGTATTTACCCAGGTTCTTTTGTACTTGGTTTTTGAGATTCTGCGAGCGGATGTAAATGGAATAGTGGATTCGAGTAATTACTCAAGAACCAAGAACAAAAGCACCGTTTCTTTCATCATTCAGTACACGAACTAAATCTCACAAAGTTGCATTCTGAACTTGTACAGGAGATAAATCTCGGTTCACAAAATTTGTTAGGTGTTTTGGTTTTAAATCTATATATATAAATGCGAAAGTTAACACTCACTCACGTGACAGTCACTCACTCATTCATCTCGATTTCTCAGCACTGGTAAGTCCTAGGAAGCTGAAATTAGGCATGTAGGTCACTTTTAGGTCTTTAATGCACAATAAGAAAGGATTTTGAAATATTCCCACTGGGGCGCCCGCCACGGGGGAAAAAATGCGCATTTGCATGAAAAATTGCGCTCTTTCATCTTTTTACCTTTTCATCACTGTTTCTACCGGTTTTCTGGTGACTGAAAATTAATATATAGCTTCTTTCTATATTAAAGATGTGCAATAAGAAAGGTTTTCATAAAATTCTAACTGGGGTGCCAGCCCCGCTCAAAAGGGCGAGTCCTGAAAATTGGAAGGGCGCCACAATTTCTTTTACGTTCTTAGACTTAAATGACATTTTTTCTCGAAATTTATCGCACCGACCTTTCAATTCAAAGCCAGAAAGTTTTAGGCAAGGGTTTAAGCTTTCAATTGACATATCGATCGCGAATTTCTGATGAGCCGTTCTTGAGCTACGCCAGGTAAGGTAAAAAAAAATGGATGGGTAACACGTAAAATATTGTGACCTAATTGACATTTTTTTTTTTTTTTTAATTTGAAGTGACGACATATCAACTCAAAGTGAGAAAGTTTTAGGCAAGAGTCTGAGCTTTCCTTTGACATATCGATCGCAAAATTCTGATGAGCCCTTCTTGAGCTATGCCGGGTAAGGACAATAAATGGATTGTGACACACTTTTTTTCTCATATTTTTACTTTTCTGTGCGATGTGGTGTGAATGTGGTATGTGTGTGTTGTGTGTGTGTGATTTGTGTGTGGTGTGTGTGTTGTGTGTGGTGGTGTGGTGTGTTTTGTGTGTGTGATGGGCTGGCGAAGCGGCGGGTGTAAACCGCTAGTGTTTCAATAAATTAGAAGTTCCATTTCCTAGTTTAAAAACTGAGTTACATAATCTACACTTCCCTAAACCGTCCGATTGATTGAAACTTGAAACTGTGTTTCTTACTATGGCTTTAAGGAATGATGACCCATATATTTACCTAACTTCAAGTTCCTAAACATTAAAGTTAAGTCACAACTACTCAAAGTCGCTTTACTAAATCTACGCTGAAACCGGGACTTGAACCACCGACCTCTAGGTTACAAGTCCACTGCCTTATCGATCAAGCTACTGAGGTCGGTAAGTTGCTAAACATGGTGTCATTTCAGCATAATCAGTATAAATAGAAAAAGTAAGAAATTGTTCTAGATATACATTTTTATTATTATTATGTGACCTGGTTGCAGGGTATCCAATGAAACCCTTACAATTACACTGTGACCTAATTAGATCTATTGTTACTAGTTGATTCTATTTGGTTTTAACGTCCTGACTGAGATAGTCAGGACGGGGGTTTTACCCTCCATTCGCTGGGAATCGTACCAGCTACCCATATTAACCTCACCCAGCCTGGGTAGGGCCGGAAATGCCAGCCTCACGTGTTTGAATGAAACAGAATTTTTGTCGAAAAGTCTGCCCCAACCGAGAGTCACAACCATTAAGCCACGGAGGCTGGCTAGATATACATTTAATAATTATTAATAATAGGCAAACATGTATCCATGAAACATACCCTGAAAATTTCAGCTCGATTGGACAAAATATGCAACTTGTATCACGTTACATACATGTAGACTGATAGTTAGATTGTGACATATCAATGTTGATCAAGTTAAACTCTTAAACCATACTCACTTCATTCGAAACGGTCGTAGGAGGTTGACCCAAACTAGTAACTACTGTTTTTTTTCTCACGAGATATAACAGAAAACCGGCCATCCAAAGTACAGAGTAAAAAATTCTACCTAGCCGGGATTCGAACCCAGGTCACCTTGCAAACTTTGTGTTTTACCTACACCAGTCGACGACCACAGAGACTGCTCAATACGTAATATTTTATTATATTTATTTATTTTATTATATTTGATCTTACTGGCCAATATTTTATACACTTCTCATAATATAGACCTAGTTTACCTCTTGATGTAGAAATCTTTGAATGAAGTTATAAAACGTTATTATTTCTCCTAACATTAATTGGTCTGTTGGCAGCTTGGATGAGGCAAAGACGATTAAATTCCACCCTTATTTTAAGTTCTATGTGAGGCGAAGTTTTTTTTGTTACTCTCATAATTAATATAAAATCAGTTTTTTCTTGTTATGTCTCACACTGTCGCTGATTTTTCTAAAAATTTATTTACATCGTAGTATAATTTTGCGTAATTAGACCTTTAGTAAGAACCTTCAGTCATCCACGTGGGATAATTAGGCGTGGCTCCAGGGTTCATTATAGATATTCCTTTAGAGAGCTTTAAATTCTTTTCTACTTGCTTCAACCATCTGAAATTAAGTGATCTCATTCCCTTTGACTAGGCCTTTCTAAAAACACCAAAAATACATCTCTAGGATAACAATGGACGGCTCTGGGCTCCATAATAAGTATTCCTTTCGAAGGCTATAACTCAAGTTTGGTCCAGTGTAATACTTTGATTATATTTTTATATTTTTTCCTATGATAAGTCCTTTCAAAAAATACCACAATCGCAGCTCCAAGATAACCAGGGACGGCTCTGTGCAACTATCCGCTTTTATTTTAGAAGGCTATATCTCTTATCCTATAAAAAAATAAATACTTGAAACTATAAAAGGTATGCAGAAATAAAAATTCCCTATCCAAAAACGTAGCTCACGTCTTTCCACGATAAGCACACGTTGCTGTACCCTTGACAGAAAATTGGTCTGAAAAAAAAACCCGTATGAATAATTTCATGAAATTCAAGATTTTACGCGTGGCCAGAAAACGACTTTAACTGTACGTAGGAACCTCGCGCTTTCGTGAAACACAATCTATTTTTGCGTCTCATTACGAATTTGAAATAAAAATTGATAAAAGTTAGCGGGAAGTGGGCGAAAACAATAAAACAAAATACATATAAACTCTGTTTCGTGTTAATATAGGCCGGTTGGCTGGCGCTACTTGACGAGCGCTCGCCTACCGGCGAGCTTGATGAGTTCATGATACCTTTTTTATCGATAGAGTGTATTTAAACATCATTACATAATATAAATTATGTGATCTTTAGTAGCTAAATGAAGTAATTAAAAAACTAGAAATGCCAGAGTTGTGTTAATAAATTGCTGAGCTAAGATTACCTTGCTGTCTGTAATTTATCCGGAACTCTAATCTACTTTATGCAAATGCACCGACAGAGGTCTCGTTAAACGCTATCGTACAAGGAATTACTTACTGCTTGTGACAACATGCAAAGACTTTTGCAAATTTGCAACATGCAATGGTCATTAAAGACGGAAGTCTGGAGAGTCGGCTTGAGTCACGCTGACGACGGCGACGCGACGTCAGGAAGCAGGAAACTATCCTGGATATGTATTTAGCTAGAGTTCCAGAGCTTGTCTGTAAAGTACTTTACTTATAAAGCCAAGTTAACAATTTCAATGCCACTAAAGCTGATGTATCAAATATTGTTTGAAAAAATCTATAATTAAAATTTTCTGGCCTATCATCAACAAAAACTTGGAAATTTCAAGATGTTCCACAAGCAGGTTCAGTGGACACAACAGGAACCCGACCAGGTGCAATAAGACCTTTGGGCAACAAATATAAAACGAATTGGGGCAAAAAATTACCATCCCTGAGTTCGTAGAACCCTCGCCCTCAACTCTTTTAGCAAAACAATGAGGTACTCCGCCACCTCATATGAACCCATTAACCCAAGCTGATAGCTTAATACCTATCCTTTAACGCATATACCATTAAAGTGAACTTAAGTTCCCCAGAGCTCACGTAACGACTGTAATGTCTACACAAGCCTCATTGGAGCTGACTCTACTATTATGTATTTAAAACAAAACTTATTTCCCAAGTCCTTTATGAAGTCTTTATTAGCAGAAAAGTTGCCTTTTCCCTCATGAGTTCTTCACTCTAACTCCCTCCCACCCCTCACAGTCTATAGCTCAGTGTTTGTCCCTCCTATCTTCTGTCCTCGTCCCTCTCATCACCCTCATCCTTCACTACTTCCAAGCCTAGCATTCCATTTCTTACTAATAATTATGCAATTTTCCAGCACAAATAAATGACTCTTTTAAGGGCTTTAGCTCCTGCTGGGACACTAATTTGCTCCAATATTCTACCACAGTCTTCAGAAGCGCTAATGCGACTAAATGCCTGACTTCTAATGCACGGATCTGGATTAAAAGGATTTCGGTGTTCAATTTGTGAATTCTCTCTCGCGGTGATGTTCACAACTACGACGGAGGTGAGGTTGAGGAGTTTGGAGCAGTGTAATGGCTTTGAGAGGATTTGAGGAGATAAACTTCAAATCTCACTCTTATTATAAGGCTCAGAATAATACTTTTAAAATACATTTCAATGTTAGTAATGCAAATTTTGGCGGGTTGTTTTTTTCTTCAAGTTTTCATAATGTATTCTCACATAATAGTTTAATATTTTCTTGTTTGAGAAAAATCTAACTTCAAAACGAAACCAATAACATAATATGAGACTTCAACTGATATATCTTCTCCTAGGTAGTTACAAGTGTTATAGATGTTTAGTTGTATTTAGAAAGAAACACATTACATACAATATCAACTAACAAGATTTTTCCTACTATTTCAAAGGCATGCATTTTCACCTTCAGATTCACAGGAATTACAATTCAAGTGCACATTTGCACTTAAAGGACAAAAACAAAATATTCCATTCCAATGTTTCTCTTTTCTTATAAATACAATGAAACAAATTTTTGGATAAAGTCACAAAAGATTTCAAGTTGCTTTTCCAGGTTTTTATTTTATATATCTCGACAAAGTTTGTTTGATATAAACGGTACGAGAAAAACACACAAAAGGGAACAAAAATATTTCCGTATTTTTTATTATTATTAAATTTTGTTCACTTTTGTAACTTTAGATTCTTGAAATGTGTTTTCACTGTATAATAGGAGAGTTTCTCAGAGTTGATTTTTTTTTCGAAAACTTCATACTCTTTTCTTTTTCCTTTTTGCCAATTGAAAAGAGATTTCCACTTAAATTGCTCAATGAACCGGAGGAGAATAAAGTTGGGCGTGAGTCTCAACAATAGAACACACTATCTGTAAAGGGTGTTTGCGAAGCTATGAAAATTTGCTACTCAGAGAATATCTGATACAAAATACTCCACGTACGAGTATGTCAAACAGATTAACTTTAACAGATCAAAACTTTAGCCTTATCCTAGGTCTCAATTCACTCGATCAATGTTTTCATGCAAAATTGTGTACACGGTAGATTCCGTGTTCGAAACCCAGATCCGACAAAAAATGTACATTACATAATGATTTTTGAAAAGACATCTTCCAGTGCGCTCATTTTGACCCAGCAGCTAAATGGGAGTTATACTTCTCGCTGATGAAAGGGGACTGAGAGGAGGCATACTCGGTATGGGCATTGAGCAAGCAACAACACAGACCAGAAGATGCTTAAATAACTGTTTTCTCATGTCCAAGAAAAACCCAGAACGTTCTACAAAACTTGTGATTCTTTATTGAAAAAATAGAATCCGTCCAAAGTATTCTTGTATTCAGAAACATACTGTATATCCAAGGGTCAGGATATGAAATATAGCAAAACACAAGTTGAGAAGATTAGAAAGGAAAGGAAGTGGGAGGGAGGGAGAAAGCTTTTTGTCGCATAGGAACAGAAGACGAAGGAAAATCATCTCACTTCCGAACAAAAGAAAGACAAAGGAAGTAAAGAAATTGTGGAGAGAATATGAAAGGAAACAAATACAAAGACCAGCATACGAGGGCGAGACGGTTGATATAGTTTCTATGTCCAATAAAATTTTTCTAGAAAAGTCAAAGAATAATATAAAATATGCAATATCTTCTGTTGAAAATTATTGATATGATAAGAAGATAGACACAATGAAATGCAGTTCCTGGTACGGTAATAACTAATAACCAATGTGCTTACCCACAAGAAAGGACTCAATTTAAAATTATGGAACAAAATAAAGTAGGTAAGAGCTGAAGTAGATGAACAAGCATTAAACATAGCTACACTCAGCTATACGAGCACATTAAGAAGTGCCAAAACTGTGCTTAGTCAGTAATGTCCCTGCTTACACATTAACATCACAGACAGCCTTTATCTGAAAGAATAAATAATATTATGAAGGAGAAATATCCCAGAGAGAAATAAAAGGAGGCAAAGAAGAATAATAAATAAATAAAAAACAAAAGTAAAATAAAACTTAAGTGAGATAAGAAAGAGAAACCGGAGGAGAAAATCAAAGTTAAAGAAAATTTATCATGGCAAGTGTGATGCGACGCGCCAAGAAAGAATTTTTTTGGAATCTTTTCTAAGCTTATACATAAATATAAAAAGTTCAAAATTTCTTCTGATTAAGAAGTATAATATATTACACTTGGAGTCTATATTTTAGTATCCTGAATAAAAGTCGGGACTCTCTTTTGCTAAGTTACTATCTATGTATCTATTACAAAATGAATAGATATACGATAATAAGTACTGTTGACTAGTAATAGAACAAAATAAATTAAATTTTTGCTCTGTTGAGAATAAAACTTTTTACACTCCATTATCAGGCGGAAAAAGAGAGCCACATACGAAGCATGCGAATGAGTTGTGGTTTGTGGGAGAAATGCAAGTTCTGTCTCAGTTAGTAACTGAAAGTTGAAACCACAACAAGGGTTAAAAACCATAGACACGGCAGGAACAGACTGATTGATTGTACAGTTTGCCTTTCGAGTCAATGCGCAGTGTTACCATTTAATGAAATTAATGGAAATACTTAAGTTTGTTTGAAAGAACTTCCAGTTCTGTTCCAGCTATCTGAGCCTTTATTGCCACACTCTGGCAGCGCCATTTGCAACAAAAACGGTTTTCAAGAGCCCAGCAGTTCAAATGAAACGAGAATTTATTTCAAACTCAGTAGAGAAAACGGGGAAAAGGTCAAAACGGTATTTCAAAAACTCAGTTCTTTGCCTAGTGCCTGATGGAGGCGGCACGTGGGTCATACAATTATTAGTGCGTTGTTCTGCACCAAACCTATGTCAATACAAGACTATAACTCCGTCCGTCTCCTATCTTCGTTAGTGTTCTTTTTGTTTAGTTTGGTTTTGGTAGTTAAATATTATCCTCAAAATAGGACAAAAAATGACACTGTGGAAGTTTTTTGTTTGTTGATATACATAAATACGTCCTAAAAATGGCAGTTTATAAAAAAATATTCTCAACAAAATCTTTTCGTTCGATTTCTTTCATTTAAAAGTTCATTTTTTTAAAATAATGTGAAGAGTCTGGGGCTGCAGTCTGTTAGGGCTGCAGGAGCAGTTTCCGACGGAACTATCGACTCTAGCAGGAAACGTCCAATACAAAGATTTTCTACACCTGGCAGAAATCTTGAAAGCCACCAGATTATAAGCTTGTTAGGGCTCTCTGGTTTCCTCCCCCAGCAAACTTTACCTTTTCAGAATGGTTCATTCTCTGGACTTGTATATCTTTTCATCAGAAAGTTATCATCACAAATAACGCCGCAGTATTGCAAATAAATTAAGCTTCTGCTTGTACAGTGACCACAGAGTATTGTATAATAAATATAATACTGTTTTATGTTATAGGCACAGTTCAGATATTGTCTAATGTTTGATAATTGTATTAGTTCGGCAAAAATTTGTAAATTTACTTAGTACAGTCTTATGACCGTAATATTGTTTGTAATAAATAAATTACAAGCCTAAAAATCGTAGTGAAAGCAAAAGACACCAATAATTTGAGACTTATTCAGCGGGGGTTCTGCCGAAGCCACCACGAGTGACTCGTAGAAAAGTTCCATTTCTTTTCTTCCCAAACTACTCCCAGGGAGATGATAAACAAGTTTGAAGCAGAGCGCCACACTTTCATACTTTTTCAGGCAAATTAAACCTTATTTCGCTATCACAGTTTTTCTTACGAAGAACAGTTTACAACAGAACAGTTTACATTTACAACAGAAACACGTGGAAAACCATTGATATATTGGGGTGTTTTTTAACCATGAAACGACATGAGAGCGTGAAAAAAAAAGCATAGATTACTATACTTTTTAATATTTATTTATCGGTACATTTTAAACAATATTGAGAAAGCAAAAAAAATCGGAAGTAAAACATAGCAAATTATAAATTCAAAAGACTTTTAAAAAAATTGTGATTTTTTTGTGTTTATTAAAAAATCTAGTCATCGACAAAAGCTAAAAATTTCTCATTCAAATTAATATTAAGAACGCTATCATAATTAACAAAAAGAGTAATTATAACCATGATGATAGAATCTTCAGCATCATCCTCATCAATATCGTGATAAAGCTTTGTTTAATGGTACTTAATAATGAAAATATGTTAACCCTTGCTGACATACTCCATAAGAACAGTGAGTAATCAGAGTACATTTTATTTGTGAAGGCCATGCAAGATGAGCGATTTTCATTACAGATCAATATTACATAATGTTTCTCACCAGAATTCGAACATAATCATGACATTTACATCCACGAATGCAAAACCAGTATATCTACTATCTGCTAGGTTATATGTATAAGAAGAAGAAAATATCCTATCAGTATTTTTTTTTTTTTTTTTTTTTTTTTAAAAAAGATGAGTGTTTCACAGCCTTTTTTGTTTCGTAGCCATGAAACAGGAGCTACTGTAGACGCTTGTGGTCTGTGTTGTAGCCTGCCCATCCCGTAGTATGCCTCCCCTCTGATGGGCGAGAAGAGACACAATACTTCCCATTTAGGTGCTGGGTCAACACGAGCGCACCGGAAGGTATCCCTTACAAACAACTGTAACCAAATTTTGAATACAAATTTTTGTCGGCGCGGGGGTTCGAACCCGGGACCTTCCGCATGGCAAGCGAGTGCTTAACCACTGAGCTATTCGTGCGCTCATCTTGCACGAATAATCAGTATAAACAGAAAAGTGAGAAGTTGTACTAAATGTACATGAATATCAGAACACACCTGGACAGCTGTTTCGGGCTTATTTACTATCATCAGCAGGTAATAGTTCTGAATATCCATGCCATCAACTAACCTCTCCATTTTGATCAGTATAAACAGAAAAGTGAGAAGTTGTACTAGAATATCGCAAATATACTTTTTTCAATTTGGTTGAACATTATTGCTTCACTCAATGGCACATCATAATTATAATTGTCTCAACGTTCAACGAAAGGTTAATGCAAATTTCTACGATTTTATTCATAGAAGTGAAATAAATAATGGCATGTTATTAATTACGTAATTATAACGTAACAATTTTTACCCTTGATGTTTTTCATTTTTGCTTCGTCGACTTTTACATTTTTGTACAGAAAACAGCTGAATAAGCACTTCTCAACTTTTTTCATCACTTCCTCAGTGAAAAGCTAGGTCTATAAGAAAGAGAACTTCCACTGATGATAAAGTACAACGATAAAAATATGTGATATAGTTTCTTGTAAATAAACTGGTGAACATCATACGACTTTCTATTACAATTGAGAAGTTTTATCAAAAATTAACACAATGTCAGGTTAAATTCAAGGTATTAAGTATACGTGTGTAAAATTACCATTAAAAAGAAAATTATAAAATAAATCCATGTTTCTTATAGTTTACGAGAAATTACCATTTTAAAGGACATTATTAAAAAAATTAAAAATCCACATCTAATCGTTAACGAGATATTTGTACATAAAAAAAAAAAAAAAAAAAAACCTCTGAAATACAATGTACGATATCTTCGGCCCTGTTTTGTTCAAAAAACTAAAACTTCTCTTAAAATACTTTTAATGACAACTACTTTCCATAAGTGTATCACAAACAAGAAGGTTCAATTTACGATTCCAAAATTGCCCTTCTTGGGGCCGCCCCTGGTAATGATAAAAAATCAAAACTCAGTAGAAAATGTTTCCCCCTTGATATAATTGGACACGTGTATAAGCATTTCTCAAAATTTAAATCCAATCTCTAAATATTTCGAGTGGTTCCTTTTTTGGACCCTGTATATGTATACAATCGTACATACAAGATTATTTTGGTGTATTTACTATTGGTTGTTGGTTGGTTTAATGATCCTTATAGAAGTAGGTCTATATATACGTATTTATATATGATGTAGGTGTACTTCACAATGCACGTCACGATAATTGCCTACGTACACATCAGATGCATATTAGGAAAAATGTAACCGTCAAAAACAAAAAAGTCTATCACCGAATTTACATACGCCGACGTTTATATTTCTTCGAGGAAGAAATGTGCATCAAAAGTTGGAGAATCTTTCAAATTAAGGTAATAATAAGCAGAGAGCTGGAGGGGGTAGCATTGCATTTACCAATGGAAATATTAATTGATTTTATATGGAGGTAGGTAGGTACTCGATGTACTGCATGCATGTTCTCTAGTCGAAATATAACGTACAGATTATACTGCGATATAATAATTAAAAATGTGTATTGTTGGTAAAAAATGGTACAATTTCATTATTTTTCTCCTATTTAATTCCTCACAATCCAATTATAGATCTCTTCAGTCCTTGAAGGAATGAAATTACTCGGACTACAACCTCGATTTCCTTTTCCTCTTTTTCAGGTTCAAATATAAATAATAAATTTAATAACGGATGGATAATAGAGTACAAGCAAAGTTTATACAATAAGCGCTGGGAAATCTGTCTGCGTTCCACAGTTAACGTCTAGGTGTTATAGGATGTCAGTGTATCTATAGTAGGTATGTATATTTAATATTACATTACATTAAAAAAAGCTCTTAAAATCGACATTGAACGCAAGACTCAAACAAAACAACTACAGTAGGCAATTAGAAATAAATGTACAACTGTCGTATTCGTGGAATAATTAAACTCCTCCTAGTACTGAAGAGGTCAGCATGTATTCTTAAGCATGTGGTAATTGTGGTATACACACCCCTCATTCCAGCCTTTCTTTCAATTACGAAGCCTTTCTGATAAATTAATTCATAGGTTTTCTATTTAATTACACGAGTCTTTATTACACATGCAGTCATGCATTGCCTTCTTAATATCAGTGCCATACTGAACTTGTAAATGGTAAAGGTATTAAATATCAGAGCTAATCAGAGATATAACCAAAAAACATAATGGCAGATTTTCATGAAATTCTTCCGGGTGCCTCCGTTCAACGCCATAAAACTACATGCCAAATTTCACCGCTCAACGCACACACACACACATAAACACACACACGCACACATACACACACACACGCACGCACCCGCACACACACACACACACACGCACGCACGCACACACTTACACACACACACACATACACACACACTCACGTATCTAATGGGTAGGTAATAGAAAGTAAAAATGTTGCTAAGATGTGACTGTATAAAAAGTGCAGCTATACCATTGTTTCCATGCAACTGTAGCACCTACTGTGGCCTTTCTTGTTTATAACTACATCTACCTTATGCTTTTTCATAGTGGCTGTACGCTTTAAAGCCCATTTATCACTCAGTAGTTAAACCTTTATATTTCAGTAGTCGGACCTCCATATCTAAGGAAGTAAAGTTTATGATGTTTTCACTGTCTTAATAGCTTTGAGGAGAGAACCAACGACCTTGGCCGAGTAGTATTTTTCTAATAAATTCAATGATTTCATCGGACCTGTCGGTAGAATACCACTCCTCTTGAAAGAGAGGCAGGCAGGGAGGTCTATTTTTACTGAGTTAGTCTTGTTGGTTGACTTATGAAAGCGTCATGAAAGCGAATCCTGTACAACTAGTTATGTGATAATTACTACTTGACCCGTATGAACATGAAACGGTAAAGTATTGTAAACTAGAACCAAACCTGATTCAGAATAAAGTATCAAAAGGTAACAATCAAGCAGATGGAGAAGGCAATGAGGAAAAAGAGGAGCAAACTCGGAAAATTTCATCAAGATTTTCTTATTCATCCGAAAAGAGACAAAATTCTCCCATTCCTTCTAAACCCTTCTGCCTAGCACCAACACACATTAAACCACGTTAACAAACACTGTACTGAAATGCAACCAAGTGTGCCAGAAGCTTTGATGAGAGCGGAGGAGTGGAGGAGAAGGATACGTTATTACAATTTCTGTGGAGGTGCGAGGATGTGACGAACATGCGAGTAGTTCATGCGTTTCCCAACAACTTGCTTCCCTAATGAGTCGAGACCCTTTTCGCCCCCTTTTTTCTGTGTTTTATTCGGAAGATTTCGTTCAAGGAAAAAGGATCTTAAGAATCAAATTAAGCTTTAGAAATACACGATACATTTATACGACAGTAGAAGGAATTATTTGTGGGTAGTCGTTTCCACGTTACTTAACTGCAGCTGTTATTTTATTATTAGTTGTAAATGTTCGATTAAATTAATAAGATTTGTTTTCATTTACGCAAAGGAAAATGTAAAGCGATAGGGTAGAATCTGATAGAGTATTATGTCTGATATTAAGACAAAAACATACAAAGTAACACAACTCAATCATTCGAGATAAAAATCTTTTGATTCCAGGATTTAATTTTAGTGGATGTGACAAAAGAACATCCATGAATGAATTTGATGTAATGTTACGATGAAAATTATTACATATTTATAAAATCTTTAACCGTACAATCTATTGTCTACATCCATAAAACTCAAATCTGTGCGTGTCTGGCTGACTATGTCCTCTAAGGGTTATCTGTTCACAATACCACAGCCCAAACGGTAACAGATATTGAAATTTTCATGAGAGCTGACCCTCCCAACCACCGTTAAACTACCTACTAGAAATTATCAAAATTCAAATATCTATTACCATTTTCAAGATATCAAGACATCTGCTAGAGCGCGCTAAGCATTTCATCTCAAACATCCTTTACTAATTATGACAATATTCTCTTCATTGACTTTACGCACTTCAAAGGGAGAAAATTTTATTTTTAGTGGATGTGTCAAATTCACAAAAACTGTGCCAATATTTTGCGTGATTTGTGAGCATATTACGTTAAATTCTGTTTTTGGATGATTCCCTTATATAAAACGCTTTCAATTGAGTAATACTTTTGGTGAGAACAACTTAGGTACACTGGATGTCTCCTTTTCCGTTCACATCCAAAATCTGACGTTCACGCCACTCGTTTCATTTCGGAGTCAAATAACGGAGGAGTGTGTAAACAAGACTTCAATTGTGCTAATATAGCTTCACATCCACTTCATCCTATCCCTTATCTCTTGTCCTGCCCCTCACATTCACTCTTCTTTTCTTTCCCCGTCTCTTCCTGTTTTTCTGTCTTCTTTCATCTCAGGCTTTTCATAATTTTTATCTTCCTTCCTCACCTTATTGCATTCACTCCTGTTTTATGTCCTCTCAATTTATACTGTCTTTCTCTACCTCGCACTTGTTTTGGCTTCCTCTTTTACTTATTTCTTCTGTTTTTACTTTCTACTGCTAAATTTTTAACTTTCTATTTTCCAATTATTCCATGTATGGTATTTTTCTCCACCCATATTCATCATCTCCTCCAATTCCACTTAGCTCTTCATTGTCTACTTTTCTTATCTTTTCGCTTTCTTCTTATTTTTACTTCCTTCTTCTTTCTCAATCTGCATGTCCTCCATCCACCTCCTAATGCTCCCTCCCATAAACACTTGAGAAGCGTCTCCATTGAGCTGAGACGATGAGAGGGGAGAGACGGAACTGTGTTTACTCTCCGCCAACACACGTATGCAAATTTGAGAGCGCACTGAAAGTTTTTATTCAATAATATTTTATTAACTTGATTTTCGCTTCTTGTGTACACAGACCAATAAGGGGTGTCGTCAAGGGATTTCATGTACACAGATCCGGTGACATTTCCTTCAAGTATTGGTTCTTTGAGAGGAGATCGTCTATTCAAATGTCTACTATTTGTACGAAGTATATGGGGGTTTGGCGTTTGTTTGAATATCATGTCAGAGAAACGGTGGGTGGTTTGCTCCAAAGATTTAGAAGAGGGTCTTTGGCATTACCAATGATCTTCCAAGTTTCTCGTTGAACGAATCCCCTGTTGTTACTGTTTATCTTGCAAGACTTGAGTGATCTCAACTTTAATTAAAGTACCCTACTTTTTTCATTCTAAGAAAAGTACCTAGGCAAAATTACCTCAACTCAATTTATTTATTGAAAAAGAACTATTAGCTTTTACACCCTGTAGATCCGGTAATTTCCTTCGACAAGATCAACTCTCAAATGAAAACAATCGCTAACTTGATTTTCAATTTCCCAACGTATGGAAAGAGAGATGAAGATTGAAGAAGCAAAGGATGAAGAGAGAGAAGACAAGAGACTGTCAATTTTGAGATCATAATAATGGAAATACAAACAAAGAGATAGTTGATGAGGAAAAGGAGGAGAAAATGAGAAGAATAGAGAATAATTATCAAGCAAAGGGAGGGAAGGTAAGGATAAAAAATAGAGAAAGAAGGAAAACAACGAGAAAAGAAAATGTCATTTCTGGTGTAGGAAGAAACGCTCGAGCTAACATTAAAAAGGAAGCAGAAAATAAACTAACAGAGAGAAAACTCGTAAAAAAGTCAAGCAACGACTCCCGAGGTGAAAATGTAAAAGAGATTAGAATGTTTTATTGACACGAAGATTATGAAACTCCAACCTGTCTGAACCTCCTTGGGCCAGAGTCTACTCATCCATTTTGGACAACCTTGTATCTGAGAGTGAAGAAGGGAGGTAGGTGGCAGTGAAACTGTTAGAGGGGTGAGGTAAAATTAATGAGCAGATGGAGGTCTCAGAATAGTGTCTGTAGATCAAATCTTGTAAAAAATAATTTATATAATTGACAGTTTGTAATAATCTTGAGTGTTGGCGAGATAATCCTATAACCATATGATATCTATAACGGTAAAAAAATCAAATGTAAAAGCCGGCACAAATAGTTCTTCTCACAAGAACTATTGTGGAAAACCGATTCCAAAGACAAACAAACAGGCTCTCAGCTAAGGCTTTAAGTGCACAATAAATCAGTTTGCCTGTCTTCTATAGAAATATCGGGGTGAGATGCGTCTACAAAATTTGTACACAATGCTAGTTCATGCATCCATAAATATCTATAAGCGCTCACTTTAAATAATACTTGAGCCAAAGGGATATGTGCATATGGATAAACACGTAGAAGAAATAAATTTCAATGCTCGTACATATTTCGTCTGAGATGGAAAGGGTAGGGGAGTATAAATCATGACGGGTACAACTTTCTTGAATGAAAGGGATTTTAATGTACAGGGTCAAAGTGGACAAGCGTGAAGTTTCATTAAATCACTAACAAATAAACCGAAAACTATTATTTTTCTGTCAGCACTGAAATGACCTGACAGAGAAAAATCGTGTTCGTGTATCATACGATCCTGATCCAGGTGTCACTTCATTCAGGGAGAAACTTCTTTCGGTAGTGGAGGAAAATTAAACATCATTTATTAATTTTGATAGAAAAATAACAAAATAGTTCATTTTTAAAAAGAAAGATGTCGAGAAAGAGAAATAATCAATTCTACCGTTTACAGCAATGTGGTGGTGTAAGCCCAAGCAACAGAAATAACGAGAAAAATAACCTTTTTCTATAACCCTGTATAAATGAAGTTGACAAGGATAAAAACAATATTGCGTAGACATTTAATGGGATTAATATCATATTTGTTAATGAGATTATAAATATTAAGGGTTGCCTGGGAGACTTGCATAAAGAATTATAAAGGGGGGCAATATATAATAAAACATAATATTCAAATATTTTAAACTCAAATAATAAAGGGGTTTGTTGACATCTCTTACTTTCTTATCCTCTTTGGCTCTTTTTACCCCCTCCCCCTCCTAGAATTCCTTCTTTACAACCCCCCCCCCCTCCTTATTCCCTACTCTGACATGTGCATTTATACTGATGACACGTGCATGAAAACGGCGAATGAATAATTGACAACTTATGTACCTAATGTGGCAAACGAGATGACGTCTGGGGAAGTAATTGTATCATTATTTAACAGATCTCGAATATCATTATTTAGAAAGATGAGGAGGATCATAATTTATAAAGATCTGTATCACTATATAAACCAGGGGTAGGCAACCAGTGGCGGGAGATACAGAGCAACAGAATAATTCGAATCAACAATTAAAATTCTCGCCCATCAGAGGGGAGGCATAATACGGGATGGGCAAGCTACAACACAGACCACAAGCGTCGACAGTAGCTCCTGTTTCATGGCTACGACATAAAAGAAAGACTACAAAAGACTCATTTTTTAAAAAAAAAATTGAAATTATCTAGTCGAGATATTAAACACAGAAGCGGGCTACCATGCCAAACAAAATGAAAGACTATTACAGTGACTACCTTACATACTATACTATTATCCTATTTTTTAGCGTGAAATGATAATTTCAATGCAAATCCATGGC
This sequence comes from Bactericera cockerelli, assembly GCA_024516035.1. NCBI lineage: Eukaryota > Metazoa > Arthropoda > Insecta > Hemiptera > Triozidae > Bactericera > Bactericera cockerelli. Next base: position 24,347,709 of record CM044956.1, read on the forward strand.
ACTTATGCTATTTTAGGTGTAAGCCCATATGTCCACGTGCTGTCACCAATAAATGAGACTTTGTTTAGACTGGGAGAGTAAAGGGACACTTTAGTCTCATTCTTGCAGGATAAAGAGATAATTGTATTTTTGGGGATACAGTAAAGTGGTACGTGTGACAAAGTTTAGTCACCCCTGATATGAGTTCCAATTAAAACTCCTGATGACGTATGAAAGATAGAAGGGAAACTGACTTTTCTTCGCCCTTGAACAGAGGATGAAATAGATATTAATGTTGATTGAAATAAGAATTTAATGAGTAAAAGACTGCTTAAGAGGTAAAGGTGTTTGTTCCGAGTTAACATTACAAGTATGATGGTCTGATACCTAGATATACAATATAATATCTAGGTAAATTGTCTGTGTCATTATTAGAAGTAAATTGATTAGATAATTTTATTCAATGATGATATTCTAACTATTCGGACGAATACAATAAAATTCGTGTATATAATTAAAATTTGTGTATAAACCCATTACTCTTTTGTTTTTTAATTATTCAAAGGACATTTTTGTACACTGGACACACAAATATTAGCAGGTAACTGTATGTTTCAAAGTCCACTGATGCTGTTAATAGGCTTACTTCTAGTATGAAACTATGAACTCCTAATGCTGGTATGTGCTCCAAAACAGTCGCAGTTAAAACTAAAAGGCAACAGAATCTCGTATATCATGGACCTGGATTTTGAGACCTCGTCAGTACAGTGTACTTGACAATAATACAGAATGTGTTTGTTTAAGAACTCGTAATGATGTTCATACACAAACACATTCATTTAAACATAAGAACATATTTGAAATAATGATTCTAAGAGATAAATAAGCAAAGGAATGAAAGCTTCTTGTCCTTGATCTTACGGATCTCATTTTTCTCCAAGTATACCTAGAATAATCATGTTCATAATAAAAAAGGTGCTATATTAACCAGTTATGGTAATGGGACTCCCTGTCTCGAGCCGATAATAAATAAAGCACTACTATACATGCTCAGATTAAGTACAGAAAACCAAGTCATGTAAAAGAGAATTGATAGAAAAATACATCCCAGTTACCCCTTGTTTGGGAGTTGGGGTTTCAAACTCTGAAATTCACATAAGGAAAGGATTCCCTATGTACCAGGTTCGGGTATAAAACACTATCAATAATAATACTCTTTAAAGTGGAAGGTAACCACTAGGCGAGGCTCAAAGCATTTTCTACCACCTATCCTCAGAGTCTTACTTTTATGTGGATACTAGCCATTTGCCCGTGCTTTGCAACGGGACTAAATTTCAAATTTACTAAGGCATGGCCGTACTGCTGGACAGCAATGCCTTTTTGAACTTTTTATAATTTTTCTGGACAAAGCGATAATGGTTTTGGGGGGGTCAATTCTGAGACATTTTTCGCTATCTCTTACCGTTTTGGCTAAACAACTCCGGACAAACAAACAAACATCGGTAGGTAGGTAGTCCTTTTTTCTGTTTTATAAATAGAGATACTCTGAATCAGGGGGGAATGAGGAAAATATGTATGCATTGGAAAAATGAGGAAAAATGCATGCATTGGGTGGAATTCGAACCAACGGACCTCTGCGCTACTTGAAGTACCGCACGAAGGACTCACCCAGGATCTCGACGGTGTGGATCTGGTCCCTGTTCTCCTGGTCGGCTAGCTGGCACACGTAGTCCCCGGCGTCCTGCGGCATCACGTCCGATATCTCCAGGTTGTACCCGTCCACCAGACGGAACCTGGAGTCCCGGGTCACCATCAGGGTGGACGCTGTCAGCACCGCCGTGCCCCGTCGCCATAGCAACACGTAGGTGCCTGTGGAGGAATGGAGATGTCAATCGATGGGTCTTGGATATAAGAGAATCATTTCCTTGTCAAATTTACAACTACCCGTCAAAGTGAACAACTACCCGTCAGGTGAATATGCCTGACGGGGCCAGCTGGGAAAGGTTAGTGTCAGGTGAATTCATCTGACGTGGCGATCAACGTGTTAAGGGAAAATAACCTCTTTATAAGAAAAACCTGGATGGTGTTAATGACTATAAATGCTTATAAATAAATAAAAATGTGTATATTATATTCTACTCAATTTTTCCAGCCTTCAAAAACTCTCTTTATAAGAGAAACCTGGATGGTGCTAATGACTATAAATGCTAATAAATAAATAAAAGTGTGTATATTCTACTCAATTTTTCCAGCCTTCAAAAACTGCTCCATGGAACCTATCCTGTTGTGAGCTACAATGCAAGTATCCGTGTCCCGTTGTGATGTCTTACAGTTAAAATCTTATACGGAAGAGAAGAGATCGGGGCGGTAGGTACTTAGCGGCTTAGTACAAGAGAGGTTGTATCAACCAGGTTGGACTACATGTAGGTACTTACCACACATCCACTTAAATGGTAATTTCATATGAAATTTGTCGAGATTCTAGTTGATAATGTTCAATAACTGAGTAGAGCTTCATTTTCCATAATACAAATAAAGGTTCCACAAATAATGATAAAGGTAGAAGCGATTTTCCAATAACAGAATATTTTATTTACAATTTTGCTCTATTGTGAAGGTATATGCAAAATGATTTACCCTTGTACAAAAGAGCAATCTAAAGCTTTTGAAAAATAGTAATATTCATGAACTCATTCCTCAATGCGGAGGCCTCTCTCTCTTCTCTATTATTCTCTCTATCCTTTGAACACAAAGAGAGAAATATATAGAAGGCCATATATTATATAACTAGCGGGCTGCACCCGCTTCGCCAAGCCATCACACACACACCACCCATACATCACACACCACACCCACACACCACATACACACACCACATACACACACCACACACACCTCACACACACAAACCACACACACACACCCATCCACACACAAACACATCCACACACACACACACACATCCACATCCACACGCACACCCATACACAGACACCCACCCAAACACACCCACACACATCACACATACACACACCCATCCACAAACACACACACATCCACACACACACACACACCCACCCACCCACCCACCCACACACACACAACACAACACACCACACACAAACCACACACATACACACACACCCATCCACACACACACAGATCCACACACACACATCCACACACACACACACACACACACACACACACACACACACACACACACGCACCACCACCACCACACACACACACCACATCATCGCTGTAAATTTCAAAATCCCGAGCCAAATCTATCATAGCGGATATTGATAATGTAGCAAACTGGCCTATATTTTGAGAACGGTTTGTCAGAATATGGCAACAAAGGGCTCAATTAAAAGCATGTGATGTTTTTAGACAGTTTTTACAATAAAATTATAGGTTCTCGCGATAATTTTTAAGTTCCGCGCTGGAATCTCTAAAAAAACGTAAAAAGTCTGAATAAAAGGTAGAAATTTCGAACATTCTGGCTTATATCTCAAGAACGGTACGTCAGAATGTGGCCTCAAATGTATTAATTGAAAGCTCGTTTTGTCTAATTTGTTATTAAATAATAAAAAATATAGGTCCTCGCGATAAATTTTAAGTTCCATGCTGGAATCTGTTAAAAAACGTGAAAAGTCTGAAAAAAAGGTCAAAATTTCGAACATTCTGGCTTATATCTCCAGAACGGTACGTCAGAATGTGGCCTAATATAAATTAAATGAAAGCTAGTTTTGTCTTATGTGTTATTATGTAATAAAAAATATAGGTCCTCGCGACAAATTTTAAGTTCCGCGCTGGATTCTGCTAAAAAACGTGAAAATTCTGAAAAAAAGGTCGAAATTTCGAACATTCTGGCTTATATCTCCAGAACGGTACGTCAGAATGTGGCCTAAAATGAATTAAATGAAAGTTAATTTTGTCTAATGTGTTATTAAATAATAAAAAATATAGGTCCTCGCGATAGATTTCAAGTTCCAGGGCAAAGATTGTCTTAAAATCGGACCCTTCCTCAAGGCAATACTTGAGGAAGGTCATAACTGAAGGACGGTTTGGAATTTCGGACTTTTGATAGTTTTCCTGGTATTTTCCGGCAATTTTACTTGGGGTCATCTCTCATCAATTTTTCGCTATCTCTTACCGTTTCGCCTAAACAATTCCTGCACACAAAGCCCAAAAAGACACAAAGCCACAAAGACACAAAGCCACAAAGCCCGTCCATATTTCTCATTTATATATAGAGATATGTGTATGTATAGATTAGGACGTCTGATGAAACATTGGATGTCGAATAAAAACATGAAAATTATCATGGAAAATATGTACAGATGCAAATAATTTGAATTTTATTTTCCACTCCTCTTTGCTTTTTCAACTTTTCTTTGAGAAAGAAGTACCAAGAGAAAAAATGTAAATTTAATAATTCAATTAAAACGAGGAATATGATTTTGTTTAGCATATTAATTATTTAATCTCTGTAGTCGTAGAAAGAGGAGAGGACTTTGTATAACTAAAAGCTAGAAGTGGTGATTGTATATTATCAGGAATTAATTGCAGGGGATTTAGTGCTACGGGATGTATCTTCAATCTCTTCTCTGCTATGATGAAGGCTTTTATAAGGCTCATTCGCATTATTTCTTCAATCTAATTTTGTTGAGTACATTGAAGTCTCTTGATACATGAAAATTATTCTAAACTTCATAGTGACATCTATTCACCCTATGACACAGTTCATGAATAATTACATTGTGTTGCAGACGGTGGCTTTAACCGCAGGCTTGATGATATCTGGTGTTACAAACAAGACATCAACAAAGGATTTTTATAGATACCACGGTACGGATGGAAACTTCAAAAGAGTAAGCTGGAATTGTAGATCAAGAAAAGAAGGCTACTTATGAACTAAGAATACCATAATTCCGACAAAATTACCAGATCCAGGAAATCTCAGTTATTGGTGTACTGGTTGGAGCTCGATAAGCAAATCCGAAAAAATTAAAGGAGTTTTGAAAAATGTTTAACTTCCCGAAATCCATGATCAAAGAAATTGTTGTGTCAGCAATACGTGGACCTTGTCGCATAATCAAAAACTACCTCTACAAAACATCTTGAAATAACCATAATCACCATACCTATGCCAAAACATAAGTGTTAAGTACTGTGTCTTATGGCAAACATCGATAGTGATGTCAGTTTGTTAGTAAATAAATTTTACTTTCCCTCTCTCTCATACTTGATTGTCTCTAATGTTGAAAGATCCTTCATGAACACGCTTGCTTGATTTCTGCTCACTTTAACCACCATTTTCATGACTGGCCGACCTCAGTAACTTAATCGATCAAGCGGCGGACTTGTAACCTGGAGGTCGGTCGTTCAAGTTCCGGTTTCAGCGTAGATTTAGTGAAGCGAGTTTAAGTAGTTGTTATATCACGAAAGTGATTAACACAAAATATAATAACTTTCAACTTTTCATTTTCATGAATGGCCCAATATCTTAGAGATCTTTTCAGAACCCACGCCTCACAGGCCCTCTGGCATCTGAAACACCCGTGCCTATCCACACCACAAGTAAGCCAGAGCCTGAGAAGTAGACAGCCCGGGGAATATGAAGAAGTATTGCTTTGTGTTGTGTCATTTAAGTTGTGCTCCGCGTGTTTATTTAAATCCCCCCAAAAACACCACTTCGTGGTTAAAAAAAGAAGAACGCCTCACTTAAAAGAATGATTATAATTAGCTAAAAATAAATGATATCAAATTGAGAACACCTTACCACCTCTCTTTCTATATCTCTGCACTCCTCTCTGAATTTATTCCTTTTATGTTTATCTTTCTTTATCCTTTCTAGGGGTCATCCCAAACTTGATTTCTCTTTAAATTTACTTGTTGCACGGCAATAAAAAAGGCGGTCGGAGTATGATTTTTCTGAACTTATTTGATTTGAATCGAGAAAATTACACTGCGACCGCCTTTTTTATTGCCGTGCAACAAGTAAATTTAAAGAGAAATCAAGTTTGGGATGACCCCTAGAAAGGATAAAGAAAGATAAACATAAAAGGAATAAATTCAGAGAGGAGTGCAGAGATATAGAAAGAGAGGTGGTAAGGTGTTCTCAATTTGATATCATTTATTTTTAGCTAATTATAATCATTCTTTTAAGTGAGGCGTTCTTCTTTTTTTAACCACGAAGTGGTGTTTTTGGGGGGATATCAGTTCTTTTTGTACGAAAATATAGGTTCATACACTACTGAAACATTATGAATAACAAAAGTAAATAAGCTGGGAAATGTGAATGTACCAAGTTGTCTTTTTTTTAAGATATACATAGTTTTAGCAGTATCTATTAAATTTTTCTAAGGTCAATATGTATTTGGATCACAGATTTGGCCCCCTGAGTCCCCAAAGTGAGTAAATAATATATAAATTTGCAATGCAAGACCTTTTGATTCTATACTCAACATGATTAGGTTTATCTTTCAATGCTAAATAGACCTCGGAGTCTCCTATGAGGGACACTAAAACACCTGGATTTACAAATACCAAAGAAATGAATTTGTAATCACCTTATCAAGGTGAGGTAATGAGTTCTCTCCCGTTGACCTTTTCTTACCCGAATTCTCTCCGGCTTGTTGCAAGAGTCACCACGAGTATCTCTCCCGGAAATAAGACCATGCTTTTTTACATTAGGTCTTTAAGAAAATGAAAACTATAAAATTATCATTTTTATTTAAGAATCGGCCTTTTATAAGGAAATCTTTTAAATCTCTAACTAATGAAAGGCAATCAATGCCTTCAGTGTATAGTAGAGTTAGGTAAAATACATAGAAGGCCATGCCTCAGGAATATAGTAGGGTTAGGGATAATACATAGAAGGCAATGCCTCGGGTTTATAGTAGGGTTAGGTAAATATATAGGCATGTCTTGGGTTTATCATAGGGTTAGGAGAAATACATAGAAGGCCATGCCTCAGGTCTATATCAATGATTCCTAGGTGTTTCGATTATAATTTTTATGCTAGGCCTAAACTATGTAGGTATAAAATCAGGTAAAAATGCAAGCGACGCGACGGGAGACAATTTGGTGTTGATAAAACCATGAGCGGGAGAGAACTCGGTGGTGACGTCCTTTATCAATACCTCACGAGGTATGAGTGTACCCCGGACATAATGGACAGAGAAAAAAAACTTCCCTGAAGGTAATCGAACCCAAGTCATCATGCGTGCAAGCCTAGTATGCTACCCACTTGGCCAAAGTCACTACTTTGTCACAACTTTTAGTGAGTAGCATCGACATTATGAGAGCTAATTCATCATATTTTATCTCCATCCAACCATGATTGTCCAAAATCAATCTCGTAATGCCGCCACAGGTCATTGCCCAATTCTGCAACTACAAAAATTTTCCTCGCCAGGGTAATGAGGTCGTCATGAAGATCAAATATAAAGATCGGAAAAACAAAACAACGTTAAGCCCAAATTGAAAATATAGAGCTAAAAAATTTCGTCCCCGCCAGGATTCGAACCCATGCTGACTGGGTGGCAGGTCGAGCATGCTAACAATAGACAAAGTTATCTTCTAAAGAAACGGACGGAAAATGAACTAACTAAATTAATACTTGGAAATTTAAACATTAAAATTTTGCAGTGAGAGAGCGAGGTCATCTCGAAAAATACATACTGGCCAAGATCTGACCACTAAGCTAAGGATTCGAAGGTACCTACCCGCCAAAGAAAATGAAAAGGCCACCAGGTGCCACCCAGTGGATCGGATGAAGGAATGAAATCAATAAATTTGGTATCTGCTCATCAAGATCTTTCATTTGATACCACTTAAGATTAGTGTTATCCTTCAATTCCCGATTTGGGCTCCCAAAACCCGAGGCCGCCCAAATGGGCCGCCCGCTTATAATTTAGAATTTTTTTTTGGTCCGGGCTCATCTCCATTATATCCTGATCACTTTAGACACCTCACTTATTCTTCAGTGCCAAGTTATAGACACGAAGTCGGGTCTCAAAGGATCCGTATGAAAAAAAAACAGAAAAAAAAAAAAAAAAAAATTATGAATCTTTTCATGTCTTTCACGATTGTTGGGGGGTCTCGAAAATAGGGTTCCCGGTGGCCTAGGAAGTCAAACAAAGAGTCAAATCAACTTATTTTTCAACGTAGAGCCCATTTCTGCAATAAAAATCGCGATTTTGAAATTCATGTTGCACTTTTCGCTGGCTGAAAGTACATGAAATGCATGGGAACTATGTTTTCCGTAACCTTACACTCTGCCGGGCTGTCTCTTTCTTTGTATAGGCGTTCTTCACACCTCGGCCGAGGTGTTTGATAATATAATATTCATAAATGCGGACTCTTCCGTTCTGTGTTGTTTCTTGAGATGTGGCCTGAAGGAGAAGAATGACCAAAGAAACCACCCTGAAGAAATTCTTTAATTGAATTGACTCTAATGCTCTCTCATTTTCTTTTTCATTCTAGTAAATAAAATCAACGGAGATGACATTGAACGTCTTAATTCAACAACATTATAATAATCTACTAATAATAAGATGTCAGAACAATATTTTGTGAAAATTGTGAAAATAACCTGTTCACCTTGTATTTTTATCTTCGTTTCTCAAGATAAAAATACAAGGTAAACATTTATACAATGTATGCAAGTATGTACATATTGTACATACATCCTCTTTATTTATAAACAATTTTTGTGTAAAAAAAGAGATGCTTCAGATTTTTTGAAAGACGATGGAAATATGTATATTATGAAAAGAAAGAGGCACAGAAAGAAAGAGTGAGTTAGAAATGAAAATATATGGGAATGCGCAAGGAGAAGGAGAAGATAAAAAAAGTGAGAGACGTGATGTCGACACGAGATAGCTCAAGATAAATGGTACCAGAAGAGGAAACAGTAATAATAATAATAGATATGTATATCCCAAAAAATGCTGAGAAATGGAGAAAAGTTTTGAACAAAGGAGAGAACTAAGGAGTGTGAGGGAGAAAAAGAGACGAAGATAAAAGAGAGAGAAACTTCGGAGGCTTTGAGAAAGAAAACTCATTTGAAAATTTTCTCCGAAATTATTCTGTTTAAAAAAATATTCATTTCAGAAGACGAGTGTGTGGCTTTATTTCATTTCAGAATATTAGATTACATTTGTGCCATTATGACACTAAAAAAATGAGTGGAGATTCGCAGGAACAAAGTAGAGGAGGGCTTGTAACTAGTTACTAACTAGTAGTTTTCAGAACCGTCTAACTAATGGTCCGATTGTGTTCGTAGCGCATTATTTGACCTCTTGGTAAAATGGAAAATCACAGTGTTACAAGTAGATCCATACAGCTATCACAATAGTTACAGTACAATAAGTGCATCATATATCATATACAGTATGTTTCAGAAAAGGTGGCCACCCCCTCGTAACTTTTGAACGCGACGGAATTTTCCAATTCTGTAAAGTCCTAGGTATAGGAAGTGCCCTATGGCCCATCCTGTGGTCATATTTATTTTTGGCCCCGGTCGGCCCTTCCGGCTTTTAGGCCATATTTTTTAATTTTTCTCGCGAATTTTAAATGGAATGCTATACTTTTTATTCCTGTTAATTAAAGTCCAAGTTAGGCTGAGTATAATGAGCTTTTAAAATTTTCAAAAACCTTATCAGGGGCGGAGCTAGTAGGGTGCAAGTTTCAAAATTGTTACACCCTGTATTTCAGCGTTAGTTAGATTTTTTAGTACTTTTTATATGTTCGTAGGTTCAAAATATTGATTTACACCATATGAAATCAAAAAAATATTCTTGTTTACTTCTAATCAGGGTCATAGTAAGGTTTTTGTAAAAGTACTTTTTTTCTCACGTCAATTTTTCCGTAAATTAATGGTGTTCTCGAAATTGGCATTTTTAGAGGTGAAAGTCTGCAGTGACATATGTTTTTTATGCTTGAAATCGGAAGAAAACTTAACGGAGCAGCGATTAAAATCATAAAAAAAGCCATTTAACCTGCTAGTTTTTTCACGACAGTGTCCGGTAAAGTGGGTGAATTTCGTATTGGATTTTTTTGTTGTTGAGGAAACACAATTGGCATAGAAAATAAATAATACCTAATAAGGGAATAATACTTCAATTAACATAACTAAATGCGAAATTAAATGAAGATTATTTCTTCTAAATCAGTGCCGGATAATTTTTTTTTTTCTCTCTCTCTCTCTCTCTCTTCGCCTCTTTAAAATAATTGAATTGGTTTAATTTTCACCCTCAAGAGTTTGGTACTTGACCTGGTATTTTTTTCTCTTAAATTTCGAGATAATTAGATTTTTATTTAGAGACCTTGTTAGGGATCGACTAAGTTATGTGTTGTGCCTTTTCCTTATTCTATTCCTTTAAATTCAAACGCCCGCGCAATACGAACGCGCCATCGAAAACCCCTCGTGAAAGTTACATCATATGATCATTACATAATCAGCTGAGTTCCCGTGATACCAAACCAAAAGAAAACCAAGAGCTCAGCAGTGATAAATCTAATCTCTTATCGGTACGTTGTACTTACCTTCTCTATCTAACGTGTTGAAGTGAATCTGTGAATTTCATCTTTTATCCAAAACCAAGAAAACCGTCGCGCTTTTCAATTGAATTTCCCTCACCCACTTGCTCTACCAACATATAACTGGTCGCGTCGAGACCGGATAAGCCTTTAAATTAAGTAGCCTTTTGGGGATTTTCATTTCATTCAATTTTAGCTGTTCAATTTTAGCTCTAGCCGCGTCGCGTCGGTAGTGTTTCTTTATCTTGTGTTTGTATCTTAAAACCTTTGTGCATTGTTCTTACTTCTGGAGATCAGGTAGGATCCATCCATTTCTTTCTTTTTGTGTATTTTGCATAAAAAATCATCTATAAAAAGCTGACATTTAGTACCTACGAAGTGTCAAATTCTACCTATTACTTTTTCCTAAGGTAGCCATTTTCCAAGCCAATTGTCTAGTTGTCGATTGCTTTTACAGCCTCCATTATCGGCTGTTCCTTACCTCCCGCACCAAATTTCAAATCAAAACAAATTAGCCATTTATTTTGTAAATATTTACGTCAATTATTTTTTTGTTTTTGAAAAACATTAGAATGGATTTGTGGATCTCTCAATAGGTACCAAGTGAATTTGAATACTGAATATATTACTATTGAACTAGTGTAGTTGTATATTGTATCGTAGGCATTGTAGGTATATTACCTGTTATCAGCTTAGAACTTTATCTCAAACCTTACGATAGGTAACCCTACGATATTCGAGTTCGAGTAGATAGGTAGGTATCTACTCGTTTATTTATGATTGAGGTCTCATTATTAATCTATTATTGATTTATTTTATTATTTATTTATTTATTATTGATTTATTTTTATTATTAATTTATCATTGATTTATTTTTATTATTGATTGATTATTTATTTATTATTGATTTTTTTTTAATATTTGAGCCTCATCAGGCTGTTAATATTTTAAACTGTCGTGTTAAGAATATTTATTTTTTTATCCTTAATCCTAGGGCACCTAGGGATTTCAAGCTCATATTACTCTTATAATCTTACTGTTTTATATCTAACCTTGGAATTTTGAGAATCTTTTTTTCTCGAATTCGTTTATCAAATAGTGTTACCTAACAATACAGATTTTTTTTTCACTTTTTATCACTCACCTTTTTTTTAATTATCATCAAAACTTGTAGGTTTTCTAAACTTAGTTTATCTATCTCTTTGAAGGTATGTGAGCCCTTTGAAGAGAATCTATGTACCCATCATCTATCGTGATTTACCGTGTGTATCTTATCGACTGGTTTCCTTAACGTAGTCAATCTGTGCTTATCTATTTATCTAAAATTAGTGATTTTTTTTCTGGGACTAGTGAGTCTTAGTAAATTTGCACCTATTTCCTTATCTATTTATCTAAAATCAGTGATTTTTTCTGGGACTAGTGAGTCTTAGTGAATTTGTATCTATTACCTAATACCCTGTTGGGTTTTTTTCCGTTTAAAAACTTTTTATTAAATTAAAATTCAAGTTTAATAAATATTTATCTTATTGATTTTTATTATTATATTGTGAAACCTGATATCTTTTGAGTGATTTATCGTAACTTTTTTATACTTCTGGTGGTGTCTTAGTGAACTTTAAATTTTTATTTTTATTTTTTATTTGTGATTTTTTTCTTTATTGTCGATCTGCCTTGTAATCATGGCCCCATCCATTGCTGAACAACTGGATAAATACACCAAGGCTCGTGAGAGATACTTCACACGCGTCCAAGAATGTTATGATCTTGTTGGCAAAGCAGATAAGGAGGGTCTCTTCCGTGCAAGATGTACACGCCTTGATGTAACTTATGAAAATTATGAAAAAACAACGGAAGCTATAGAAAGCCTTAACGTTCATGTAGAGCCACCTGCCAAAGTAGTGGATACGGTCCAACCCATGAAAACTTTTGAAGAGATGTTTTTCAGAGTCAAGGCTAACCTTGCATTATTGGATCAGAATGCTGCTGCAGCGAATGCGGCTGCAGTCAACAACGAAGATAATAATGATAACCACGCAATCAGAAGTACGATCAAAGTGAATTTACCTACTATATCAATACCTGTGTTTAGTGGGGATATCGTTGGTTTCCCTTCCTGGAAATCTCTTTATGACGAAATTGTGCATACCTGTGAGCAACTTGGTGACATTCAGAAGTTCACTTATCTGAAACAATATCTACAGGGTCCGGCTCTAGCCACTATTGAAAATGTGTCTTTCTGTGCTCAGAACTATCCTTTGGCTTACCGTACTCTGAACGAAAAGTACAGCAAGAAGAGGATCATTGCTGCTAGTCATATGAACAAGATATTGCAGTTCCAACCTCTCATCAAGGATACCTTGTCAACTCTGTCAGCATACCTCGAAGACTTTTGCGCTACAGTTGAGTCCCTGCGTAGTCTAAATCTCCCTGATTTCCGGGAATTCGTGCTGGTTCACCATTGTCTGCGGGCGTTGGACCCGAAAACCAGAATGGAATTCGAAACTAAGAACACAAATACAGCATTTCCCACTTATGATGATGTTGTGAAGTTTGTGAAAGATAAACGATCCGTATTAGAAGTTTACTCAGTGGAGTCAGCTTCAACGTCCAACACATATTCTAATCTAAATAATAATGTGAATAAATCCAGACCTTCATTTAACCACAAGATGTTGGTTACCACCAATGCAGAGTCCCACGTGACTCAGTATATCAAACCTGATTCTAGTAGACCTTACGACTCTGCTAGGAAATGTTCAGGCTGTGGCAAAGTAGGTCACATGCTATCCAAGTGTGAGCAGTTCCTGAAGATGGATCCCTCTCAAAGATTTGCTGTTGTAAGGGAGGCCAAATTGTGTTTTGGATGTTTTGCGTCCAATCACTCTTCAGGAGACTGCAAGTCACAGTACAAGTGTCGTTTTTGTGGAAGTGCCGCTCATAATTCGTTGCTTCATAAACAACCATCCAATAATCAACCATTTCAATCACCATCAACAAGTAGAAACTCAGCAAGTAGAAACAATCCAATCAGCGGCATGATGCAGTCGCGTCTTCAAGCTAGTTCAAGCATTCTTCTTGGTACTGCTACTATTAGAGTGCAAGACTCGATGGGAAACTGGATTCTTGCTCGATGTGTGATTGATCCTGGCTCACAAATATCTGCTGTGACCGAGAATTTGGCCCAAACTCTAAAGCTTCCACGAGGACGGTCAACCATTCAAATATCTGGTATTGGATCTGATCATCCAATTCAATCAAGAGGAGAAGTTGCCTGTCAAGTTTCTCCTTATTCTGTATCAAGCAATGAAACCTTATGTATTAATGCAGCTGTGTTACCGAAGATTGCTTCGGAAATACCTTCTACGATCTCTTCTTCTGTGATGCAACGTTTCGCGCATCTTCAACTAGCTGATGCATCCTATCAAGATCAAAACCTCTCATCTGCTATTGACATGTTGATTGGCGCTGAATACTACGCTTACCTGATCGCGTGTGATGAACTTCATCAAAAACCTGTTTTAGGATATCCTTCTGCCATTCCTAGCAAGTTTGGTTGGCTGCTGATGGGTTCTGTGAAGGAAAGCAATGCCACATCTGCTGCTTCTCTTCCATTGAAATTTTCGTCTCTCTTCATTTCCAGCATTGATGATCCCACCGCTTCGCAACTCCAACGATTCTGGGAGATGGAAAATGTGTCTGAATCTGTTCAGGAGAATCCTGAAGATCGTGAATGTGAGGAACATTTTGTTCAAACTCATTATCGTGACGAATCCGGTTCTTACGTGGTAAGATTGCCATTTCGTAAAAACCAATCACCCGATTTGGGTACCAATAGATCTCTCGCCTTGAATCGTCTTCTCAATGTAAAGAAAAGACTTGAAAAAGACCCCAAATCCAAACAGTTGTACTTGGAAAATCTAGACGATTATATCGAAAATGGGCATATGATTCCGGCTCCAAAACCTTCTGATTATTTGCTCGTTCATCATGGGGTGTACAAGGAATCTTCTAGTACCACTAAACTTCGTGTCGTGTTTGATCCTAATGTTAAAGGTTCCAATTCAATCAGTTTGGCTCAATCACTCTTAGTTGGACCCAAACTTCAAAATGATATTGGAGATCTCCTGATTAACTTCCGCCTCAATGCAGTGGCACTGACGTGCGATATTCAGGCCATGTATCGGTCAATTTGGGTCCACAAAGCTGACCGACAGTATCAGCATATCTTATGGTATGATGGGGAAAATCCAGAGGCGCAAGAATTCGAGATCACACGAGTTCTCTTTGGACTTCCATCTAGCCCATATCAGGCTCAAAGAGTCCTGAAACAACTTGTCGAAGACGAGGGCGAGAAATATCCATGTGCTGCCCCTGTGGTGCTTGACGACATTTATGTCGATGATGTCGTCACTGGGGACGGACCATCTCTGATGTAATTAAAATTAGAGATCAACTGATCAACTTACTTCGTTGTGGAGGATTTCATGTACGGAAATTTGCATCTTCTCATCAAGCCGTCGTACATGACCTGCCACAAGAAGTGTGTGAATTACCACATAATCTTGGATCAAATGAATCCATTAAACTACTTGGAATGAAATGGAATCCTGCGAGTGACGTGTTTTTCTATACAATAACGCCACCGGACTCGGGTGAAGTGACCAAACGGAAGATTTTAAGCAGTGTTGCATCGATCTATGACCTGAATGGTTATCTCAGTCCGGTCACAATATGGATGAAAGTATTTCTCCAAAAACTGTGGTTAGACAAAGACGTATCGTGGGACTCTCCGCTTTCGCCTGAGCTGAAGAATCAATGGATTAATTTTGCTCTTGAACTTCCATTGCTGAGTCAAGTGCAAATTCCAAGGTTCATCTTACCTTCTGAATCAGCAGATCTTGTGGGGTTTGCTGATGCATCTAGTGCAGCCTACGGAGCTGTTGTTTATCTTCGTGTCGGTGACAGAACTAACGTGCAGACGCATCTTCTGCGTGCAAAAACTAAGGTTGCGCCACTGAAGGTGCAGACCATTAACCGCCTCGAATTATCTGCCGCAGTGTTGCTGGCAAAAGTAATCAAATCTTTACATTTCCTTTCAAAAAAAGTACGAATCAATAATATTTACCTGTTTTCTGACAGCGTTACCGTTTTATCTTGGCTCAGAACTCCGCCTCACCAACTTAAAACTTATGTGGCGAATCGTGTTTCGCAAATCTTAGAAATTTTAGAATCGCATTCAGCGCAGTGGTTGCATGTTACTACGGAACGCAACAGCGCAGATCCAGCTAGTCGCGGATTGAAACCATCCCAGCTAGTGAATAACGGGTTATGGTTTCGTGGACCTGCGTTTCTGAGAACAGATCCTGAGTCCTGGCCAATCAACCCTGTGACGCTGCAGTCAAGGGACCTTCCAGAAAGGAAATCTACTGTCCTTGTGACAAAAGTTGAAGAGACCAGTCAACTTCATGTATTGATCGACAAATTTTCATCTTTGGGAAAGTTAAAGCGTGTTATGGCGTATGTACTGCGTTTCATATACAATCTCAGAAACCCGTCAACTCACCTAACCGGAACTCTTTCCATCAATGAACTCAAAGAATCTATGACAGCTTGTGTGAAAATATCTCAATTGGTTCATTTCCAAGATGAGATCAAATCTGTGAAAACTGGACAAAAATGTCCGGCTGACCTGAAGAATCTGTCTCCAGTCATTACCTCAACCGGGATCCTTGCTGTGGGGGGGAGATTGGCTCACGCTCCTATACCCGAATCCGCCAAACATCCAGCACTCATCTCAAAGCATTGTCATCTGGCAACATTGTTGATCAATGATCTCCACTGTGTGACATTGCATGGGGGACCAAAGCTTATCCAATCACTCCTTCAACAACAATTTTGGATCATTGGAGCAAAAAACCTCATTCGATCTATCTTATCTAAATGTATACGTTGCATTCGAATGAAACCGACATTTCAACAACCAATCATGGGTGACTTACCTGTTTCGCGTTACACGCAGGGACGACCGTTCCTAAATGTGAGCGTGGACTATGCGGGTCCGTTCTTGTATAAAACGGGACCACGGAGAAATTCTCCTGTATCCAAGTGTTATTTCGCAGTGTTTGTCTGCATGTCGACGAAATGTGTTCACCTTGAACTAGTGAGCGATTTGACAGCAGCTGCTTTCTTAGCTTGCCTTGACCGATTTGTTGGACGCCGTGGGCTTCCTACCTGTATCTATAGCGACAACGGGACCAATTTCCACGGCGCTGCTTCTCAAGTAGCTGAGGTGCAATCGTTTCTCCGGCTAGCCAATAAAGATATTGAACTCTTCCTGCAACAAAAGGAAGTCAAGTGGAGCTTTCTGCCGCCATACTCACCTAATTTTGGAGGCTTGCATGAAGCAGCAGTCCGCTCAACTAAGAAACATTTGTCTCAAATTCTGAATGGACAAGCCTGGAATTTTGAAGAACTCTCCACGTTCCTTGTTCGAATTGAAGCCATTCTTAATTCGAGGCCTATCTGTGCCATCAACACAAGCCCCAATGATGGAGTGGACTACCTATCACCCGGACATTTCCTCGTTGGAGCTCCCCTGATGTCTAAACCTGAGCACGATATGATTGAAAAGCCCATCTCCCATCTGAAACGCTGGCAGCTCCTAACACACATTGTTCAATGTTTCTGGAAAAAGTGGTCCAGAGATTATTTGAATACTCTGATTCATCGTCCCAAATGGACTCAGTCTTGTGAAAACGTAAAAGTAGGCGATGTAGCTCTGATTCAAGGAGCGAACTTACCGTCTCAGATGTGGCCGCTTGGGATCGTGACCAAGGTAAACCCTGGACCTGATGGTGTCGTCAGAGTTATCACACTGAAAACTTCAAAAGGCGAAATTACTCGTCCGGTATCCAAAGCGGCAATTTTGCCATTCTCATCATAATTAAGTAATATTATGTTGAATATTATCTTGTGTATATAAAACATTTGTTTTTTTTTTATTATGGTGTAGGATTCTTTTTTATTTTTATCATTTATCTTTTTTATTTTTTATCTTACCTATTTGTTAGGCTGAGAGATCTAGCAAATTTATTCTTTTGTGTTTATTTCATCATGATATTTGTTTGAAATCAAATCGATTTCATTATCAATGAACATACTTAGCTTTTATTGTGGATTATTTTATGTTCCATGCATAAACTTTGAATTTACCTCTTATCAATAACTACTGAATACAATAAGGATATAATCATTTCTTCCCATCAAGTTTCTTCCTCGTTACTTATCTGATTTATCCTGAACAAGGAAGAAAATGCACTTAGAGAAAATCATTCTAATTTTGTGGGGGGGAATGTTAGGGATCGACTAAGTTATGTGTTGTGCCTTTTCCTTATTCTATTCCTTTAAATTCAAACGCCCGCGCAATACGAACGCGCCATCGAAAACCCCTCGTGAAAGTTACATCATATGATCATTACATAATCAGCTGAGTTCCCGTGATACCAAACCAAAAGAAAACCAAGAGCTCAGCAGTGATAAATCTAATCTCTTATCGGTACGTTGTACTTACCTTCTCTATCTAACGTGTTGAAGTGAATCTGTGAATTTCATCTTTTATCCAAAACCAAGAAAACCGTCGCGCTTTTCAATTGAATTTCCCTCACCCACTTGCTCTACCAACAGACCTGGTATTCATTACTAGCAACACCAGTATGATTTTTTTTTTAATTTGGGTTTAATATCGCGTTTCAACTGCATGGTTATATCATAACGGGGGTGTTACATTCCATTCGCAAGAAACTCACCAACCTCCTAAACACATTTATCTCACCCAGCCTGGGTTAGGCCGGAATGCCAGCATCACGAAGTCTTCTCCTAGCTGGACTTTGCTTAACTTCGGTGGTCCTACAAGAATCGTCGCATTCAAAGCGCCATCGGACTGACTCCAGAATTATTGACAATGTGTTTTCTACAGATTTTACCAACTTACCAACTAAAATTGTCTCAAGAGGGGACCCCTAGGCCGACTTTAGAAGCAGCATTATCTGATAATTATTTTTGATACAACTTGAACTTTGAAAAGTGAAAAAAAGAGAAAAAAAAAATATCCGGCACTGATTTAGAAGAAATAATTTTCATTTAATTTCGCATTTAGTTATCTTTATTGAAGTAATATTCCCTTATTAGATATGATTTATTTTCTATGCCAATTGTGTTTCCTCAACAACAAAAAAAATCCAATACGAAATTCACCCACTTTACCGGACACTATCGTGAAAAAACTAGCAGGTTAAATGGCTTTTTTTATGATTTTAATCGCTGCTCCGTTAAGTTTTCTTCCGATTTCAAGCATAAAAAACATATGTCACTGCAGACTTTCACCTCTAAAAATGCCAATTTCGAGAACACCATTAATTTACGGAAAAATTGACGTGAGAAAAAAAGTACTTTTACAAAAACCTTACTATGACCCTGATTAGAAGTAAACAAGAATATTTTTTTGATTTCATATGGTGTAAATCAATATTTTGAACCTACGAACATATAAAAAGTACTAAAAAATCTAACTAACGCTGAAATACAGGATGTAACAATTTTGAAACTTGCACCCTACTAGCTCCGCCCCTGATAAGGTTTTTGAAAATTTTAAAAGCTCATTATACTCAGCCTAACTTGGACTTTAATTAACAGGAATAAAAAATATAGCATTCCATTTAAAATTCGCGAGAAAAATTAAAAAATATGGCCTAAAAGCCGGAAGGGCCGATCGGGGCCAAAAATAAATATGACCACAGGATGGGCCATAGGGCACTTCCTATACCTAGGACTTTACAGAATTGAAAAATTCCGTCGCGTTCAAAAGTTACGAGGGGGTGGCCACCTTTTCTGAAACATACTGTATATGTATAATATGTAACCTAAAGCAGGTAGCAACATGTTTTTAGGTCATCTGAACTGACTATTTAGCAAGGTAGAGGAAGATATATTGGAAGGACAAACATGGTAGAACGGTACATACAGGAAACAGAGGGGAAGAAAAACGAGAGAAAAAATTGAAAGAATAAGAGTGTAGAGAGAAGAGTAGAAGGGTGGGGAGTAAAGATGATAAATAGTGGAACAAGGAGAGCGAGGAGAAATGGGAGGGGTAAAATAAAAGAACGATAAAAATAAATAATAAAAAAAGCATTGAGAACTATAAAGAAAAATATTCAAAAACACATGCTGACTGTAATAAAAAATATATAGAGAATTCGTGTTTATACACCGTAGGTATGTATCTATGTATGTGAACCGTATCAGGTGGCGTAGAACTGGGACAAGACCGAACAAAACATTCAGCATTATTAGTTCTCTCTTCGAATGTTCGTTTAGTTTGATTCTTGAAACAATGAATGTTTCTGTTGGTCCTTCTTAATCGCCTCGCCTAAATTACAAACCTTTTGATTTAGAATCCGCAGCACTAACCACAATGTTACGGCTGGGATAACTTAATAGAGCACGTATTTAAATTAAATTATATTCTGAATACTATACTTTCTAAGTCATATAAAGTGCTCGTATTCATCATGTGCGTCAGCACTGGTAGCTAGTGAACTTAGGGCGGAGGGAGCCCTGCAGCATACCTACAGAGTGAAGTGAGAAACCGAAGGCGCTGTCCCTGGAATAACTGTGGGCCGAAATCTAGAAAAAATCAGTAAAAAAAGGACTAAATACATTCAGCTAAACAGTTGCCTATCACATTTAGTTTGTATGTCTAACGGTAAATTGGTAAACTGTGCTTAAAATAATCTCACGGTGAAACAATGGCCCGAACTATGAAACAGGATTTGTTAATCTTAGTGGACACGACCCTTAACTTTCAGCTTTAGCGCGTTTTCGGTATTTCAATCCGGGGAATCCCGTCAGTGGTCAGTGGCCAGCCTTCATGGCGGAAAATCTTTTAAGAATACCTATCGGTCAGCTGATAAAATCTAACTGTCGGCTTCGATTTACTAATCCTGTTTCTCAATACGGCCCTAATAAGTAATAGACATTTTGTAACCAAGATCTAGACTTGAAGAAATGTACGAACTGATTTGGACGATTGGACATGTGACAAAAAATACACGCATATACATACAAAATATACTAAGAGGTAGACTCTCTTTCATTTCACCTGCGTCAAGGATACTACAGCACCCTTAACCGTAACACAGAGTGATAAACAATTTTTTATTGTTCTTAAAACCATGCTCTAGCAATGCATTACGCTACATTTACATACAAATGTAAAGTACGTATGTCTTCCTGTGATACATATGGGAATTACATTGGTTCCTCATGTATAATTCCACGTAATCTTTACCTACACAATACGTCGGGTCGTGGAAACATATATTACAATAGTGTCATAGTAGTAAATAAATTTGCGAGCAAAAAATCCTTCATTTTTGCTGTAGAAGATTTGCTGTAAGTAAGACCTTTTTGTTGTTCATGACTGTAAAATACTAAAAAAAAAAATACACTCCCAATTATGGACACAATACTTCCTCGTGGTTGGTTCACATTGTATATATTTTAGACCATTGAGATTTTTTTCAAAATAATTACTTCAAACACATACTTAACTTAACACCTTTTCTACACATGGGACCCACACCTCTATACGATTTTTTGAAATGTCTATTTTAGTTTGGACAAGGGACAATATTATTGCTGTACAGGTAGAGTGACCAGTAATTCTCCGGAAGTGTGATCACTGATTGGACAGGAACCGGAACTAACTCGTCAGTGACGCGGTTTAGGGACACGGACCATGGATTGTCTATCGGAGGGTCGCTAACTGTCACTCGACGTTGAATTGTGAATGTGTGTCGGTCCCTTTAACTGTATAATGCTCAAATGTCAGATCTCCTTGTTCTTCAGTTTCTGCTCTACAACATGAATATTATCGATAGAGTATGTACTGTACACTCCTGTTAGTCTCTTGTTCATCTTCTACTCGTTTTTCATCCTCCTTTACGATAGATAAGTAATGAAAGAACGTATGCATGCATAATGCATTGATGCATCACGCGTAGGCATACCTTTATAAGTTTTTAATCGCAATCTTCACATAACCTATACCCTATACCTCGCACTTTTTGTTTGAAAAATTTACATTTTTTCCTCCCATCTTTTTTTTGGTTAAAATTTAAAGAAAAATAAAATTTATATCCCATTTTGAAGAAGCATTTACATTTGCCTGTTCTATTATTTCAAAGATATTTACGACTTGTCTTATTAGATATGCGCGTATGTGAAGTACACACACGAAGATACTTAGTTAGCTATGTAAGTACATACTTAGCTATGTATGTTCTGTGGATCTGAAGAGATGGGGGTATTAATGCGTCTTCTTTACTAACGCACTCACATTCTGCGGGGCTATATTCTGATGGGGAAATGGGAAGAATTCACTACTTATTTATCTACAGGGTTTAAAAAAAAACTTGTAGACTACCAAAAACCCTGTAGTTTTTTTTTAAAACTAAATCTGTTTGTTTCATGCGTGCAGAGTCAATTAGATAATGGGATTATGGAACATGTTTTCTTTAATTAAAAACTTTGTTTTCATAAGGTTAACATCCAAAAATCAAAATTGTTACTCATAAAGCACATGAAAATGAAATTTTAGTCCCACAGCTCCAAATAACTCAGGACAGCTGTTTCAGCCTTTTCTCTCAGGCTAGTAATTACTTCATAAAAAGGTTTTATATCCATCAAAGTTTTTCTTTATTATGTTGTGCAGTCAAACCTGGATATAAGAGAACAAAATTCACGTGAAATTTATCTCTCCTTAAGGGAAAATAATCTCTTTATAAGAGAAACCTGGATATAAGAGAACAAAATTCTGGATCCTTGAGTCTCTTATATCCAGGTTCGACTGTATATGTATGTAGAAAACCAGTCATTTTTAAATTTATTTGCAATAATTATTATGTAATTGTACAATGTACATAATAGGTAACAAATATCTAATACTGCTACCTCACACCTCACACCAAGGGGATACATCCAAATTTTGTAGGTACAGTCATTACATTCAATTAATGTTACACCGCTCAAATCATATTGAACATGAAACACACTAACACAGTGCAAACATGAACCGAAACCCAAGTTGTCTGTTCAGTAGCACAGGTTCATATTCGCATAGCCCTGTATGATATTTGCACAAGCGAGGCACTGGAGGAAGAAATAGAAAGGGGTGCATAAAATTCTAATAAATTAATTTGACGTGCAAAGTAATTGAATTTTTTGCGCCTTCATTTTGGTTTCGGGATTTTTTAATCAAAATTCATCTTCTTCAGATCAACAGAAAGTTCAGCCAGCCCTAGCAGTCGGATGAAATGTGTTGTTAGGAAGCGTCGATGGCACCTTGAATACACCATTTCTCTTTCCGTCACTGAAGTTGAGCAACATTCAGCGACGTTAGGACTTGGATGGGTGACAATTCGAACCCTCACGATATCAGCTATTCCCGATCCCACTCACTCTGGGTGAGGTTGATTTGAGTGGCTAGTTTGTGAGTTTCCAGCGAATGGTGGGTAAAACCCCCGTCGTAATAAGTATAACCTCTCTGTAGCAAATAATAATAATTGCAACTTTACTGTTGCTAGATCAGGTTTATCTAGCTTTATTTGGGGGCGCGGCTCCTGTTTTTGAAGTATGACCATGCAGTTGAAAGCGGCGTCCAACTAAATAGTAAAATCCGAGAACGCTGGTTGCAGTCATGGAAAAATTTGGAAATTTTCTTAGAGGTGCTGTTTATATGGGCCTTGTGATCCGAAGAGTCCACCACATGAACATATTTTAATACAGCCAATCAATATAATCAAATTATTTATCCAATACACATGATTGACATGATTTTATTATTATTATAGTAGATTAAATTTGATAATCATGTTGTAGCGATTTATTAGCTGAGCCTAAAGGAGGGGGGCGTCATTTGTAAGAGTGCAAGGTGTGATTGGGTTGCTCAGTGTATGAATGAGTGTAAAAATGAAGTCAATCCAATTATGTGTAATATTTTTTGCGTCATAAGTTTTTATTATTATATTGTATTTTAATATTATTTGAAGTAGCTTATATGTACAATTGTACATACATATATACTGATCTAAGATTCACCAATGACCAATATGAAAGAATCACAAGGTTTATCTTTGGAAGACGCGTTCCTTAATCCTGGGTCAGGCTATTCGGTACGAATCACATTGCATTTATTAAGATCGATAGAGTTTTATCCAAGGGTAACTAACTATGTAACTGCATCTAATAATATTAGGACATTATTAGATTTATTGTTCTATAATTATATATTTACTGTACACATGATTCATTTTTTACTGTTAATCCCAATGTTGGAGCAAATATTATGTTGCCCTAGATTCCCCGCGATTTTATTTAAAGGGGCGGATCGCGTCAAGTTGTATTTATCTCTAGATTTCCAGACAGAGGCTTATTTCTATTCATGACGATAGCTTCACCCCTTGTATTATCACGTCTTTCCTATTCTCTCAAATTGTTTAATGTTGCTTGCAATTCTGCAATATGCACTAATATGCAGTCTCTTCGACTGTTGTGAAATAATAATAAAATTTATTGAAGACGATAGATACATATATTCCAAATTTTCATGAATAAATTTTGTAATGATGAGGACGCTTAAAGCTCAATTTTTTGTACTTAAAAACCAAAATTGGCATGTAATATGAAGATAGTTTAAAGAGACACAGTTATTATCTATGTGATATTATCTCTCCCCTTGGTTCACTACATATTCTATTGTGTTCTTTTTTTCATGTCCTATTTTGGTGAATGTATCATGTAGTTAACCAATAAAGTGTTAAATAATAATAATAATAATGATATTAGGAAATAGTGTTACACGTACTCGGACGGTGTCAAATAATTGTTACTTTTCAGATTTTCCCACACAGAATAAACTTGGTGCAGATGGGCAGCGAACCCTCAACAATCGCACTACTCTTCTACAAATGTTGGCAGGAGTTAACTTTCCCTGCTTACACATGCCGCTTTAGCGCTCATGTGGAAAAAAGCGAGCAATGATCATAATCCTTTTTTAATTATTATTTGCTTAGAAAGGAGAGCGGAGAGAGAAGAAATCAGTTGGTGTTATTTCAGTATTTTTTTCAAAGCATTATTATTATGCATGAGAATCTTCAAAGCGAATTTTCATTCTGCAAGGATTTTAATCATAGTTCGTTTTATCTTTCTCACTCTCCTTCTCCCTGATATTCCAGTATCATTATCTCATTCTTTTTCTATTTTATCAGTTCTCCCTGCATCTTTCTCTCTCCCTCTGCAATATTTCTCTGATTATTTATTTCAAGCTTGAACAGGAAAGAATTTGAATCGCAAAAATTCCAAGCAAAAAAAGAAATATAAAATTGAGAACTTATTGGAAACAAGAAATATGAATTTCTTTGATATAGGTAGGTTTTGTTTAGGATATTAAATTTAAGAGAAGTTCTTGAAAAGGAAGTAAAAGAGAAGGAATGAGAGGAGTGAAAGAGAAACAGGAGCAAAAGGTGAATAGAAAAAAGTAGGGATAGACAAAGGAATATAAGGAGAAAACACCATCATCTACAATCCGAAACGGATTTTTATCTTTTTAACGGCTGAAGGTAGAGACTTGAAATTTTAAATGAAGTTCTAACGCAATTTTGTCCACTTTTTTGCGGCATCGAAATTTCTTCGGTTTGACCCAAAAGTACTAAAAAATTTAAAAATCGAAAGATGGTGCCTATTTCACTACTTTCGGGACACTCTGTAGAAATTTCAATTCCGCCAAAAAATGGAAAACTAGCGTCAGAACAACATTCAAAAATTCAAATCTCTATCTTGAACCGTTAAAAAGATAAAATTCCATTCCGGGACTTTTCGTTCACTCTGTATATGTAGTCATAATATTATGCACTTGTGGTATTAAAATGTAAGAAGTATTTTGAAGCCGGACATTTGGGCTGTGGAGATATAAAAATTTACTGAGATAGAGAGAAAAAAGAGAAAGAGAGAGAGAGAAGGAGGAGGGAGATGGTCACAAACTGTTAAACGAACGTACCAGAAGAGAAGACACCGCTGGGAAATTAAAAGGACGCAAAAGAATCGGGTTGGGTTTCAGGAGAAGCATGCCATTGCCATTATACTGAGAGCACTGCCAGATGACAGTCTCAGTGCCGAGTTGCGGACCAAGTTCTAGACAGCCAGCCACATTTGAGATTTCATCCAATTGAATAACTAGTTCGATGCTTAAGAAACGACATCCCGTGTTCAACTGTTCATAATGATGATTGATAGCAATATTTATTCTCCGGTGAGATAATGTTTGCTTGAATGACGGAAAGTAAAAAGGGGAAACATTTGCGGTTACGATAACAGTGAAATAATATATCCAATAATAATAGAATTTGATATGTATTATTATAGGTACGTTTACAAATGTATATATCTCTAATTGTGGAGAAGTGATTATTTACAGTAGGCGTGGATCCATTTTTTAATTGAATCACAGACTTTTTATATAATGTACATATATGTTTCTGTAGACTTTTCTCAAAGAGGTTATTTCTATTAAGATATTTTTCATCAATGCGATGTTAGAATACACCCAACTTCAGCCGTGCCAAGTATAGCAGGGAATTGTAATTCGTATGAGTACTTAGGTTACAATTGTAGGTCAAAGATAATGGGAAACGCCAAGTAAATATTCATTCAGTGTTAACCGAGGAACGAAAGCTAGGATATTATGTGAAGAGCTTGAGAAGGTGAGGATCTGGGTGAAAACAGAACAATTACGGCAAGTCGTAGCGGAACTCCAGCAATTACGGGAACTTGTAATGGCAGTCGAAAACTATCGCTGCAATTCAAGTTGCTGAAAACAAGAAAACTATTACACTTGGGAAAAGCAGTTACTTCTTTACTTTTAAGTTGAGATTTTTGTAAAGTTTACAACATCAATCATCAATGTTAAAAGTAAAGAGAAAGATGTAGCCATCTTCCTACAGAGTGGACCAGGACAGATGAAAGCAGGTATAGTAGGAAGAAAGTATAGAAGAAAGAAATATACAAAACTCTCATAAAAATTATATCTACTTTCTATTTAGGTATGTACAATTACTATCAAACATGTTCGAAAGTTTTATTTACAATGAGGTACATAAAACATTTATATATAAATTAAAATCAATAAAATAAAACTTGATTAAGAATGGTGCTAATGGCTACGACATTCTCTTCCAATGTATTTAGTATTAAAATATTCACCTACAAAGCAACGTACTAATTCACATAAAGAACAGAATTATTATCTTAATACCCTCTCTTGTTATGTGACTATGCTATATGTACGAGTATATAAAATTATGAACAACGATACTTTTTACTATAAAAATATGTACAAATAATAGAGAGAGTAAAGAATCTTAAGTTTCATGTGAATCATGTAAAGGTCATTCATTCTATGTATAAGAGACGAACCGGCCTTCTGTTGTTTTGACAAGTGATTTTTCCCCCTTGGAAATTGTTTTGATTTTTTAATCTATAAATCTTTTTACTGTCTGTACAAGTATACAAATCATATTTTGCCAAAACAAACTTTCTAATGCTACATTAAACCATTTAAATTTAAAATGTTTTTCAAATCAAATGGCACGTAAACAAAGTAGTAAAACCTTGAATCATCCGTGCTCGTAATAAATTGTTCTAAACTTTGTTTTCATTCTGTAAATAATGAAGAGATGGAAGAATCAGAAGATAGCTCGGTCGATGGAAAGTTGTAAATAAAATATGTTTTACCGTCGCGAAATCTTGCAAATGTATTGAGATTCCCATAACTATCGGACAGTACAAGTGGCAAAAAAAAAAAAAAACATAATAAGAAATGCATAACGGATACCTATCTATGAGATAACTTCCATTACGCATTCTGCAATAGAATTTTGCAATTTCATCTTCTTCATTCAGTGTTACGGTAATGAAGATTCCAAGTTTTAATATTAAATATCTCACAGCAGTTCTATGAGAGTCCATTCCGGAAACTATTGAGAGAATCTTGAGGAGAGAGCGAAGGAATGGAATTATTTTATTGAAAATGAAAAAACATTTCTGTCATGGCATTTGCACAGGTAAATAATTCTTTCTTGCTATACACAAGCGCTCCTGACTCGAGTCAGTATTTAGAACAATATTTTTCAGGACCAAATTTAGATACCATGGGAACTAGTCAAGGTTCAAAATATACATTTAATTGGAAAAATTATACCTACCTACTGTTTGTACTTTGAACCATGAATCTTTTCTTCTTCTGCTATTTTCCAATCACTTCAAACTCATTCAACCGACCAAACACGGTGAAACTTTATTCAAACGCCATGTGGACGTCCAGAACTAATAACAAATCTTTCTTTTATCTCTTACCCTCTGCAAAAATAACCAACGTTCTCTTTCTTCCCTCCTTTATGTTCAAAGAAATTGACTAAGACCTCTGCTTACACGATTTATTCCTTTAATAGGTCGGAAAAATGATTCATAATCCAGGAGAAGGAGAACTATTTCCTCGCAAGTTGCAATTTAAATAATTATATCCTTCCACTTGGCTGGGCATTGCTGACGGCTAAATCAAATCAGGAAGAACCAACCCCTCCGTTATTATTATATTTGGACAAACATCCGGCGTTTACAACTGTCCCTCCCTCCACCCCATTACAGAATCCCGCTTCCAAATAGAAGATATAACTTTCAGCTTTTTTCAGTTGATTAGAATGATTCTTATATTTGTTGCGGAAGAAGATTTAACGTGAAAAGTGTGTTCGGGCAAAACACATAAAAAAGGGTAAAAATGCGTAACCCATGTCTTCTTCCTAATGTAGCCGACTGCAAGTCGTTCAAGCAAATGATCTAAAAGGCAGAGTGAAACCATAGCGTGTAGATTAATAAGTGTGGAAACGAGCCCCAGTTTCGTGGACACGCCACATAGCGCGACACCATCGCCGCAGACGGAATATTTCTCGCGGGCTGTCTCGATAGCTTCATAACGTGTTATTAATTCATTCCGATGTGACGATACGATGGCTGTGTGGTTAAGGCGACGCTCTCCACAGCTCAGAGTTGACGATGCAGATGTGACATGTTCAGATTTTTTATATTACGTTGGACTTATTGTTTGAATAATGGGACATGATAGTCCTAGTCGAGCACTATAATCACGACAGTATTACTGTTTTTTTTTTTTTTTTAAGATGGGAATATCGTTTCCCTTATTTAGGTAAATTAGAAAGTTCAAAACTCTGTTAACCTGAAGTATAAATGGTTTATAAAGGAAATTTCAAAAACTTCTGTGTAATATTCCTCAATGAGAAATAAGCCACACAACATATAGGTAACTAATTAATTAATAGGCATCAGGTAAGTAGGTAACTGTTACCTACTCAATTATTTTATCTGAATGGTAACAAACGGTAGGGTTCAAATCCCGATTGACACGTACATTTTTCCTCAATAAAAAATGCACAATTTAAACATGTTGTACATACATATACCCAATACTTCCTATTACAAAATACTAACAATATGATTTACGAGCGATACCAAGTAATAGTTTTCCTTTGTGTCTCATTAAAGTAATTAATTTATTATTTTATTAGGGTGTCTCGAGACAACATCCAACTTATAAAGAAGTTGCTAAAGAGATTACTGCACTTCTTGATATCTATTATTCTATGGGAAGAATTAGTTGTAATCGTGGCTGAGTGAGTAGCATACTAGGCTTGCATACACAGTGACCTGCATTCGATACCCAGTGAGACAATAATTTTTCTCTCTATAATTGAATGCCTGGGTCCACTCATATACCTTGTGAGATAAAAATAAATAGATGCTTTGATGTGAGTACTGTGAGCAGACACCATTGGTGGAATTATGGTCAAATCAAGCTATTGTATATTAAAAGATAACTTGTGCAAGTTCTTTAGTTCCATGCTACCCACTGAAATAGTGATATAATAACACAAAGAAACTTATTTACTATTCTACTAATAATTATGTACTGTAGTGGAGGTAATTGCACTCTTATTGCTCTGGGGCCCACACAGCCCATATGAACCAAAGTAAATTTAATAATGATACTAACTATAATGTGTCTAAACCTTCCTGCAAACTTTATCAAATAGAAAAGATATAATTAATATTATCATGTTTATACACAAATGTAACATACTTATATTTTCATTATTTTGTTGATCAACATAAAATAAGTAAAGTATAAGAAATTAGATACCAATATACATTCTCTAGCACAGTTCAGGGAACACATGCAATTTTTTTTGTTTTGTATAAAATAAATTAGATTAAGGATTTACACTCAATACAGGAAAAATTATTACAACTTATGGAAACAAAAATGTAAACTTGCAAAACAAAATATTTTAGAAAAAAAGTTTATAACATCCTTAATGTATTGTTTCTTAAGGCCAAAGTTAATATTTAAAAAAATTGTAATACCTCTTGGACACTAAGTCTAGATTTGCATATTACTTAGCATAGGATAACCAATGCTGAAGTCATCAATGTCTATTAATTTCACCCTAAATATTTCTATTTTTTCCCTTGCTTCTTAAGTCTACAGACTTAGAAAGAACAAAAATCATGACTTAATTTTCATGACACTTTACTTGAAAAAAGAAAGCCAGCTTTGATGAGAGTTAGATCCTTCCAACCCAGTGGTTTCTAGTACAGAAAACACCCAGGTTGGAAGGAAAGAAAACTCATGTCCCACCAATCCTTTTGTATTATTAGTGTGTTTTATTAGAGTTTAATGTCATATTTCAACTTTATGGTCAGTTATGACAGAGGTTCAACCCTCCACTCGCAGGAAACTAACAAACCTGTTACCCACATTAACCTCACCCAGCCTGGGTTGCACCGAGAAGAGCCAGCATCCAAGTCCTAATCTCGCTGGACGTTGCCTAACTTTGGTGGTCTTAAGAGAACCGGTGTATTCAACGAGCCATCAATAGGTTTCAACTTGACGTTCTCCACTTTACTCGATCATGGGCATTGGGCATCCTCCTTCATTTGTTCAAATGTTCTTCCATTCAGCATGTTTGTCAGCATTCCAAACCTTCTTCTTCCTCTTGATCTTCTTCCTTCCAGATTTCCTTCCATGATGATTCTCTGCAGAAAATCTCTCCTCAGTATGAGACCCAGCCAGCTTCTTTTTCTGTTCATGGTTCTCAATATTTCTCTTTTCTCTCCAACTCTTCTAAATACTTCTTCATTTCTGGCTTTATCTGACCACTTGATTCCTTCTAGTCTTCTCCACACCCACATCTCGCAGCTCTCCAGATATTTTTCCTCCTTCTTTCTCATCGTCCACGTCTCTGCTCCATACAGCACCACACGTAACACTTTGCAAATCTCTTCCTCGGTATCCTTTTTGCGATTAAGCTTAACAGTTACATAATAATATCAAACAGTTAAAAAGGTACTGACAACTAATTTAGAAAAGATTTTTATCATAAAACCAAGCTCAAAATGCTCAAATCACAATTACTTATTGTTATTTCAGCAAAAATGGCGAAACTATCTCGATCTTGAAAAAAATTGAACTTTTTATGTTTATGTTTACATTTGTACCGGGAAGAAATTTTGTGAGGGGCGAGGAGAGGATCCGTCTCCGGCGATACAAGCGCTGTCTAGTGCTGAGGACGCGAAGATGTAGGCCGGCGGGGGGTGGTTTCCACACTTCTTAATCTACACGTTATGGTGAAACTTTTGAAATAACTAATGAAACAGAATACTCTGCTAATCTTACTCATGAGAAAATACAATAAATACGTAGTACTAGAAAACATCAGAATACTAGTCGATAAAATTAATAATAGTTGTAAATAGTTTTAATAAAATTAATAATATGTACTTGTAAATATATTTATAGTAATTATTATTATTCCCTTGAAATTTGCAAGCATTCACTATAATACTGTCACGTACCATGTAGAAGAGTGGTATTAGACTATAGACCATCTTTTTACATATGGACCCATTTCATTTCTAGTTTTCAGGACAAAAAGGCAAACAGAACTCGTTTAAAGTTGAGTAGTTGCTAGAGTACATTATGGCAGGGGTCTATTACTATTATGCCAGTGCAATATAGCCTGATAAGAGAGAGGCAGAAATGAATGCTCGAATTTAACGAGCAAATAAATTTTATAGCTTTTGCTTTCCACGCCAGTGGCGGACAGAATAGAAAGCGGATGATTCACGATTCTTCCGTGAACTAACAACAGGTGTGATGTAGTTCATAAATAGGGAAAGATCTCATCTCGTGTAAAGAATCTGACGTTAGTGAATTTACTAATAATTCTGCCCAACTAGAACTCATTGGTATCATTACTTCAAAAGTAAGACGTATTATTATGTGGTCAAAATCCCAAATGGGAGGATAACTGATAACTTGTTATGTGTCTGCTGGGTTCAAATCCGCGGCCTCTCTATTAACAGACTGATGCCTTAACCACTCAGCTACAGTGACAGATCTTTATTAAGTATTTAATACAATACAAACCTCAGGGTCATAACATGCTTATTTGGGCAAACATTGACCACAAGTAACACGAATATCGCGACTCCAAGAGCTTGACGTGTTGGCTTAGTGTTCCATATACTATTCAACTATTGTAGAAAACTGTGAAGGAGGACTTTCTGTTCTTTCTCTGTCACCTTACTGTCAGCAGGGCTTTCAGCTTTCTCTAAGATTCCCCTTGACATTTCTCGTAACCATGGCACTGATGTATTAAATAGCTGAAATAGAGAGCTCGCACTGATAAGATGAATAGATGTTACCTGCTTCCTAGTGCTTCGTACCACACTGGATACCTATACACCACACTAGATAGATATACACCACCCAAATCATTATCATACACGCATCATTATCGAACATCAGGGACATTCATTGAACTATGGGGAGAAAGCGTAGATGGTTTTTCTCCAAAGAAAATGGAAAACTATAAAAATAAAAGTGTTTTTCTCTTCAATAATACATATCAAACTGATTGTACTTATGATTATATTAATTTACTTTTTTAAATTCCACATAGCCCAAGACAAGTCAGACATATATGATAATATTATTCTTCCAAAGAAGATAGCACCAGTGTTAAGGTTAAAGGATACCCAGGATTGAGGATATAGAATTCTTCATCGCGGCACATTGCTGGGGTGCTCAATTACAAGGCTCATTTGAATTTGTAACGTACAAGTATCTGTCTCCATATTACCCGGCTCCTTCTGTGTTATTCGTTCCATCTTTCTGTGTTTCTTCCATTGCTCTTTCTCTTTTTACTAACAACTGTATCCTTACAAGCACCCTAATCACGAAACAAGGACACAGAGAACAGGGAAGGAAGGGAGAATGCGAAGATGGGAGGTAAAATAAAGGAAGAAAGAGGACTCAATGAATATTTCCTACTATGTAGAGCTGACAAATGTGCCTCTCTCCCTCCTGCATCAATTTCCTCTTCTTCTCTACTTCCTTATCATGTCCTTTATAAAATATCCTCATTTTTACGCGGCGTAGTTTACCTCTCTTTTTTTCCTGCAGAATTTTAAATTAAATTATTTCTGAAATAAGGAGAGAGAGAAAAAGAGAATAAAGAGAAATTGAGCTTGAAAAGTGATTTTTATGAGCTATCTCTTCTGCTTCGTTCTCTCTCTCTCTCTCGTGGCAAAATTCAATCTCATTAGAACGAAATTACATCAAGATTCAAGATTTCTCTCAAAGCATCCCTAATTGACTTTATTGTTCTTCTGAAAGAACTGAAACTATAAAAACGCACTGCCTAGGCAAAAAGGGACTCCTTGGCAAGCTGACACTTTGGATAATCTAAATGAAGCACTATTCTTACTTATCTGAATAAGATTGATTGCAAGAATGGACACTCATTCTCAAAGTCTTCGGCTTCAAATCCCTGACAAGGTTGAATTTTAAACGATTTCTTTTCGCATTTTCTAAGATTACTCTAAATTAAAACAAAATAACTACCTATACATATATGTATGTATATCTGCTTTTCTCACAACAAACTTCTTCTTTGCTATTTCCCAAACCTACTTAAGACTAGCGTTGTTAATAAATTATTTACCACACATAAAACGGAAAAAGTCCCAAAAAATATTGTACGTATCAAGTTGTCACGTAAGTTCTATCTATCGCCCTCAGTAAATTTTTATGCTTAAAATACCGAAGTAAATAAATAAGATGAAAACACCTCCAATGGACATAAAAAACCACCTTGAAAATTGCAAGGCGTTATAAAAAATGCTTTCGAAGTTACGTTTTTCATGTTGTTTATTTTTATTTTTCCAGCTGAATTTTAGGTTCAAACGAGGCAATAGCCATTTTCTACAGTAACGCCAGCGTCTAGCTATTAACAGCTTCCCAAAATTTATGTCCTTGCCTAAGTACAGCTTTCTCTCTCTCCCTCGCCCTTGTCTTAGAGAAAAGTACAGAGCCAAGGTCTTACATGCCAATGGGATGGAGGGGGGAAGGAGAGAGAAAAAGGGTAAGAGGCAAAAAGAAATTGTAAGTGCCTCCCAAAAAGAAATTTTAACTACCTGAAAATGGTAGTTGGCTGTTAAAGTTTTACTGCCTACCCTGCTCAGCCACAACAAAACGAATCTTTATTACTAAAACTTTAGACGTTTTAAACTTCTTTTTTAACTAGTGAATATAAAATTAGATAAAGTTTTATTTTTATTTTATAGGAAAGAAGTATATTCTTCATTAAAACACATGTTCCCAGGTCCCTGAAGCTTGAAGCTCTTTGATATTGAAATATGTAAGTAAGAACAATATTTTTTAGACTCACACATTAATTTCCCTTTACTCATGTAACACTATTTTAGATCGAATGACTTGGGTGTCTCAGTTTGAACTCGACTGTTTTGTAAACGGATACTCTGAATAAAGCTGATTGAGGAATGGGGGGCGGGTGAAAGATTAAGAGAAAATGCTGAGAAAAAATACTATAAAACTTAGCTTTAAATAAATAATTAATGACCTAATATTTTTCAAACGGAGTATAAAAAAGTTTTCTTAAGATCTTCAAGACTTCTTAGTTACAGAGCTTAATTCAATCCCCGAGGAAAAGAAACCCGAAGGAGAAGCATACACTCATTACCTCACCATCGCGTCCTCTTCATGATAATTACAATGTTTTATTTAATGTCCCCAGAGAAAAGGGTTGTTTTGCACCAGAGGTAAGGGAGCACATTAGAGAGAGGGGCAATTAGTTCCTCTGTCTCACATGAAATATGAAACTAATTCCAACGAAGTAAATATAAAAAATGGCTAATTTTTCTTTTTTTCTGTAAATTATTCATTAAAGGGTACTGAAAATGAGACTAGAAAGTGAGAGAAAGTGAGGAGCTCATTAGCTTAAAATAAATAATATAATCTTGCTACAAATTCCAAGACATTTATAATTTTCCAACACCCGCCCTCAGCGACCTTCTTTCTTCTCTTGAAATGGTTGCAAATTAGAGGCAGGACATACTTAGGAAATGAAACAATAACAAAGAGAGTCGGGACTAAAACTACACAATCTTGAAACATGAAAAAAATTTAGGAGCTTCATGTTAGAAGCAGAGATTTGTGCATCCTAGCTCTCAAATTTAAAGTTGACTCTGGGATTCGTAAAAATGTGCGGCTGGTGTGTTCAGGCAGGAATCATGGAAGAAGGAGATCTCCCATGATTCCTTTCCTTTATTTTCCTCCTCTCTCCCCTTCCTTCTGTCTCTTCCCTACAAGCTCGTTGGAAACTTATTAAACACGTGTACACTGTACGTGTACGTAACTAATAAAAAATTAAAAAATAATAATGAAATTTCGATTTGGAAACTTATAACATCTGGTTTTGAGAATAGGTCCTAGCTTTAGTTCTGGAGTGCTATACCGGCTATACGAATAGTAATATATATCTACAAAAATTACACTTCGGGTTAAAGAAGGAGTAGAACGCTGATTCCTAAAAAGAAGTGATATCATGAGTAATAAGAGCCTGGAATTGGCTCTTGTTATATTGCTCTGAAATTAATGAGTTCATAAACTTTCATCATAAACATTATAAAAAGAAATAACATTTATAATAAACAAAGCTAGCAATTGATATGAGAGAGCTGGAGTTTAGAGATAGAAAGAAAAGGTAGAATGATAAATACTATTAAGGGAGAGAAGGATAAAACAGAGAGAAAGAGAAATTAGTAAGAGAAATGCATGGGATCTTTTTGTTTTTTCTAATGCTAAACTTTAGCATAGACTGTAAACAACTATACAATGTATAGGTACCACCCTATCATGATATAATCCTATTACAAGAACACCTCCTTCACCACAAGGAAGATAGAATATTTGCCTAGCCTATAATTCGGTCCGCATGATTAGCAAATAAGTAAGAGAAAATGCATGGGATCTTTTTGTTTTTTCTCCTGCTAAACTTAAGCATAGACTGTAAACAACTACAATGTATAGGTACCACCCTATCATGATATAATCCTCTTATTAGAAGAACACCTCCTTCACCACAAGGAAGATAGAATATTTGCCTAGCCTATAATTCGGTCCGCATGATTAGCAACCCTAATCTCTCCCCCTGGACTCATTATACTTAGGCTCAAACTTTGGTGCCTCTCCATCCCCAATCCTTTCATTCTGGATTTTATCCTCCTCAAAAGATATTTCCTTCTCATGGAAACACCCCTCTCTTTCTCTCAATAGTTGGTTAGGAGTTACATGCACACAAACATGGTTAGATATTTGGGAGAGAAAAAGAAGAGCTTATGGTGTCTACATGTGTGTGTGTGTGTGTGTGTGTGTGTGTGTGAGAGAGAGGGAGGGAGGGAGAAAGAGAGAGAGAGAGAGAGTGAGAGTGAAGAAAGCTTTTAACTTATTAGAATCTCAAGTTGAAACTTGGCATGAAAGTTTTAAATCGCAGATTTTGACTATGTAATGACTTCGTGGAAATAGAAGGAAATTCAAATTGAAATGTAACATCCATATCTATTAACAAGGTGAATCTTCTGGCATGAAGAACCATCACACATCACAAATATCCTTCGCTGTTAAAGAGAAGAAAAAAAACACAGTTTTTTTTGTACAACAGGTCTAAAAACTGAAACTAAACCTTACCTTCTGAATATAATTGAAGATAAGTTTAATAGATAAAATTACCAGTTAAAATTAAGATTGTAGGAAGCGTTGATAGAAGGATATTAATTATTTATATCAATTAGGAAGCATCATGTTAGTATTAACTGAAAGGTATATACTGAAAGGTTTGTAAAACTTGTTGAGTTTCTGTCAGTCGATATAAATTTACACAATGTTTTATACATAATAAAATTCTAGTTCTAGTTTATGCGGACGAAGTTTCTATTAGTTCTCTATTCTAACGCCTATCATTCAAAGCTGAATTCAGTACCCGTGAAAACTTGTTCCAAACAGGTCACTCTAAACTAAACTCTCTCCGCCGCACTTTCCTCCGCTTCCTCTTCTCTTCTCTCCTTGGTTAATGAAACATTTCTTCTCTTCCCTTTTCATAAAGGTTTGTTTTTTTTTCCACTCGTGACTTAATTAAATTTCGTTTAAAAATGTTCGTAGTACATCAAATGAATTCACTCCTCTTCTATCCCTCCCTCCCTCTCTTTTTCTATAATCATAATTGCACGATTTCACTTCGTCTATCCCTCCTATGAAGAGATTCCCCCTCCCCTTCTTCTCTTCCTCCTCTCTCTCTGTCATTATCACCAAGTGTTCCGCTTTACCAAAAGTTCTCTTGTATAATTAAAAGGGAACAGAAATAATCTCCCTCCTCTACTCGCCTTCTCAATCCCTTTCTTTTCTTCTCCCTACACATCTTTCTCTCTCCCTGTTTCTCTCTTTTTACTTCTTTCTACCACTCTCCAAACCAAGTGTACGTATTATAAAGTGTACAATACACCCTCCTTTAGTTACAGTATAAGCATTTAATTAAGAAATTAGTAGTGGAAGAGGCGGGAGGAGAGTGGGGGGCTAGAGATCAAAGAATTTGTCGTCATCGTCATTAAGAGAATCAGGAATCAGGCCTGTAAACTCTGGGCACTCAACATCAAAAGTGTTCAAATTCCATTGAGAAACTTAAAAAGGATTCATTAAAAACATAAACATTTTAACTATAAACTTTCTGTGTGAGGCTGAGTTTGCATTACTTTTAATTAAAAACAAATGCGCATTAGGAATTCTCACTATTTATTTGTTTGAGATAATCTTTCAAGACTTTAAGCACCTAAATCTCATCAAGAGTGATATGATCGATACACTTACAGACTGGTGACAAGTTAATAGTTCAAATTGAAGCATAAAATATTTTTTTTTTTTTAATTTAATTCATAGGCCACCCATGCAATTTTCGAGCCTTGAGATACCAGATGAAAAAGTCAATTGCTACGTTCACATTTTGGTGTACTATGTAGCAATTATAGGACTAAAGGATCTGGAGAGTGAGAGCAACCTACCTGATCTGCCGTCCAATGGAATTTCGAACTGCAAAATAATAATCTGTTCCATCTCGCACGTGTAAATAACCTCAATGTGGGATCAAATATTAAACAATATCCCAGCCACAAGTCAAAATCTCGACCCAAAAGCCCAGGATGAGTATTTATTTATTTATTCTTAATTCTTTACATAACTTTGTCCTCCTAGATTTATATAATAATAATACCTAAGTGCCTACCTTTATCTCAGCTTAAACTAGTCTTAAACTTAAAATTTTACATATTGCCAGGTACGTAGATTTTAGAGAAAGAGCTGAATACTTACTGCACCGCAAACAATCCAAAGACTTACCTGAAAACAAAGAAAAACATAGGTAATAATTATTATATTTGATATGAAAAAACAAATTCTTGTGAAATTAAATATGCAATGCAGTTCAATTATTTATAATTTATTCCTATTTGCCCAGTCAGTGTCAATATTGATTAAGGTTTTAATCAGCACCACAAAGAATATACTAGAATTTGAAGTAAATAACTAAATACGTACAATTATCTTATTGCTAGATACAATTATGAAAAAGGTAACACAACATTGAGTAAGAAATTAGTGCTGAGCCAAGGTACAAGAGTCATTACAGTTTCTGTAAGTGCTGGTGTAGCTTACGATGTAATTTTCAAATTCACAACCTTTTTTTCTCATTACTTTTATGTTCACCTACACCCCATTAAAAATTCATGTTCATTTTTTCATCCCATTTTACGAAATTATTTTAGCTTTGATGATTATTATCGGATGGGAGACAAACCCAAATGTATCCTAATCCCTACAAGAGTTTATTTTTGGATGAAAGTGTGTAGGAATTAGGGTTTGGTGTGGAAAAGTAATCTTGTTACGTGAATGGTGTGGTAGTGCTGGTGCTTGTCTCTATTTCTATAATTAGAACCAGTTTTACTTTATCTACATTTACACCATTGTTAACTTTCATATGAAGATTATGAATTGATAATACTAATGAAAATATTATTTGCACGTACACCTACTATTTTGGTTTTAAATGTATTTTCTAATAATTTGATCCTAAATAACATAGGTGCACTTTTAAAGACATTGCTTGCTTTAAGGAGTTCAATATGATAACTTATACAACTGTACGCGGATGGTTCAATTCGCAACTAAATGGAAAGTCTAGCGCCCAGTTCATTATTACATCACGGTTTTGAAAGTCTAAACATTATACACCAGAATACAACTAAAAACAACCAAATACACATATCTACAAGTATTTTAAATTGTTCCAAAATCATTGGTACATGTGAAAAATATCGCTTTCAAGACCATTGCCATCAAACGTCTCTTCAGGAACAATTGCTAATCATTTATCCCGCTGGAATAGGGCGCAAAAAAGATAATCTATTAAAAAACGTGCATCATTAAAGGAATAGACAAATCGCTCCACAATGGCAGACATACCAGCGAGACAGTTCAACACCAAGCATCGCTTCATCCCCGTGAATCCCCCGAACCCTCTGACCGACATGACGCCCGGGGATGTGGCGGAGTGGCTGGGCTGGCTGGACAATGTGGTCTATGTGGCTGATCAGTGGGCCCAGTGGCTGGCCAAGACCTGCGACCAGGCCAAAGTTATGTCCAACAAGAGGAAAGGTCTCTTTGTAAGACCCGATGGAACGAAGGTATAAAGGGTTCTTATTAGTATTTATTTTATCTGAGAAGAAAGAGAGTATTCTTTGGAACGTATGTTTTGGACTACCTTTTGGACCCAAGCAGTTGAAAAGCAATGTGAGATAATTTTTCTTGTTGTTGAAACATTCATGAGACGTGTATCATAAATTCCTTCTAAACTGTTTCCCAGGTGAACCTGTCAAATGTGGAGTGGGAGGACTTCAAGAAGAAGGTGGACCAGGAGAGTATGCATCTGAGGAAGACGGAGGTTCTGATTCTACGCCGGGCAGAGGCTTGGGAGGCGAAGGCCAAGCCCAAGGAGGAGATGATTCCCGGCAAATAGAGGCCAGGGAGGACAGGGTGTAACCACTTTTATAAGTATTAATAGGAAGTTGGAAATTGAATGAGAGACTGTGGACTGTAGGGTTGGGATGATATTTGCTTGGAGGTGGTTGAATATTGTAGGTGTAATTGGTGGTAATGTGGTAATAAATCTTTTCCATCTTGCTTAGGTAGTGAGAAATATCCGTGAGATCATTTGGTATTTAATAGGTATGTTATTATTATGGTATACGTATTAGGTACTACTTTGATTTTTCTAAACCAAGGAAGGAAAAGATTTGAGCTTTTTTTAAGAAAGATGAGACGCATTAGTTATGTATGTATAATTTTGTATTATTAATGAGTAGAGGTTTTGAGAGGAATGTGCAAGACCGCGTAAAGTTTAAAGAATTCCGTTGATATACCTGTCTTTTCTACCCATTTTATTTCACAAAAGTTTTAAACGGCAAGTCTTAAAATATAAATAAAAGAAAGCAACAAGAAATACATGTCTGAACGAGAAACGAGAGAAAGATTGAAAAAACCATAAGGAACTCGAAATTATTACTTCTTCTTTCTTATGTTCTTTCTTTTTTATTTTCTTATTTTTTCGAAAAGAACTTTCTTCATGGTGTACTATTTACAGAATTCTTCGTTTCTTTCCTGGTTGGAAAAAATAACTTGGAACCAAGTTTCCCCTGTAATACAAAGACGATGATTATTATCATTATTATAGTTTTCCCATAAACTTTTATACAACCACCTGTATAAACAGCGGAGTTTCTGTTGAAACTTTCCCCCTGGGATCACTGATGGAACATTATTTTCATTTAGATACTTCTATTGAGCTATAAGCTATGATCAGGTGAAAGAAAAAGATGTTTAAAAGGGCATTCAAAATAAATGGATTATCTTCGAATGTGTGTCAAAACAGGTTACTATACTCAAAATAAAATATCGCTCTAAAAAGCTAATACATTGACATTTTGCATGTGAATTTCGGTTAAGTCAGAGCTTTTAGCACCATCCCCGAAAATATTTATAAAAAAAGGAACACCTAACTAACATATCATACCAAAATTCAGCCGAAAATTTCAATACAACTAAAAAATTGTTCCTACATGAAATTAGAGTTGTGATAATTCAAATCGTCTCTTTCTCGTTAAATCTTGAGGGAGTAAAATAATTTTACAATGAAAAAAAAAAAAATCGCTAAGGATTTTATTTTATTCTTTTAAAGTTCTATTATTATTATTTCATTTCTTAGCATTATTATTTATCTTAGCCCTTCTGTTTGTTTAGTGTAAACAAGACATTTCTTCATCTTCGCAGTCTGCTAAAGTTGTAAACATTGATGAAGCTGGAGATAGCTTCGGCTGAGAAGATCCTCTCGAGAGGAAATTCTTAAGCCGTGTCCCCGCCGGTGTGATAAGCAATAGACACAAGACCCCTTTTTCCATTTCCAAAGATTGTTCAAAACATTAAAAAATACTTTGTTGCGAACTTACCAGTGTTGCAGAATATACTAGTAGGTAGGTAATAGGTATATTCTGAATATTGTTATAGTAAATTGGCTGTTGTACAAAACCAGTAAATTGTAGTTTATGAGCAGGATTTTACTTTTTTTTCTTCTTTATTCTAATTACTCATGTGTGTGTGTGTGTGTGTACAAAATATCTCAAAAACGGTAAGTCGTAGAGCGATGAAATTTGAAGGCGTTAAAAGTATACGGACCCGGAAAAAATTCATGAAAATCGGCCTCTTTGTTTTTTGGTTTTACCTCGAGAAACAACAAAAATTCAAATATCTCATAAACTAGTTATCAAAAAAATGGTCTTTCCAAGTGGCACTATAACAGAGCGGACTGGGGAGGATTTGCGGCTCAACTACATCAAAAACATGAAAATCTGACACTAGATCCTGACACAAATAAGGCTGTAAAAGCTTTCACTGATGACATTATAGCAGCATGCGAAACACATATCCCAAAATCGAATCCTAAAAACTCGAAGCCGCGTATTCCCTGGTGGACGGAAGATTGCTACAAGGCCATCAAGGAAAAAAATAAATATTATAGAAAATACAAAAGAACTCAATTGTTAGAAGATTTTATTTTGTTCAAAAAATTTCGTGCAATTAGTCGAAAAACGGTTTGGCAAGCTAAGCAAGATTCATGGAGAAAATTTACTGGTTCAATTAACTTTGGCACATCCACTAAAGAAGCCTGGAATAAAGTTAAAAGAGTACTTGGTAAAAAGAAAGATCAAATTGGCATCCCTTCCCTAAAGATTGATTCGGGTTTTACTACCGATAAGAAAGAAATTTCCGATCTTCTTGTACATAAATTTTACCAAAACTCCGACCTTACACAACATAATTCTGAGTTTCTTTTGAACAAAGAAAATTCAGAGAGATTTCCTTTTAACTTTGATAGGAGAAATGTTGGATCATATAATGCACCTATAACTCTAAAAGAAATTGAGAGAGTCCTGATTAAAAGGAAAGATACAACACCAGGAAAAGATCAAATATCGTATGTGATGCTCAAGAACCTTCCTTCATCTTCTTTGAAATTACTAAACAAATTATACAACCGTATCTGGTACTCCGGCGTTATACCACTCACCTGGAAAGAATTTATTTTATCCCCTATTCCAAAACCAAATAAGAATCCTGAACTTGCTGAGAACTACAGGCCTATCACCCTCGCTTCTTGCCTCTTCAAAATACTCGAGAAAATTATAAATGATCGACTTTTTTGTACCCTGGACTCTCAAAACTTTTTTAACAAAGTTCAGTGTGGTTTCAGAAAGCTCCATAGTACTACTGACGCACTAGTTCATCTCGAGACAAACATTCGAGATGCTTTTGCTAATCAAGAACATTGTGTGGCTGTGAGTCTTGACATCTTACGGGCGTATGAAACAACCTGGATTTATCGCATTTTGTCCATATTAAAAAATAATAATATTCAAGGAAATATGCTATGTTTCATTAAAAACCTGCACGAAGAAAGAAAATTCCGAGTGCGAGTCGGCTCTGTACTATCAGATTTTAGAGAAAGGGGACAAAAAATTCCAATCCATAAGAAAGGGGACAAAAAAGACTTGACTAACTATCGACCAATTTCTTTACTTACCAACTTTAGCAAGATCCTTGAAAAATGTGTAAAAACTCGACTCGACTACTTCTTAAACACAAACAATTTACTAACAGACAAACAATATGGATTCAGACAAGGAATAGGTACAGAAGACACACTACTAGACTTAACAACCTACTTACATGACAACTTAGACAAAGGAAAGAAAGTTTTAGGTGTATTTCTCGATATATCTAAAGCTTATGATTCCGTCAAACATTCAAAACTACTAACTCAACTTGAAAAACTAGGACTTAGGGACAACGTACTGAAATGGTTTGACTCGTACTTAATAGACAGGACACAAAAACTAAAACTAAATTCCCAGATATCTGACCCTGTATATTGTCCTTGTTTCTCAATCCCACAAGGTACAATACTTGGTCCTTGCTTATTTAATTGTTTTATCAATGATCTTCCTGGTATAAGTAAGGACCAAGTATTTTGCTATGCTGATGACACGGCAATATGTTACTCGTCAGATACTTGGGAAGAAACTCATAGACTTGCAACTTTAGACCTGACTAACATTACTAACTGGTACAGAAACATGTCTCTCGAACTTAACCTCAAAAAATCAAATTACATGACTTTTTCAACTGACTGTAGGGGACAACCTTCATCTTCAACAATCCAA
The DNA here is from genome assembly GCA_024516035.1 of Bactericera cockerelli. Lineage (NCBI taxonomy): Eukaryota > Metazoa > Arthropoda > Insecta > Hemiptera > Triozidae > Bactericera > Bactericera cockerelli. Next base: position 24,391,611 of record CM044956.1, read on the forward strand.
TTGACTGACATTGATAATAATACTGTACAACTACAAAAACAAACAGACATACGTTACCTTGGAATTATACTAGACCAACATTTAAAATGGACAGGACATATAAATAACTTGAAAAACAAACTCCGACATCTGACTTACATCTTTTACAATCTCAACCAAGTATGTGACAAATCAGTATTACGTGAATCATATTTTGCACTAGTACAATCACTTCTCCAGTACTGCATCACAACTTGGGGGGGAGCGTACCAGAACATCATAACAAAACTACAACGAACACAGAATATACTTTTACGAACAATACTAAAAAAAGACAGACTTTTTCATACTAAAGAACTATACAGACTATTTGACGTTCCCACCCTACACGACTTATACATTTTTAAAATAATATTTTTTTGTATAAAAAAAAGACATACCTGGACCCTAAACCCAAACATTTACAATACACGACAAACTGGACAGACAATACAACCACTTAGACATAAATCACTCACCAAAAAGCACTTTTCGTATGTAGGTAGCAAAATTTTCAACGTAATACCCGAAGATATCAAAAATATTCAAAACAAAAATGCATTAAAAGAAAGAATAAGAGAATGGTTGGTTATTGATGAAAATAGAATGATGATTCGAAATAACATACTATGATGTAAAAAGAAGAAAAAAAAAAGGAGATAAATTTAAATTCATATACCTACCTACATTGAAAGAGGACAAATGCTTAATAATAAAAATAAAATAAAAAAAAATGTGGTCCGACACATGCATTCATGCACAAAAGGACCACATCAACTTACCCATTTATTATAAACAAAAATCTTTGTGAATATGTAAAATAAATAAAGTACCTACTTGAAAAAAAAAAAAAAAAAAAAAAAGAGAGCAAAAAAATGGCATATGTCAAGGCCTTTCCATCAGCTGTACTCTTTTTATTATTGCCATAAATGATATTGCCGACAACATTCATCCAAAAGTAGATACCTGTATTTTTGCGGACGACTGCACTCTATTTATGCGCTCAAAATACCTGTGCGAGATAGAATCATGTCTACAATTTTCACTTAACAATCTCTCTGAATGGTCAAACTCGTCTGGTTTCATGTTTTCCCCTCAAAAATGTCAAGCTATCCATTTCTGTAGAAAGCGGAAAGCTCACAATAATCCTGAGTTATCAATAGCAAACCACAGTTTATTATTTGTGACCAACATGAGGCTCCTGGGTCTTCATTTTGATACTAAGCTCAATTTTAAAAATAATTTAACACTCCTCAAAAATGATTGTTTAAAACGATTAAATCTTATGAAAATCTTCTGCAATAATAAGTGGGGTGCAGATTATAAATCCTTACTTCTTCTCTACCGCGGATACATACGTTCCAAGCTAGATTTTGGCTGTGTTGTCTACGGATCCGCCACTGAATCATCACTGAGAACTCTGGATACTATACATCACCAAGGTGTCAGACTAGCTCTAGGTGCCCTCAAAAGCTCTCCGATTAAAAGCATTTTATCCGAAGCCGGGGAGCCACCTTTGTTATTGCGCCGTGAAATTCTCGCATGCAATTATCTCTTCAACACCCAAAGAGACAAAAGGCACATCCACCACTCGACTCTTCTTAACAACACGGACAACCAAATTTATGAATCTAGATCTCATTTAGAGAAACCATTCAGGCTAAGAGCTAAGAATCTTTTAGATAGATATGGTGAAAGTGTTAATGCCATAAATAGTATTACTTCTTTACAACATTCTGCTCCCTGGATAATCCCATCTCCGCCCATCTGCTATGATCTAAGAAAATACGATAAGAAAAATAACAACCATCTAGAAATTTGTTCTGCTTTCAACATGCTTATTGCAACATCATACTCTCAATCGAAAGTTTTTTACACTGATGCTTCAAAAAGTGAAAACGGTACATCAGCTGCTTTTTGGTCCTCAAACGGCACCTTTGGTGTCAGACTAAACCCTATTCTATCTATATGTAATGCTGAACTCATGGCTATAATGTATACTATATACTTCATTCTTTCCAATTGTATCTCTCATTCGGTGAATGAAATCTTTCTTATCTGCTCTGATTCTCTTAGCGCACTTCAATCACTTCAAGACGTTTTCTCATCAAATCCCATTGCCACTAAAATAAGAACTTTACTAATTGAAAATAAAAATATAACTATCAGTTTTCTATGGGTACCTTCTCATGTAGGTATCAAGGGTAACGAAGAGGCTGATCAAATTGCTAAAGATAATATATCCGATGGTTCTCCCCTGATTAGTGATATTCCGATCCAAGACTACAAACACTTACTAAAACGGAAAATAATTTCAAAATGGAACGAAGAATGGAAAAACCTTACAGGAAACAAGCTCCGGGAGTTAAAAAATGAAAATAAACCCTGGCATCCTCCCTCCTCGTTCACCCGTAGAGACCAAGTTTCAATCACCCGTCTCCGGATAGGTCACACTAACCTCACGCATGTTTACCTAATGAAAAAAGAGAATCCACCTGTTTGTGATACCTGTCAGTGTAGATTAACGGTAAAACATATATTGAAAGAATGTATCAAATATCAGAATGCAAGAAACCCTAATGACCTATTTTTTTGTCTTTCATATGACCCCATTTCTGTTTTGAACTTCATAAATAAAAATTATTTGAAAATGTAATTTTTTATACTTCACAGTGTATATAACATAATTGTATGTTTGCACACTCTAATAAATTTAAAAAAAAAAAAAAAAAAAAAAATGGTCGCTTCAGATGATTTTAAACTTTGAACATGAATTGCCGACATATTTGATATTTTCACAAGGAAGCATGGCGCAAATTGTAGAGCTGCGCGCATCTACACGGTATACGTGGGTTCAATCCCACCACCCGACATTTCTTTTTCCTAAATATTTTTTTGAGTTGTTTTTATTTCTTTTAGTTATTTTTTTTTTTTTTTTTACTACTTTTTACAATCTGATTTATTCTTGGAAAATGTCATTGAAAAAACCCGCTCAAGTTTTGGGTAATAGAAAGTCGTGTGATGTTCACACCAGTTTATTTTTATTGTTTCTCGACCAGAGAGAAAAATCACTCAAAAGTTACAATCATTGAGACCCTTGAAAAAACAAATAAATCCTTTAAAAAAGTGGCCTCTTGAGAAAAGAATAAATTGACTTCTTTTCAAGAATTTAGCCTTGTTATGGTTTGATTCTCAACTCTTTAACAATTCAAAGAAGCGGTGCTTGCGGCCAATATTTGCGGCCCTGCGGCCGCAGAATGCGGCCGATTTCAACCAAAAGTTTTATGGTTCGTCTGGTGTATAAAATTAATTACTATACCAAATTTCAAGTCTCTAGCTCTTACCGTTCTTGAGATATCCTGTTCACACACACACACACAGACACACAGACAGACAGACAGACAGACGCACGGACCAATGGCTGAAAACAACTTTTTTGGTATCCTGAGGCTATGATTCGTCCAGAAATGTGAAAAACTAGGTAGGTCAAATTTTCGACGAATACAATACTTTCCTTATTATAGGATAAGGAAAGTAAAAAGCATTATAAATAAGGCGATATTATTATTATAATGTTGAAAAAAAATGAAGAAGAACAAAAAGCTACAAGTCAAATACTCGTTTTATCTTAACTTGAGGAAAGTTCACCCCTTGAAAATAAATTGGAACCCTCCTTGTGCAGCGTGTGTAACATTGAGAGGAAGTGAAGGACTGAGGGACCTGGTCCACCCGGTGAATTTTTCCACACTCAAGGAAAAACTTTGAGAAGTTCTCATTTCATAATTTGATATTTTGTTGTATGGCAAAACTTTAAACGACTAGGAGAATATGAGACAGAGAAGATGGGAAAGAGAGAGAGAGAGAAGAAAAAGAGAGAAACACAAATAAAAATTGACCAGGTATCATGAATGATGTGCATGGTTATATGGAAGTCAGTAACTCTATAAAAAGTTACACTCTAAGGGCCGGAATCATGAAACAGGATTATATTAATTTGAGGGGATTAATCCCTTAACACGCCCTCTAGTGGGAATTTCAACCAATCACAGCGTGGGGTTTTATAGAGGGTATAAAACCCTTTTGGAAATTAAAGAAATAAACCCAATCAATAGAATTTTGTTTCCTTCCATAAAAAAACTAACCTTATTGTGGGTAACTTTCAAAACTTTAATATTTATTAGTAATTAAATATTATAAAAAATTATATTAATTAATTATCTAGCTGTAAATATAAATAATTATATAATTGAACGTCCTGACAAAGCTTTCAAGCGTCAGGAGCAACATTGTAACATAAGGGAGGTATTGGAGATACATGACTAGAGCGAGAGTCACGTTGATATTAGCAGAGAAGTTTGCCATTTCTCATGAAACACGTAGGAGGTAGGAGGGCACTGTCAATGCTGGTGTATCACATACATGGCCTGATTACGAGACAAGCAATGGAGAGAGTGATTGAGGAAGGGAGGGAGAGGGAGAGAGAAAGAAAGAGAGAGTGAGGAAGAGAAAGAGGGAGAAAGCGAAGAAGAAAAAGAAGGGATATTTCTCTGAGGAAGCAAAGTAATGTGATGAAGAGAAATACGGGTAGGGGGAGAGAAATTATACGTAAGAGAAATCGGAAAAGTGAAATTTTTGAAACTGAAGACACGGAAGCAAGACACAGAAGAATACGAAGAAGTAGAGAGAGATGAAGAAGAAGTGAGAGATGAAGAGAAAATAGAAGAAGAGAGATGAAGAAGCAAGATGAAGAAGAATGGAAGAAGAGCGATGAAAAAGAGAGATGAAGTAAAGAAAATAGATGAAGAGAGATGAATAAGAGAAAATAGACGAAGAGAGATGAATAAGAGAAAATAGATGAAGAGAGATGAATAAGAGAAAATAGAAGAAGAGAGATGAAGAAGAAAAAATAGAAGAAGAGAGATGAAGAAGTATTATGTATTAGGAAAGATAATTATAATTATTTTGTACTTGGATATAAAGAGAAGTATGAATAGTATGATATATGTAGGTATTGCCATTGCCACTATTGCCACTCTGAATAGACTTTTCCAAAACGATAATTCGAAATCAAGGATGCCTACACAAGAAAAAGGGAAAAATTTAATATTTAAATTTATGTAACAGATTTTTTCTAATATCTTTTATTCTTTTATTAAACTGAGAAATTTATTAAGACAAATAATTAAAAAGGAAATTCCGCTCTCTCTCTCTCTGAATCCCTCTCCCTCTCAACTGACTATAGTAATTAAAAAAATTCAAAGGAAAAGAAAATCATTAAAGAAATATGAGACAGTAAGGGCAATCCTTCATACCTTCAGTTAGAGTTTATCAGGAGGACTCATCATTACATGGCCTGTTATTGCTTCAGGCAAATGTAATTCTAAGTGACATTGAGTAATAGAATTCAGGACAAACTGTTTTCTATCGGAGCCTTAAAAAAATTCAGTTTTAAATGTCTTTCTGTAATAGAGATATAGTACTTAGTGAATGGATGAACCAATGTTTTCCCGTTTCTTCATAGGATTAAATTATGTATTGTGATTTCTATATTAAAGGCAACGTACGCGCAAAACAGAGGTAAAGATAATTTGGCAACAGTGTAAACCGAGCATATACGTCACACAATACTGTGTTATGCGGAAAACCCTGTACGTCTCTTTTTTTAGCATATAGGTAACTGAATAAATTATCTATGACATACAAGTCATGCAACACAGAATCGGCGTTGCTTGTAATACGAATAATCTCCTCATACGTCTGACAACATAGCATCAGACATTGTAATGCAATAAAATCAAAGATGTTTGGAATCTTGAGTTTCGGCAACATTGCATGGGACTTCAATTATACACCTACAAGAGAAAGCAGCTCTCATTCTTGAAATCAACAATCGCCTGTCCGACAACATAGCATTGCAGAGAGAGGTTTATGTTCGGAGAAGCGGAGTCCTGAGGTCTGACAACACTGCATCGGCCTTGTAATACAAACACAGTTGTGTAAAATCAATTAAAAACACTGTTTGCTCTCACCATCATTACATGCAGGCTTAAAGTTTAATTTCATATAATATGAGAATTCATGAAAGTGTGAGCTTTATTCCCTTGTACGTAATACCGTTTGCACTCAACCCATGGACATTCAGTCCAGGTGGCGGAGGGATGCAGAGTGCAGGATAGGGAGATGAATACAGGGGGAGGGGGAGGGGAAGAGACTAAGAGGGGGGCAGAGTCTTCCCTATTTGGATCAGAGCCAAAGTTTCGTTCCTACTCTGATAAAACAGCAATTATAATTACCTCCCTAATAAAAATGACTCCTCCTGGAGGTACAGGTATAGTCAACGAAACTTTTGTTCAAGTATCATAGGCCGGGTTTTCCGGAGAGTGGTTTCAGAAGTGGTGTGTGTGGTGGAGTGATCTATGTGAACTGGTGACCCAACAAACCGGGGTGGGTCAGTCAATTTTATTTTCTAATACTTTACTAAAGATATGAGACTATAACGTCGTATAAGCTTTTATTTTTAATGGATTAATGGATCAGGGGTCTCTTTCTTGCTCCTTACTCAAAGTTTGAAGCTCCATCCATATTTTTCTTCGGTGTATTTTCATAATTCTTATTTCCCTCTCTTCTTATCTTTCGCTTTTCCACTATCTCCTCTCTCTTTTAACTTCTACCTCTATGCCTTCTCCTTTCTCTATCTATCGTATTTTCGATATTGTTTTCGTTTTGCAACATTAAATTTAATATGGGTTTGAAAAATGGTCATCACGTATCGGGCTTTTTTCAATTTTTTACAAAAGAAAATTCACATTCTTTCTTTCTTCCCAGCATTTGTTCAAGATTTTTCTCTTATTGAATACGGACTCATAAATAAAATGAAAAATCCGGCACAAGTGGGAAAAATACTCCGCTTACGTAATATTTATGATGAATTCGTGTGAAAGCTTCACCGCGTTACATACCTACATTAAAAAGCACGATTGAGGAACGTCGATGTATCCGCTATTGATTAAATGCATGAAAATTTAGTGAATAATATGTGCCTTGTACCTATGTACATAATATGAAACCTGTGAAATGAAATGTACGACATCTCCGGCCCTGTTTTGATTAAAAATCTCAAACTTGTCTTTAAAAACTTTTAATGACAACTAGTTTTCAGAAATGTATTACAAATACGCTGGTTCCATTTAAGATTCCAAAGTTGACCCCCCCTGGTAATGAATGTAATGATAAAAAATCAAAACCTAGCGACTCATTTGAATCAACTGTGGAGTTTTAGTGAATGAAAATGTGTAATAATTTTAATTCTGCTCTCAGCCAGTGAACTTATGAATACAAGCTTAAGTTATAAAATAATTCTGTGATTAGTAGACTTACTGATCTGACGTTATCCAGTAAAATTATTGCTATAATTTGACTTTAGGTTAGAAAATAGAACCAACTTTAGGTTAGGATATACCTACACCGACTTGATTAAAGAATCGACCACCAGCCATCTATCCATGACTCCGTATATTTTCATGAGCCTGAAAAGTGATGTAACTTCGAATGAAGATAAAAAATTCAGCAGGAATATGAGGAAACAGTATAAGGATTAGCTCTCCTTACAAAATTTATCCAGGTAATTCCAGGAAAGAAAAAATGAGAAAAGGCGTTCTTACAGGTGTTTAAAATATTCTCTTGGTATTTTTATTTAAATCATTTTAGTTTTTTCTTTTAGAATCCGCGCAGCAAGTTGAATTTCCAGATATTGATTGACTGCCTGTCCATTAGAACCCTCTAGTCCCCCTACCTATTATTAATGCTCTATTATCACGTATCTTTCTAACACGGCCTTTAGCTAAATGGGGAGCACGGACTGGTCACGGGTAATAACTAAGCATAAAGGCTTGGTCGCCCATGAATGCTGCAATGGGGGAGTCAGCCCCGCGATGATTGACGGTAGGGACTCATTGATGTAACATCTCTTTGAAATAGAAGCTGCTGGCGGATTAATATCTGAGTGGATTGTTTTTTTAAATATTTTTGTACCAACCGTTTTTTGTTTGAATTGAAGTATCTATCATGCTCTCCTATAGTAGGCATATGTATGTGAATATGTATAATGTATATATCATGTCATTTCTACGAGTACTTTGCTTTTACAAGGATTGGTTTTATAGAATAGCTTAAAATTTGAAGAGTAAGTACATTTAGAAGAGAAAAAAAAGAAAGCAAACAACAAAATAAAAATACAAAAACCAGAAGCACAAAAGAGAAGGGGTGGAAGAAGGAGGACACCCTAGACAGCAAGAAGTAGAGAAAGAGAGAGAAAATAAGAGAGAAAGATTGGAGAGAGAAGGGGAGGAAGAAAGAGGACACCCTAGATAGCAAGAAGTAGAGAAAGAGAGAGAAAATAAGAGAGAAAGATTGGAGAGAGAAGGGGTGGAAGAAAGAGGACACCCTAGACAGCAAGAAGTAGAGAAAGAGAGAGAAAATAAGAGAGAAAGATTGGAGAGAGAAGGGGTGGAAGAAAGAGGACACCCTAGACAGCAAGAAGTAGAGAAAAGAGAAGAAAATAAGAGAGAAAGATTGGAGAGAGAAGGGGTGGAAGAAGGGAGGACACCCTAGACAGCAAGAAGTAGAGAAAGAGAGAGGAAATAAGAGAGAAAGATTGGAGAGAGAAGGGGTGGAAGAAGGGAGACACCCTAGACAGCAAGAAGTAGAGAAAGAGAGAGGAAATAAGAGAGAAAGATTGGAGAGAGAAGGGGTGGAAGAAGGGGACACCCTAGACAGCAAGAAGTAGAGAAAGAGAAAGAAAATAAGAGAGAAAGATTGGAGAGAGAAGGGGTGGAAGAAGGGGGACACCCTAGACAGCAAGAAGTAGAGAAAGAGAAAGAAAATAAGAGAGAAAGATTGGAGAGAGAAGGGGTGGAAGAAGGGGGACACCCTAGACAGCAGAAGCAGAGAAAGAAAAAAATAAGAGAGAAAGATTGGAGAGAGAATGGGTGGAAGAAGAAGGGACACCCTCGACAGCAAGAAGTAAAGAAAGAGAGAGAAAATAAGAGAGAGAAGGGGAGGAAGAAGGGGTGGAAGAAGAGGACACCCTACAGCAAGATGTAGAGAAAGAGAAAGAAAATAAGAGAGAAAGATTGGAGGAGGAGAGAGGGGAGGAAGAAAAGGGGGACACCCTCGACAGCAAGAAGTAAAGAAAGAGAGAGAAAATAAGAGAGAGAAGGGGAGGAAGAAGGGGTGGAAGAAAGAGGACACCCTACAGCAAGATGTAGAGAAAGAGAAAGAAAATAAGAGAGAAAGATTGGAGAGAGAAGGGGTGGAAGAAGGGGTGGAAGAAAGAGGACACCCTACAGCAAGATGTAGAGAAAGAGAAAGAAAATAAGAGAGAAAGATTGGAGAGAGAATGGGTTGAAGAAGAAGGACACCCTACAGCAAGATGTAGAGAAAGAGAAAGAAAATAAGAGAGAAAGATTGGAGAGAAGGGGTGGAAGAAAGAGGACACCCTAGACAGCAAGAAGTAGAGAAAGAGAGAGAAAATAAGAGAGAAAGATTGGAGAGAAGGGGTGGAAGAAAGAGGACACCCTACAGCAAGATGTAGAGAAAGAGAAAGAAAATAAGAGAGAAAGATTGGAGAGAGAAGGGGAGGAAGAAGGGGGACACCCTACAGCAAGATGTAGAGAAAGAGAAAGAAAATAAGAGAGAAGATTGGAGAGAGAAGGGGTGGAAGAAAGAGGACACCCTAGACAGCAAGAAGTAGAGAAAGAGAGAGAAAATAAGAAAGAAAGATTGGAGAGCGAGGATACTCTTGCATCCCAAAAATTAAGGTTCATTTTTAACACCAAAAAATGCTCTTTCAATATTTTTTGTTGACTCCCTAGGAACAGAGAAGACTAATGCAGAGTAAAAGTCAACACGGATAATCCAATGAGGAAGGAAGAGATGAAGAAAACTAATACCGGAGAGCTATAATAGGAAGGAATTTCATTCAGTTTTCCGGAGGGAAAGAACCATTTGATCTTAATAGCAGAGTGGAAAATACAAGACAAGAGAAAAAGAGGTGTATTAGATAATAACGGAAACTAAGATGGAGAGAGTGAGTACCGTGAAGGAGGAAGTAAACGGAGAAGACAGTGAGATATAACAAATAGACGAAAATATTTTGCTATATTTTTTTTATTTAGATTATTTCCAATAATCAAAGTTGAGGTCGGTTAAAAAAAAAAATATTTTTGCTCCAATTTCAATTTTTTTCCTTACAAGTTAAAACTATTTACGATTCAAAAGATCATAAAATTTTGCTTTAGATTATAACAATTCAAAACATATAAAAATATGATCTGCGGTTTTCCAAACCTTCTTCTAGTATACATACAGGGTGTCCAAACCTACATATTTCTAGTGTAAGCTCAAGTTACAGTGGGACATTTTGATTTGTTAAAGAGTTATGCCAAATCCCTATTTTTCCCTCAGGTCAAGAGGTCACTTGGATCGATGCACCTTTTTAAAGAAATCGTGGTCAGTAGGTACGTTTGAACTTCATGTATCGATACAATGGATAGTCATGCATTTTTCCCTTGAAATCTAGTTGGTTCCATTGATTTGTTTTGAAAAAAAAACCAGAGAAATATTCAATCATTAGTTCAACTTTTTTAGAAAATTCGATTTGTCCTAGCAAACGCAATTTTGCGTATCACTAGTTAAAAAGTACTTTATTATGTTTAAGTTTAAGCGAAGTGGCGCGATTTGTGGCGCAAGCTGAAGCATAGTCACAACCGTTACGCCACGGAGGCTGGCAGTGATAGACAAACTTACCATTGTAAAATTACACATAATTCAACAAAAGGAAAAAAGAGAAAAAACAAAATTTAATATCTCTAACAGTTCTGAATATTTTTAGATGGAACCATCTAAAAAAACACTGCCAATTATGGACACAAAACTTCCTCGTGATTGCTTCACATTGTAAACACGTGCCAATTTTGAGATTTTATAGAAAATTACTTGTATCTCCAAAACGGCTCAACCGATTTTCTTCAAATTTGTTTTATATGGTAGAATATCATTTTTTCTACATTCTAGATTCCACAAAAAATTCTGTATCGGCAAGTCGTAGTCCTTATTTTTTTACTTTTTTGTCCAAAATTTCGGAATTTCTTAAATATCAGAGTTAAATTATAATTATTTTGAAAATAAATATAAATAACCTTTGTAAAACAATAATATGCATATTCTTACAAAATTTCATCGAAATCGGGTGTACCGTTCACGAGATATAAGCGTTTAAGTAAAAAGTTAGTGGTCAGGCGCATGGTCTCTTTCACCTAGAACCGCTGGTATGAATTCGATGAATTTATAATGGGACCATCTACAGAATATCTCCTAGATATGTGCAAAATTTCATTAAAATCGGTCGAGTAGTTTCCGAGATTTGCGCGTTACAAGGAATCGTTTTAACAGACCGACGGATCGACAGACCGACAGACCGACAGACCGACAGACGGACACAAAACCAAATTTACTCAGTAGGTTATGAAACGTCCAGAAATATGAAAAAAATTGAAATCGGAGCAAAAAAATATTTTTTTTTAGAAAAACGAACACAATACTTCCGATTTCTAATATTAGAAATTTCTCGGAAGTAATAGTAGATTTGAAAGTATTTCAAAGTAAATATTCATTGCCTTACTTATACTCACACACATTACTCAATGGCCATTATATTGTCGATCCCAGAGACCTCTTGACCTGTGAGAAAAACAGTGATTTAGCCATAACTCTTTAACGAAGCAAAATGCCCCACTGCTAAACGGAGGCGGAACTTCAAATTTCTTCGTGAAGCATTTCCGACTGAAATCGACAAGTTCTGTCAGCCCAAGAATTTTGGTCACGTAATTTAAGGGATCTACAAAAATCATATATCATGTTTTCCCGGCGACAAAGTACCGGGCTTGAGCTGGTATCGTGGAAAGATAAATTTAAAAATACAAAAACACACAGGTTGATTCAAACAACTAATACAAAATGGATGAAACATACTCAAGTGGACTGCTTTGTTCTATGGGACAACCACTAAACCATTGACATGAATATTGAACATGCACAAGTACCTGAAACAAAGTAAAATTAATTCATATTAATATTTCATTTTGATCCCATATGAATCATATTGATATTACGTTCAAACATATTGCTCTCAACTTGTGAAGAAAAAATACCCTGCAATGCCTCCATCAGGTAAGGGTCACTTAAGGAGTGGTTACATAATATACATCCGGCCTTTTATCATAAGGTAAGACTAGAAGTAGGTCACAATAGATCTAATAGATAATAGCGGTGTCGGTGTGACAAAAACACATATTACATAGGCATGTTTGTTGTTTGTTTTAAGTTATAAGTTAAGTTGATAAATAAGTATAGTTTGTAATAAAATTGTAAGTTAGGGAATATGTATGAATTGGGTATTTCCCGTTGAGAGATTAAATAAATTAATAAAATACTTGGGGCTTCTCTTGTGGAACTCTTATCTCTATAATAATAAATTAATAAAGCTAGAAATAAGAACTCTTATACATAGTCCTATGGCCCAATATCAAGAACATTATACGTAGTAGTCAGCTTTCGTAATGATTCTGGATTTCCTGTGATGGAATGAGAAGCATCGTGGACATAACCAAAACAGAGTTGCTCCTACCCTGGTAGCCTTTCTCGCAGAATGGTCTGCTCTAATACGCATGTATACATTAAGTATTATAGTTAAGGCAAAATATGAGTAGGTACCCCTAGTATCGCGTGTAAGAAAATTACACCGTGTGGAAACCGAACATAATCCCCAGACTTGAGGGCGTGTGCAGTTTTCAATTAAATTTTCCAGAGAACAATTTGTGCACACTTTCTTTCCCTCTCTCTCACTGTTAAGCTTTAGCAGGTCAGTGTCGTACAAGCAGGAAGATTGTACCTACTGTTTTAAAGAGAAAGTTTCATTCCAAATCAGACCAATGACAGAATACTGAATTACTGATACTAGTGTTACTTTCAGCTATCTCCAGAACATTGTGAAAATTCCTTAAGGTGATATTTTATAACTTCTTGGCCTTTTGTAGGAAAATATTAATAAGACAGTTGATGGAAAAAATGAAAGTTGTATAATTATAATACATATTATGTAGCTTTTGATACATGTAGGGCTACCCTGAGACTAGAAAAGAGGTCTCATTTTAATGCATACCCGAAATCTTCTACGCCACTGAGATGTGCCTGTGATTATTGCTATGTTCCCATGATGTGACCTGACGCCACTGACTCCACTGTGATTATTGCTATGTTCCCATGATGTGACCTGACGCCACTGACGCCACTGTGATTATTGCTATGTTCCCATGATGTGACCTGACGCCACTGACTCCACTGTGATTATTGCTATGTTCCCATGATGTGACCTGACACGTTGGAAAACTTTCAGCATGGCAACAACGCGAGTGTTTCCTTCCGGTGTAGGAAATTAATTATAGTTATAAAAATAGCTGATTACCACCAGAAAAATCTAGGGCCGAATTGAAAAATAAGTTCTATAGTTTTTTCTTGCTATGTTATGTTATGAAACGGTGGCTATGTTGTGAAAAACAAGCGCCACAATGAAATTATTAGTATCGCTATCAAGCAGTCACTTCTCAGAGAATCTGTCAGCCTGGGGGTTATGAACTATTAGACCCCCCCCCCCCCCCCCCCCAACAAGCCGAGTGTCACTCAGTTGATTCCCAGCAAGAATTCAGAACCTCAAGGCACTTAATTTACTGAATAAACAGAAATTGAAAGAGCTCTCATCAGAATGAGAAGTGAAGACAACCATGTAATTGTTTTTTTTTTTTTTTTTAAGATGAGTTGTGTTGCGGTGAAGATCTAGATGAGGTTCAGCCATCAGGTTAATCAGGTATAAAAACAATAAGCTAAGAATTTAAATTCATATATAATATATCAGTACATAATTTTATTTGGGAACACAAGATACTTCAACAGTTCTTTTTCCTCATTATTATTGAACAGTAAGTAATTAGACTAATAATTATTGTAAAAAACCAAATTGATTGATAGCCTTGGAGATTGGAGGGCAGATGACTAAAGTGGATGTACAGATATGTGTCCCCACTCCATTACAAATAAATTACAATCTCAATTGTACTCTTGTTGGTCATGTGGAAACCGACTCCTAGGTCTACCTACCTAATTATATGTACACCGTTTCAACTATGCTACGGTTACGATTCAGAGGAAAATTCCTTCTTTATTCTCAATGCCCAATCACAACACACATCAACTTTCCCAATTCAAAAGACTCATGAAAATTGGAAGTTTCCTGTTTTCTTTTCTAAAAATATTCTCCCAAAATAACAAGCCGACCTCCGTGGCTCAGTGGTTAAGAGTATTGGTTGCTGGTTCGAATTCCGGTCGGAGCGGAAAATTCTAACCGAGTTTTTCCGTAAAAAAAAGTGTCCTGAAGTAATGCAAAAGCGGTTCCGGGGCACAACTACCTTTTTTTAAATAAAATAAAAAAAGATAATAAGATCGAGAAGATGTCTGAGGATATACATTTAGATGTATCTTTGTACGCCCAACAAAACCTCAACCTATCTGATGTCAGAGGTTGCCAGGTTATTGAATAAATCAGTATGGGGTCCCTCTGTCTGTCATCACGGGCTCTTAAACATCACTTGTATCACAAACATCAGTAGGATGAATTAATTCTATTAGTATAAAAATAAGTACTGTGTGTTTGGTAGCCTGAGGTGACTCGACTTTAACGAACCTTTTAACAATATTTACATAATGCTGGGTCCACACAGGTGCAACATGCAACATGTTTCTGCAACATGAATTCACTCTGTGTGGACGGCTTCTGAACACGAACATGAATGTTCAAAAATTATCCATGAGGATGTCGGTTTTCTACCGAACATCTTTGATCTTTGTTGATACTATGTTGCACGTGTGTGGACGGCACCTGAACATAGAAACAGAATGGATCACTGACGAACACGAACTGCAACACGTTGCACCTGCGTCGACCCAGCATAAGACATTGAACAATGGATAAGCTTTTATAAAAACGTTGAAAACTATAAGCATTTTTTTCCTTATTTTTTCAATTGGAATATTTGGAATCAAATAGTAGCATTTGTGAACTTTCATAATACATAAATATTTTATCAAACATGAATTAAAAAATTCTACTGTCTTCTCCCTGTTTTACTCAAGCAGGGTCGGTGTTTTCTGGTTAGTTTCTCCTTTCCAAATTTCTCTTTTTTTTCTCATGCCCGCATATAATCTTCTCTCTTGCATTTTCTCTAATATTTCTACAACTTTGCTTCTTCCTCTGATTCTTATTCCATCAAGCTTTGTTACAATGTTACACGGCACAGTCATATCTGCATCTTCACTTCCATTCTCCTTTCCTTATACAACACTGCTGATCTCATTACACACTTGAACGTTATTCCTTTTGATCTTAACATTATTCTTTTATCACGTTATTTCTTTGGATCTTAACATTATTCTTTTATCACATAAAACTCCCCACTGTATGATTGTACGTATAACGTTTAATAAGAATAGTTATTATTGTTATTAACAAACTACCTATTATTTTATGTTATACGTTGAAATGACTGTAATTTAGAAAAGTCAGTCCTCCTCCTCACCATCATGCAAGTGCCGAAACAGATCGAATCAAAGAAGTACCGTTATTCCTTTTGTGTTTTTGGGGGACTTTCCCGATAGAAAAAAAGAACTGACAACTTGGCGAACTGAAATTTATATCCAACATTGCCTCTTTGATCAACGGTCTCAAGTTCTAAATTAGAAATCTATAGTCTGTTATCAGGTGAATTCCGGAGTTCTTTGTTTTGATCTGGGTCAGGGGCTGGATGGTGGTGAGGACTGACTTTTTGTAACATAAAACATTAAAATTTTTTAGGTAGGTAGGTAATAAATATTTTTTATTAAGCCTTAAGGTGCGTCGTCCCCACCGGTGTTGAACAACAATGTTGATCAACATTGCACCGTCCCAACCTAATTTTTAAATTTAAACGTTTTTTGTTGACCAAAAATATTAAACATTCAGTTTTCTCAAGTTGGTGTGTGGTGCTTCGATCATTGCTACGTAAAAAAGATTTTTTTTTAAAAATATTTTATTTAAATAATTATCAATCATTTTAAAATGACTGAGGAAGATATTCGGCTAACTACTGCTGCTGCTGTAATTATCGAAGGTTGATTCCTAATCATGTCGATGCATGCTAGGAACTGGGGCCTATTACATAAAGCACTTTACACTTCATACTTGACGAGTTTACACTTCATAATTCAAATTCTGCTCCATAAGGAAACTTTACGAATTGATATTTAAAGAAATTTGTCAAGTGAACTGCCACACATTTTTCCCATTTTTAGTAGTTTTTATTATTTATTTGAATGAATTAGAGAAAACTGAAAGACACAAGAAAATGAATTAAATTTATAAAATATTTTTTTTTTTTAATTTTATTTGTTTACACTTTAGGAATGGACGTTTGAGTGGCAGTTCAAAGGGAAATCATTAAGTGACTTGTAAAGCTTTATGAAACGGATATACTTTACACTTTAGCTTTTTTTTATAAAAACTTTCGCTATTCGTAACTCATCAATTATGAAGTGTAAAGTTTTTTTTTATGAAACGAGCCCCTGGTCTTTTAACATGGAAAACATTTTCAAAATCTAGTAAAAACAAATTTATTTTTTTGGTTAGTAAAAAAAAAAAATTGCGTATCTACATTTCTCTAGACTGCCTGATTAGGTACTGAAATTATTAAATGTTTCCTGTTCAACAAAATTTCCTTTGATCTTTACCGCCTTGAATCGGATTGCGTCCGACTCAACAAATTGTTGATCGACATGTTGATTGTAGTTGATTAGATTGAAGATTGCCCAGACGTATCGATAAAAAAAACTTAGAAACAAAAGCTGTTCAGAAAAGGACATTGCTTTGATTTTGAAAAAGTATTAATTTCTAAAAGAGGGACAAAAACTTTAGAAAATTGTCGAATAAGTCCCTCGCTCTCATTTCCAATAAAAGCACAATCACCAGCACAGACTCCTTTATTGCCTCTAAAAAACCCGTCGTGGTATCAGTAATCAAAAGGAATAATGTGGTTTTCTCTATAGAGAAGGAATAGGAGAGGAGGGAGGAAAAGCCAATTGAAGAAAACATTTTACAAAAAATCATAAATAACAAGATAAGCATAAAGTCAGGGACCAAGGCTGGAAAACCCTGAAAACTTTGTAGAAGGGGATTATAGCGTCCCACTCTAAGAAACACTGTCGCCTTCGATACTAATTTTGAAATGGACTAGATAAGCAAGCTTTTCCCAAAATTTGACAAAGCTCATGAAAGTAGTAGGATGAAAAATAAAAAAAGTTAGTCCGGGACCCTCCAAAATACCGGAAATTTGGCCCCGGGTTCCAGAAAGATCAAGATATCAACAACAAAAAATGATCGGAATAAACCAATTTATTGTAAGAAAACGTTGTTCTGATGAATTCCCCGATTTCTTTACTTTCCTTTCTATAGGATTCTAAAGTAAAAATTGACAACCACTGCTGTTATCTCAAATTGAATGATGTGAAATAAAGGCTTATTTGAAGGAGAGCTACAAAAACCAATGAGAAGAAGATTGTAAAAACTCGCTGAATTTTGAGCGCGACGAAAATCCTGAATGAGACTTTTAATCCATGTATGTTCACAAATGGGAATAGATTTTTAAAGCCTAAGAATAAAGGCTTTTCGTAATATTTTTGATATTTGTGCAAAGCTTCACTATCAGATTAGAAAAAAATAAATTCAGGAACTTTCTACAATGCTGAGGTTTGTAACCTGATTGATAATACAAGTTTCGAATAATTCATACCGGATGCTATGGAATCAAATTATTAAATCAATAAAATACCGTATTATGTACAAAATTCCCTTTTTTCATAATTATTTTCAACTACTCAAATTTACAAGGAGAAGGGTCATTATTTCTGTAAAGGAAAGCTGTTAATAGATCATCAAAAATCTGGTGTGACATCACACGACTTTACTTATCCCCCGAAAAGAAGCCAAATGCCGCCACTGGTAAGAGTACCTTTGAGTCTGGTAAAGAGATAGCAAAAAATTATTGCCAAATATATAATCAGCACCTCAAAATCATTGGATTTGATGTCACAACCCCCTCTAGGATGAATAGTAAAAAAGTTAGTCAGGTCGGGCCAACCCCCAAAATAACGGTAATTTGGGGCCGAGGTACAACAAGATATATAAAAAAATGATCGGAATAGACCCCCATTATTTTTTTTATTCTAAGAAAAAATTATTCATATAAATTTTTCATATCTTTTATCGTTTAGCCAGAACCGCCAAACGCCGCACACCAATTTTATCGAAAAGTTTCGTGTCGCGTACTCTCCATGACCATGAATGAGGTCTACATAGTCACTTGGAATCCTCAAAACAAAAATGGAAATGCCGTGAGGGAGAACATAGGTGTAATAGCAGGGACGGTGAAACAAATGAATAAACTTTATTACAGTGCATAACTATCCTTGGGGGGGGGGGGGGGGGGGGGGGGAACTCCATCAGAAATATGTAATTTCCTTTTTATAGGCAAACATAAACAACAGGGAGAGACCAAAGCAGCGGGGAAAAAGAATAGGCCCAGCCACCCACCCAACATAAAAAGTAATATGCAATTTAAAGACAATGGCTACGTGTGGTGTTTGTTGAATTTTTTTCAGGGAAACCAAAGATAAATGTGCAGCAGTACAGGCTTTTTCTTTTCGAGTACTGTCCTCCTGTTGCTTACAGTTTTTTTTGAATCAATGCTAACTACAGAAATTCCAAACCGCTTTTGAGATATAAACGCTTCAATGAAAGTAACAAAGTCTACGTCCCTCTCATGCACTCTTCAAGTCTACACACTTTTTTAAGCCATTCAATGGTACTACTCTCAAGCATTTGATTCAATAACCCAAATTAAAAAAAAAGTTGTTATTATATCTTTTTCTACTACAACATCCGTTGATTGGACTATTAATATTCTATTTTTTTCAGCCATGTTTTAAGAATATTTTCTTACGGAAAATACTTTCGGAGGTAAAAGCCATGATTTTTGGTAGAAAAATTTAAAATTTAGTAACACATATCATTAATCTATTATTTGTTAAAATGAAGAAAAATAATAAGTCAGACGAACAGCAGAATCGCAAAAATGAAAGCGGCCAAGAAGAACCAAATACTTCAACAAGAACGAGATCGTCTCAGCGCAATGATATCGACGAAAAAGAACTAAAGTCCAAACTGAAAATCTTAGCTGACGGAAGAAAAAGCAAAAGATCTAACTCAAAAATGAAACCCAAGGCAGATGAAAAACATGTCCACTTTGACGAAAGCAACGTTAGAGCAACGCACAAACCAAAAGACCGAGACTATGGTCTGATGAAAATAGACGAGCCCCTCACACCGTACACTTCGTACAACAATATAATCTTTGAGAATGAACCTGAGCCTGATGCTGAGGCGGATGGAGAGACGGAAGACGCCTTCATAGCCACCCTGGTGGGGGACGAGCTGGTGGTGAACAGAGTGCCCAAGAGGGTGTTCGAAAAGAAGCGCAGTGATCATTATAAGGGAGAGTTTCGCAAGATTGTTCCAACCGATACAGATACAGAAGATGCCACGGAAGCAACCGAAGAAAATGAAAAAAGCAATAGCCCCGATTCCGAAGAGAAAAAAAACAAAAAGTAACATCAGATGAAGGGAGAAGGACGACATGATTCAATAAATAGGAATGTTCTGTATATATATATATTTGTCGTTTTATTATTAATTTTATTTTTGAACATTCTTTGTAGATCTCTATAATGATTGTCAGAAATTTGTCCAAAATCACAACTTCTCTGTAATCTGGACATACATATAAAGTTGTAGACTATACGGGAAAGTCGTAACTTCTCAGTTATAAAATATGCATTTTCACTCAAGTCTAGCATTGTAAACTTTTTTAAAGCTTTTTTGAACATCTTCAGTTCTTATGTCTCTCTTTCAATATTATGCTCACACTTTCCATGTTATCAAAACAGTTTGAAATTGACACATACTCGTATATTTAAGAGAGAAAAACCCTGTACTACGTCAATGCGTGAAGAAATATTATGGTATCAAGAAATCTGATGAAATTGTGAAAAACAAATTTTAAAAATATACCTACCTAATACCTGACGAATTTTTCTTCACTTCTGAAGAGCTCAAAACAAGTTTGTTTGAAGCCGGAGTTAGGCATCTGAAGAGCCAAAAAGTTTCAATGTTATTTTCCAAGTTTAAGATACTTTTATTCCTTCATTAAGTTTTATATCCTGTGTTTCGTTAGAGCCCAAGCTATGTATGTACGAGTATATGTATAGGCATTTAGCTTCGGCAGAGAACTGGAGTAGAATATCATATTTTCTGGCCGAGGTTCAAGTTTAGAAATATGAACTTAATATAAGAGTAGAACTCGCAGCAATGTTGCAGGAAGGAGACGGGAATTGGAAAGAGGTCTCCAACATTACTTGTACTTCCTAGTCTTCCCACAAGTAAAGACTATTGACAAAAGTCTAAAGTGTTCAAAGGAAACGTTATTCTGGAGAATCTTCTAAAGGCTTGAGGAACTACTAACTTACAGTGTTGTAGCAAGGCTGAGTTGTAACCGAAACAGTTGAGACCTAAAACATGATGTGAACCAAATTCCACTGCTTGCCACGGCAAACAATGTAACTAAAATAATTTCTTTTCATACAAGCCACGTACCGAGTATATTCCGACAAATTATCGCTCAGATCTATGCGAAGAGACCCAGACATTACTGAGTCCGTTCATAATAATCAGCGTTCACATTACCGTCCCTGTTCTGGACAAATTATTCTCCCAGTAAAAACAAACGCATCCCTGGTGTATGTTGGAATAATAACGCCTAATTAGTATGCAAATAGCAGTGCTAGATTTAATTAACATTTTTCCCTTTTTCCTTCTAAATGGTTGCTGCAGTGTTTATGCTGTTTTACTTTCGACGCGATTCAGTGTTTTATATAACTGCTGAGAGAATTATGCTTTCCTTGCATTCTTTCTTAGGCTGCGCTCAAAGTTAGAGTCTTAAGACTTGCTTATTTATTTCTTACAGTTAGTTGCACACCCAAGTAAAACCATCATCTCTTCTCCCCCTCTTCAATAATAATTCGAGACTTTCTCAGGCTATGCTAAACATTAAAGTAGATATATGGCATAAATGGTTTTTTTACCATTACTTGCCAAATTATGTGAGACTGCTGATTTATGTCACAAATTTCCTATTTTATTTTATTAATTTTAATACTATCTTATAAACCACTTGACCTCAGATAACAAGGTCATGGACTATACCATGTATAAAAGATAGTTGTTTTTCTTTCGAACCACACAACAAGATAAGCTTACTAAACGAGATGTCTGATTTATCTTTTATTCCACTTGAAAATAATTTCATTTTTCTGACTTCTCTATATCTCTTTCAGTGTCTTAAGTATTCTACATAATTATGTAGTTACATTTCTTTATATGTAGTTTCGTGACTCCAAATAAAATCAGAGTCGACCAATAAAGTGACGAGCGGATGTGCCAGCTGATGTGTCACAACCAAAATGAGGATGGATAGGTCCTTGGAGGAGGGGGCGACAAATGCATCTTGTCCCTGCAGGACACGTAACACTGTGTCCTACTGCATTCGAAACAATATACGGGAATAAATTATTATTACTGCCTGGGTTGAAGATGTGTAAACGATGCGAGAGAACATTACCTACATGAATATACTGGGTGGTAGTGGTCCTCATCAGTAGTAAAGTGGATACAAGTAGAATTGTACATTATACTGTATTTAGAAGATATTCATTGTTTCCCAAATTGACAATGGACACTCAAATATACCTATGTTACAGGAACTTTCCGATTTCGCGAAGCTCTTCTAGATGTTCCCGATTTGAATTTATAATTTTTCAGAAATTTCTAGAAGATCCTAGGAACATCGAGTTGTTCCCAGGAACTTCTTTTTTTAATGGACGTTTCCGGCGAGAGTCGAAAGTTCCGCCGTAAAATGCTTCTACAGCTGAAACGGTAACAGCCAAAATCTGAATCGGGTCAACCCCACCTAGCACCCTTGCCCGGAATCTATCACTCTACCTGAAAAAGTCATCAGAAGCACGACCAAAGTTAAGGACTACCGACCAGATTGGTTTCCCCGCTTGGGTTGAAAATATCTCAAATTGTCTCACGAGAAAGCCTCGCGTTCACAGTTAGAAAAAGTATAAGGTAGAATACCTTAATCCTGGTCAAGCTATAGTTCCTAGGAACTTTGCGATGTTCCTAGAGTGCTCTTGTAGAAGTTCCTGCAATGTGCTCTTGTAGAATTTGTAGAAGTTTCTTCCAGAAATTCCTTCAACACATAGGTTTACCTTTGTTTAATACCTGAAATATTAATTACCGACCTTCATGAAATTTTTCCCTGGGATCAGGGGTTAAATTTTCGTCAATAATTAAATTTGAGCAGAATTCGTAAACGGTGACTGATATCAAAAAAACTTTCGGAATAAATTATTCTAATAATGATATTTCGTACGTGATTTATTAAAGAAACTTTCACTAGCCTTAGGGCCGAATTATAAAACAGAATGAAAGTTAAGATAAGCTAGATTTTACCTGAAGTCGGGCTATACTGAGATAGGTTGATTTCCTTGGCGTCCTCATTCTCTCAAGAAACCACACAGTATTCTGATACAGTTAATGAAAATAAATGAAAGAGAAAATAGAGATGAAAGTGAGAGAGAGAAAGAGGGAAACATAAATAAGCCAGGGCGAGGGCGCGTCAGGCAATTGAACACGTTAGTAGGGGGGAGCAGAGTTTAGTGATTTATACGACGTCAAATCAAATGGTACAATCAAAACTACCCCTGGGCTGAAGTCCCAGGGAAGTCTTTTAAAAAGACATTTCCATTAGAACACAATTAGGAGAAACAATCTACGAGTATTATGGCGGAAGTGAAAGACTTCGCTTTAACTTAGGTTGGAATCCTCATACATAGTTGGTAATTCAATTAAGGGGTTACTGTACTTGTTGTCGAAGAAAAGTTATATATTTAAAATGCATTCTCTTCGAGATGGCGGGAGTGGGTGGAAGCATGAAATAGTTTTCTTTTCTATATAAGTTATAATAGCCTCTTGAAGTGCTAAATTATTATTATTATATTAGGTATGCTTTATTAGGTAAGACAAAGTAAAATATATACAGTAAAGTACAATGAAATTATTAAGAAAAAATAAATAGATTGAACAAAGACACAAGAACAAAAAGGTAATAAAGCTAATGTCCTACCTAAAGGGCGGGGTTATTGCCTGTGGCAATCTCTTCCACCCAACGCTTTGTCTAAATTAAGAAATTTAGACATTTTAAAAGTAATATAATTATCTACTCTACCGTTTTATATCAGAAGAGGGCGTTTGGTTTCGTAATACTTTGGGCCATTTTTTTTCTCTGTTGTTGCTGCTACAAGTTTATAATTTGGGCCAAATTATAAAACAATATTAAAGTTAAGATAAGCCAGACTGTCCCTCAACTTGGACTATAGTGTGCTGTGATTGGTTTCAAACTCCAACTTGCGGCAAGTGGGCTTATCTTAACTTTAATCTTGTTTCATATTTTAGCACATAGAGATGGATGGATTGACTTTATAAAGAGCATGTTCTGTTTGATGGTGGTATTGGGAAAACTTTTTCAAAAAAATAAATTAAACGGATAGAATAAATGTTTCATGTTATAGCAAACAGTCAGTAATTATAAAACACAGAAATTAGAACATTGCAAGATTCCAAGTATGTTGCATTCTCTGTTTAGATAATTCATAGCAATAATGTCTAGACTTCTAAGCATTCACCCAAACTTTTAATCTTTCGAAATTCCTGTAAAGTCGGGGGCCATATCTTTCAAATACACTTGCCGCTTCACTCACGAACTGAACTATTATCAGACTTCATTCAGTGAAAGTTACTCTCATACATGAACTCGAAAGCTATTAAACTATGGAGAAGATTTTGAAAAGCTTTTTAAGTTGGAGCCACTGTTGTAGATTTTCATAAGTAAATTCAGTAAGTCGAAAGGCCGTAAGATATAGAGATTTGGAAATGGTTGGGATGTAGAAGCATTTGCTGTGAACGCAGGTTTATATTGTTCATGGAGGAGAAAGATTAAAGCTGTGCAGGATTTGGAGTACGTGAATAAACATTGAGATCCCGAGTTTTGCTTTAGGTCCCACCCGGTGCGGTTCATGGAAATTCTGCTGATAGGTCTCTACAGTGCTGGCATAAGGAGTGAAATATCTACATATAGAGTTTCATGCTGTTCGCTATTAAGATATATTCGCTATTCCTGCAGTATAATACATATAAAACCATAAACTTTAAATAGCCTCACCTATGATCTACCTATTCATCATAGATGTGATTTTAGGAATATTGTACTACGAGAACCAGGAAAAGAATCTATTTTCTTTGCTATTTTCATCTATTAAAATAGTAAAATTACTTTAAATAACAAGCGATGTACAGCGCAGAAATATTTAGATGTATATAATCTATGTACATAAGATAATTTATTATTTAAGAAAAATAGAAATGGAAAAAAAGGTTTCCAACAATATAAACAAAAATGAAAATAAAGTAATGCTCAAAACTTTTTACCAGAGCTCTGTATTATATTTGCTTTTTTCCCCGAGACTAAGCTTGTTTTGTAAGGTGAACAGCAGTTTATTATTTTAATGAATAAACTAATACAAAAGTAATAACAATGACGGTATTGTAGTTTCATCTTCTTCAGGACTGTTCCAGATAATGAGAATTACATCAAATACTCATGGATACAAAGTTCCTCAAACCTTTTCATTCAAGCCTCAAAACCTATGTATATACATGGAATTGAAATATAATAATAACTCCCAAAATCCAATACCAGATACTTTCGAGGAAAAAACTGGGAATAGAATTTAGAATAGATTTATGAGTGCCATTTAGTATTGCTGAGGGAGGGATGCACTGCAGGAGGAAATGACTATGTATGTCCAGGTTCTAGGTACACAATAGAAGCGAAGTTGACATCAAAATTGGCCTCAGAATGGAAAAACTACTTGCAGGGTCCGAAGAGAAAAGTTTCACCTCGCTCAAAACTAATTTTTATTCCATTGTTGTGAGAACATTTTCTTCTTTTAATATTCAGACATCAGAAAACTTGGAAAGAATATTTTCTTTGAATTTTTTTTCTTGAAAGGTGAAGGTTGAATCTTGGAATAGTTACTGCTCAATTTTGATCAGTCTCTCTCTCTACCTCGACTGTTTTTTGTTTGTGCTTCAGTTGTCTGATTTGTTGAGGATTGGACTCGGTAAACACGCACAACACACTCATCTTTGTAGATTGTTGAATGTGTTGCATGCTTAGTCTAGTGTTCTCTCCAAGTCCCCACATGCCGCTGTCCGAGGAGCAGCAAGTAGAGGCAGACAGCTAACCATAAGGTAATAAATTTCAAGCACCAAATGAATTGCGCTTCCCTAATGAAACTAACAAAGAAAATTAATGTGTGAAAATTCTAGCACTACTTTGGGTTTTTATAATATTTTCCTTGTTAATTATTTATGCAATTCATTGCTTTGTAATTACCCTCACAAAGTTTCTGTAAAATGACTAGTGGGGCCTGTCTCGAGTTATTCACACCTCGGCCCAGGTGTTTGTTTGAATTACATCATTATTAATTATATTATGTTCAGATTTCGCACTTCTTCTTTCAAGAATATGGGTATAACTATTTTTATGGTACTAGTCGTAGGTTTAAGTGCACAAGCAGTTATTTGCCTATACATCTGTTATGAGGTTATGACTTATGATGTACTTTCCGTAAATAGTGTACACCTGTAATAATTATCAATAAACAACAACTATTAACTTTGTATAGCTATAGATGCAATTTGTAGTTGCATTACTCGTACAATGTTTCTTTATCTAGAAAAAATCAAAATCCATAGAAATTACTTATTTGAGACATTTTACAATATTTGTAGTTTCTTCGCAAAAATAATGGAGGAAAACTAGTCATTTCGACCGTTACCCCTGCGTTAATTGTAATAAATAAAAAATATAATTTATTACACCTCCCAAATTCAAGGAGAAGGGGGTAAACATAATCCTCCTACCTGAATGAGGGTTCATTTGTTCTCAGGAGGTTGGGGGGAGGTGGTTGTAGGTGGGGTACCTCATGCTGGGTTTGGGCCCATTAGCACTTGTATCGGTTCCCAGGGGAATGGTCGGAAAAATTAAACTTTTTTGCAAAAAAAAAAAAAAAATGTTTTTATCAGATTGTCAGATGCATGTTGATGGTAAGGAGGGGGTAATGTGTATGGAAAACGTACATGGGTTTATGGAATAATATCCCAATTTTTTTTCTATTATTAGTACAAGGTGCGTCCAAAATTAAGAGAGAAATTTTTCATTTTTACATCTTTATTTACTTGTAATTCCCCCATGTAGATATTTCTTTATAAGGTACCTACCATTAATAATTTGAATTTCCCTGCGTTTCTGAATTTAGTTAGAACTTCCGTTGACAGCACATAACGTTTCTCGAATTTCTTATTGGACGGATGACACTGTGTTCCAGAAGTCACTTGTCTAGTCTGCCCTGTTTCACTGAAGGACAAGCACGTTCTTTTGAGATGAGAATATCCTGGAATTTTCAATTAAATAGAGAAAAAAGCTTTTCAAGGACAGTATTTTAGTGTTCGGGAGTTTTTCAAATTTCATGTACAATTTCAATACACTGAAACACAGATCGCCAGAGATATTGGGTGAATCGACAGTAATAATATAATGATTTTAGTATGTGTACTATCGGATGTTATGGGATAATCCTAGTGATGAGTAGTCTCCAAAAATAGTTATAGTAGAATTAGTGTATTTTTGTAATTTTGGAGGAGTCTGAAATAACAATAAAAGATATATGTATTATCTAAAAAAAAAAAGTAAGTTTAAAAATAAATCTTTTTTATAATTATTCAGGCTGAAAAATAAACAAATTTTCTTTAGAAACATATTCGTATGTATGAACATTAGAATATCCAAAAATTTTGTTTATAAAATTACAAGTTACACAGGGCTCTCCTCTTTTATGTTAATTCACAATGTCAAATTCGGCTCAATACATAAGTAATAAAGCTCAAGAGATCACAAAAATTCAAACGTTTCTCTAAAATGTATTATCCTATCTTTATTTTTCCAAGATAAGAGATCTTCAATCTGCTCAGATCTGGGCTTGGGCGAAGAAGCGTTTTGATCAAAACAAATTTCAAGTCGAACAAGGATTAATAACTTGGTTTTGGAGCAAGTGGCTCTGAGATGATCATGGGACCTGATTGGAACTCCCTGTTCCGTGGAGCCAGTGGCGTAACATCACACTGTCGTCTTATACCACAGTTGTTGTAAGTCGTAACGCCATCGCTAGTCACTACCTTTCTTTTTGCATTTCATAGATTGCAAGATTAGAGGAGGAAAATCTTGGGTATATTCATTTTTACACTCAACAGACGACTCATAAAACAAACCTTTTGATACCTACCTGAAATTTGGGGATTACTGAATTAGAATTTGGAAATGAAATACTTTTCACGATCAAAATCGCATTATTAGAACCTTTAATAAAACACAGGAGGCTGAATAAAAGAAACCTGAACTATTAATTCGCCCGATTTGTGTGCGCATAGCAGGTTGTATTTCAACCAGGATATTTCAAATCAGAAACTGATTGGACTGAATACTATCAGATAAACGAAGTCCTATTCAAACAAACAAACAAGCAATAAATTTTGAATCGGAATTAATCCCGTCTTGTTGAATTGGTTCTTCTAGTTCTTCTCTCAGGTCCTCATCAAGTTCTTTGTCGTTAGCACTTCACACTATAATATCTCTTTCTTAGTGTATCTTAGCACTACACACTATAATATCTCTTCCTTAGTGTATCTTGACACGTGCCAGTATCTCATTCATCTTTGATCAGCTCTTTCCATTTCTCTCCTGCCAGCCTCCGTGGCGTAACGGTTGAGACTACTGCCCGTAGTCCAGAGATCCTGAGTTTGATTCCCGGTTGGAGCAGACTTTTCGCACAGAAAATTCTGTTCCCTCCGAACATGTGAGGCTGGCAATTCCGGCCCTACCCAGGCTGGGTGAGGTTAATGTGGGTAGCTGGTACGATTCCCAGCGAATGGAGGGTAAAACCCCCGTCCTGTCTACCTCAAGTTTGGACGTTAAAACCAAATAAAATGTATCTGGGCGTCCATATTATGCTCTCACCACCGTGACTTAGGTATCAATACCTATCTCACGGACACGGAATTATTATTTCTCTCCTCATCTCCTACCTTCGTTTATCTTCTTAAGAGTTTAATCAACATTGAAATAATAGGTACGTAGTTTACAAATATTATATATAATTATTGTGTTCTAGGTATGAAATTTACTTTATATACCTACCTTACTTGTATGTATATTTGAAAGTTTCGCTCTTTTTTTGGATCGACTAGAGTTACTTTTTAACATATACAATATATACATAGGTCAAGTCGACGGTTTCGATGAGTTTTTTTACGGACAATTTACAGTGAAGTTCAATTAGACTGACAAGGGTGGGAGCATCCTCAACATACCTGTGCTTACTTCCTGTAAATTTTTCATTTTTTCTAATGGATTTTCTGACATTTTCTCCCAGAAGTTTGTCTACAATCATAGAAGTGATTGATGGACCTAACTTTCATGATAAAATTAGCAACTTTATTGTGCATACCAAAACTAGGTATGTACTCGTATCATTTTGTTTTAACTGTGTAAAAATAGGTTAACCTACGTTTTAAGTTTATGTAATATCCAAAAAGTGTAGAGTTTATTGGTTAACATAAAATATTGAAAGGTACATATTATGTCTAACTTAAAAAAAAAAGGTTTCGTTTTTTTCAATGCATATAATATGTATAGGTATACAAGTGTATATGTATACTATACATATACACTATACACTGTATGTGTATATCTGTGTCCTAATTGTCACTTAAATTTCTGTTTCATAACTTCATTTTCAGTTTTCCGATAACCCAGTCGAGTGCCAAGTGCGGGAGGGGGCGGGAGGTGACCACGACCCACATAAACATCACAGAGAGAATTAAGGGCCCGGTCATTATTATGTTCACGCAAATACCCAGTCTGGTTACTGAACTCAGACGGTTAATAAACATTGGCATTAGAGCTGGATGCAATGTTGTTCTTGCCACCGAATTGTTTTCAGTTCAGTTCCAAACAATTTAATAAATCGGTCTTGTTTTTCTCGCAAAGAAGGTGAAAAGACACTCTCAGTATTTCCCGGCATACTGGGTGCTGGTAAGTCTCACCTACAATGTAGTAGCTTTCCACACAGAGCGACCCCAAACGAAATTACAGGGAAGCCATAAGTGAAGTAAATAATATAATTACCTGATCATCAAGGCAGGTACCGAATTCCATACATGACCTTTTTTCAATGGGACCGAATTCATACATGACCTTTCTTAGAGCGGACCCAACTCATACAATTTTTTTTATTTTTCATACCGAACTCGTACATAGCTTTTTGTCTATTACGGAAGAGTACAAAACATTCTGTATCGGCGGCAAGTCCTAGACCTTTTTTGTCCAAAATTTTCGATTTTCTTAAATATCAGAGCTAAACCATAATTTATAAACAGGGTGTCGCATTATAAACGAGGCATTCAAATATCTCGAGAACTACTGACGATTGGGAAAAAATGTTCAAGATCACTTCCATAGCTCTGAAGGGGACATTTGATGGTGACCTCTAAAAGTTTCTCGGATGACCCCTTCAATGTTACTTCAAGGTCATCTTTAAAATGTTCAATAGCACCCCCAATTTTTTATGACATTTTAGATTTAGATTCAAACAAATTCTTACTTGTGTTTTTTGTTACACCCAGTTTCACACCTTATAAGGAATGTGAGATTTTTTCCATCATAGACCATGTGTGCGGTATATCAAATTAGTCTAATTTTAAGTGCTGAACACGATAGAAATATTGGTTTTTCATTTTACCTAACTTTTTGGGTCCCCTATACTAGAGATCAAAAAATTAGGTAAAATTGAAAATCAATATTATAATCGTGTTCAGCACCTAAAATTAGACTAATTTGATATGCCACACTCATGGTTTAAGATGGAAAAAATCTCACACACCCTAAAGTGTGTGAAAATGGGTGCGTGACAAAAAATACAAGATTTTTTTTCTAACTTAAAATTTTGTAAAGATTTCAAATATATCAAAAAAAATAGGGGTGCCATTAAAAATTACAAAGGCAAAAAGATTCAATATCATTTATATTTTTTTCTACTGTCAGAAGTTCTCAAGATATTTCAATGTCTCCTTTATAATGGGACACCCTGTATAAAAAATACAAATGGCCTATGTAGAACACTAGAGGTTGGTACTCGAACCACCGACCTCCAGTTTCGAGTTCACAACTTTATCGATTGATTGTTTGTAAGGGATACCTTCCGGTGCGCTCGTGTTGACCCAGCACCTAATTGGGAAGTATTGTGTCACTTCTCGCCCATCAGAGGGGAGGCATACTACGGGATGGGCAGGCTACAACACAGACCACAAGCGTCTACAGTAGCTCCTGTTTCATGGCTACGAAATAAAAACGGCTGTGAAACACTCATCTTTAAAAAAAAAAAAAAAAAAAAAAAAAACTACTGAGGTCGATGAATACCTAAAATACTACAGAGGAATTCCAAATTTCGTCAATATGAGAAATTCCAAATTTTATCAAAAGGACTAATTCCAAAGTCAATATGTTGTAAATTATTATGAATCAAGTCCCATGATACACCCTGTAAGATACAAACAAGAAATAAAATAGAATCAAATCAAATCCCCCGTTAGAGGATTTAGCAGAGATTTATTTGCCGACAAGATAATGTATCTCCGCCTGCGTCCACACATGTCATAACATAATTCAACATCTTGTGGACAGATCATGACAAATAGTTTTTCTTTGGGCGAGTAATCCTTCGAAAGTTTTCCTAGGCATTTATAGGCATTTATATTGTTTGTTCTTCATTACATTTAAGAAAAGTATCGAAGAAAGAGTAAGGAAGCTCTGTACCTACTACTCTGTAGATTCAATATACAGGGTGTCCATAAAGTCCCACCCCACCCCGTTTTTCTGAAGAACGGCTGAAAATATAGAAAAACTCAAAAACCCGTATACCTTAATTTTTCGAGGGGTTATGTTTCAGCAACATTAACAAAAATCTTACACTGCCCCAGTCAGGCTGGACACGGACCAACTTAAAAATCTTATGGTATATCGTGTGGCATATTTTTTTAAAAGCCTCATTGAGAGAAGTTCAATGCAACCAATTTCAAAGACGACATACCGTTCTCGAGATACGAGGTCGGCAGCCCTGTTTATTATCATTATGTTCTGACTTATAACTTTTAGAAAATACAATTTTCAGAAGCATAAATTTTGTGGATGTTAACTCCTTTAATCGAGACCTTTCGAACATTGTATAACTTGATATGTTTTTAAGTTCAAACTTCTGCCGGCTGGCTGACGAAACCGACCAGAAACTAACATCGAGTTATATCTTGTTTGAAAGGTCTCGTTAAGAAACCTAAATTTTATTCTCCTGCAACTTTCTGTTAACGAGAGATCAGAACATGAGGGTATTAGCCAGGACGGCCTACCCTGTATCTAGTGAACTTTATTGCAATGAACTTCTCTCAATGAGGCCTTTAAAAATGTACCGAACAACATACCATTCCATATAAGATTTTGAAGTTGGTTGGGGCAGTGTAGGAATTTGAAACTTAAGCCTCCAAAAAAATAAAGTTTTTTTTTGCGTTTATATATTTTCAACCCTTCTTGAGATACGAGGGGTGGGGTGGGGCTTATAGACACCCTGTATTTTTTCTTAATTCCTCCATGAAGCTCTATTATTAGAGATTTTATAAGGGGAGAAGTTATAAATTGCAGATAACCTTAAGAGTTACTATAGATATAGGTAATTCAGAAATGTTCTTTTTTTTCTCAACATCATCAAAAATCATTTTAGCAATTTTTGGGTTCAAATCACTCTATTGAGTTAGTGACTTCAGATGTACACTCTTGAAACGAAATAGTGTACCACATACAAAGGGCAATGAGTCTCATGTCAAAAACCCATTACTTTTTACTATCGTTACAAATTTGAATATGAAGGTTTCATAAATGCGATACAGTTAGTTATGTTCCAACTAACCAGAGGACTGAATTCCCACAATACCGGGAGGTGTGTGGTGAATCAAGAATGCGCAGGCTATTGTTGTAGGAAATCTCATCTTGCAGAACTATACAACAAACTAAGTCATGGTCTGGATGTAAAAGCATTATTTTCCACATGCAACATGATGCTTGACAGAATCTCATCAACATATTAAATCAGGTTTACTATAATAGTTAATACTTATATTATTAATAGTAAGCTTAGAAAAATAAATAAATAATAATAACAAAAATAACAAACCGACCTCTCGGAGGCTGCACCCGAGTGCCGAGGCATGGCCCAAGTTTATTTTCCTAATCCTACTCTAAGCAATGTAGTCCGGCACCGCGCAGGTCTCGAACGTGCCGGATTATTGGACTTATACTTTATATCTATCAAAATTTATATTTCAAATATTATATATACTTTTTATCTGTTATACTAGTTGTACATCACATACGTATTATGAGTCTGTAACAAGTAACATAAATACATACCTACCTAATGTATATTACAAAACTCGATTGCTCAATATTGAAAAAATCCAATGAAGCATCAAACTAAACTCACACAACAAAAATAATTAGCCTCACCCGCAGCCAGATTTGTGTTGAGGTGATTAATATTTCATCAAATCAATTTAATGAGGTGTAATGTTTATACGGAATGAGCTGTAATGCAGGAAGCGTAGGGATCGTTGGTTCGAATCCCACCCAGAGCATGAATTTTTCCTCATTAATTTGAGTTTGTGACATAATACTAAGAATCTAAGGGTTAGAATGTGGAATAATCTGGGCCGTTTATCATGTGGAATGATTAGTTGATTACTTAAGAGGGTCTCAGGTTGACACCAAACTTGGACCGGTAGTGTGAGCCCTTTGACGTTCTTACAGGATTCAATTCTCAAACCGATGAAAAAACATTTCCTCGGTGGCTTTTTTGAGCTAATAAGGAAGTAAAATAATTCATATCAATCAGGGCAAAAAAATGGTTGGTCGCTCGACCAAGACTGATCCTAGCCTTTCTCACCAGCCTTTGAATGTTGAAATAATTAAGATATATACCTCAGCTATAGACAACCAACAATTGTGATCATTTTTGATAACCGTTTCTCTATGGAGGTAAAAACTGCCAAAGTAGATTTCCAACGCCTCAGTTAGCTGTAAGCGTCAAACATCAATTTTGAAATTGCGTAAAACTTTAAATTACCACATCCATGAGGAGACACGTGCAGAAGAAGAAGAAGAAGAAGAAGAAGAAGAGGAACAGGGGGGGGGGGGGGGTTCCAACAGCCTAGCAAAATGAACGACGACAACGGATGACTCAAAACTTTGTACTTTGCACTAATTTCATTTGAAGAACTCGGAAACTCATTTACCCCTTTCACGTAAGGGGTGCGAGGTGGCGGCGGAAACAGCAGCACTCATTTCATCAACAAACACACATCACACAATCTCTGCTCACAGCTGAGAGGTACTCAACCTGCGAGAGTGAGAAGAACACCTTTACCTTTGCAGTCATTACTTTCATGCTCTATTTTTCTTTACATGAACCAGCTCTGAGCTAGTCTCTTCAACATTGACTTTTTAGATAAGGATATACTTTCACTTTCAAAGGTGTATCGCTCTTGAAACTCCATAATGCTGATGCAGTGTAAGTTCAACTTAAAAAAAGGTTTTCATTTCCTTTTTTTCCTGAGATTTTTTAATGGTATTTTTATAAGATCGCTGATTTTTTTGACTGTCAGTGCATGGCAAATACTTTAGGAACCACCGAGACATATCTCATCCCATTAGTGGCATAACCGGCATAACTCAAGGCAGAGAGTAGCGGGCATGTGTGTACAAAACTAATATTTATTTCCCTCACAACTTGAAACTCCTGTGTTGTTTGAGTCTTCTCTCATCTGGTAATGCTGAGTAATATTTCAAATGAACTTTTCACTCGAGGCACTGAGTCTGAGAGTTTCAGGTGTGTTTGAGATCCCCGCGGGTGACTAGTGACAGAGAGATGAGCGCTCTTGCTAACTAGATTTTCAGCTGAAATATTCTTGTTGGATTTCAGGAAGCTGCGAGTGTGGATAATACTGAAATACACAGGTTTATGCTCTCGTTTGCATTATTTATGTATTTTGCTGGAATGCTTGGAATATCATTTATAATTAAAGTTCCTTTAGAATTTATATTTGTTGCTGTTTGGACTTGGAAGAATGTGCTATTATAAATGAATTAAATAATACAAAATTTGAAAGGAATATACGAGTAAATCATTTGTTTACATCTATTGTGCAGGGTTCTTTTCTAAGTGAACCGGAGTGGAATTACTATAAATTACTTATACTACAAAACAAAAAGTAAGTATTTCAGTGGTCCTGACCGCTGACGTCAATCACTAATTGAATTTTTCTCCTAATCTGCTATATGTACAACTTCTCCTGCACAAACAAATCAATATTATCTCGTACCTTGGTCTTAGGAAGACACTGTTGTCTTCCTTGCAAAGATTTTACCTGGAAGAGTAAACAAAACCCAACCTTCGTGGCTCAATCACTAATTTTCTTATTTTGTAAGCTGGACGGACTATGGTTGTCTGAAAAATAGTCAACTATTTTGTATTTGGTATTTATTTTTACTATGAAAATATACAAAAATGCATGTACAATGTTAAAGACAAGTAGAACAAAAGACAAAAAGTACAAATAATATGACATAAAATAAAACAGACAAAAATTTTATATAATTGAGCTAATATTTATATAGGTTCTATAAGACATTTGACTAGATGGAGGGTAAGAATGCGAAGATGACTAGATAGAATGGAAGGTTGACTGATTATGAAACGAGAGATTGGGTCAAATCCTGCAGACTGTAGGGAGACACATTCCTGATAATCTCCCGGAGTGAGGTTTTCAATAAATCAATGTATTGTTCTCCTTTAGTGCGTTTGGTAATATATTGTATATCTTAATACCTGCACTCAGATAAAATTTGTGGAAGAGAGTCTCCCTACTAGTAACAAGATTATCCCTTCCTCTTGTGTTGTAGCCATGGATGACTGCTTAGGCGATTAATGGATTCTTTCGTTTTATGTATTAGAACGCATGTATTCAAGGCTACTTGACCCCACATGGTAATTATAATGTTTTCTTTAAAAATTGGTCTGCACGACACATCACTGTCTAGATCAAATACAGATCGAAGGGCCCGTTTTTGGAGTAAAAAGATATCCCTAGCATAGCAGGAAAACCCCCAGTAGACACAGATGCCCCAGATAAAACAACACTACAACCTACTCAACATGTCCCGTGCATGTACAATTTTGTACAGCGCCTAATCGGCTGGATAACAAGTTTGTTTGCATTCAATTTGAAATGGAACTTGGATGAAAAGTCTGATAAACCTACGACGAAATCGGAAAACGGTGACAAATCGACACCCAGACCATACCCCTGGGGGTGTGGAGGCTGCAGCATCTCCCGGATATGAGCTCAGCAGAATGATTTCCCATCACGTATCTGAGGGTGAGTGAGCTGCCTCTTCCATTCTGGAGGCCGCGGATGATATTTTGCTGGTATAGAATTTCAATAGTCAGGAATGAATGATATTTGATAAGGAATGTACCCTGCCAATCATTTTTTGGTAATTAATAAAAATCGTAAAACGTTTATTTATTTCAACATCATAATATGTATCAAAAGTTCAAGATGGTCAAAATTTTATTAATTTAAAATATCAATAAAAAAAGTCAAACAAGCAATAAATTAATTTAAAAAATATATTTTTATTTTTTGAACTGCTTTAGATTTATTGCTTGCATTCCTCCATTCCTGATGCATATCTCACCTATTATGAAACAGAGTGTCAATTCGTGTACTTATGCCTGAAGAGAGCAGCATTAAGGACATTATAGGGTGGCAAGGGGGGAGTGGGGGCAGGAAGAGTTGACAGGAAAGAGAGACAGCCGAGGGAGAAATATTTGTACCTTTTTTCATTCCGTTAATAAATTTTCAATTAGTACATTTTGCTTCGCTAAAAAAAAAGGTGCGAGTTTCTGTTTTCCGCTCTCAGTGAGCGCCATAATGTTGCATGGTGTTATGCCTTGCTGAACCAGGTATATTAGGTGCCCTCTAATGAACATGAACATTAAATGTAATGCTAATGTTGGCAGGCATGACACAGTTACATACCTATACCTATGTACCTAATGTCTATAGCTTGTGGGGAGGCATGAAACTTTTCATCACATTTAATCTGAATCTGCCTCTGTTATAAATTAGTACGAAAAAACTATTATTGTTGTCTTTGTGGTGTTGAAATTCTAGTCACAGTATGGTGACATGATTATCCTCATTAGTCTTGACCCCAGGAACTAGAGTTCTTTTCTATCAGAGCTTTATCTGAGTACTTTTCATTATAATTAATTCTTAGCTTGAGCCAGACTCAGTGGCGTAAACGTAATAATGACTACTACCGTAGTTCAGAGATCCTGAGTTCAATTCTCGGTTGGAGCAGACTTTTTGAACAGAAAATTCGGTTCCCCCCAAAACACGTGAGGCTTATGGCATTTTGGACCCCAACCAGGCTGGGTGAGGTTAATTTGGGTAGCTGGTACGATTCCCAGCGAATCAAGGGTAAAAATCCCGTCCTAATTATCTCAAATCAGGACGTTATTACCAAAACAGAATCAGCTAGTCACAATAGATCTAATAAAGGTCGGTGTGATAATTTCTCTTGTGGAACCCCAACCAGCAACCAGTCTATAATACTAACACGTGTACTTGGTTCTATTTCTATTCTCTTATTATTATGATGCTTATGTTCATGATTAGATTATACATACAATACTGAACTATGGTAAATTCATTGCTATAAATTAAATTAATAGAGGTTTAAAAATATCTAATATAATATACATACTAGGTTATTGGTATGTTAAAGCACTAAGCTTTTTAAAAACTATTCTATTACTTCCGATGAATTTCTAATATTAGAAATCGGAAGTATTGTGTTCGTTTTTGAAGAAAAAAAATATTTGTTTGCTCCGATTTCAATTTTTTTTCATATATCTTGACGTTTCATTCACTCCTGAGCAACTTTGGTTTTGTGCCTGTCTGTTAAGTCTGTTATTCCCTGTAACGCGCAAAGCTCAGAAACTACTGAACGGATTTCGACGAAATTTTGTACAGATAATAATAATGCTTTTTCTTTGTGTTATTATGTCACAATTTTCCCATTTTTAATTTATCAACTTCACACTAGCGGTTCTTGGAGATAGAGACCACAATGCGCATGATCTCTAACTTTTGATATGAACGCTTTTTTCTCGTGAAAGGTATACCCGATTTTGATGAACTTTGTATGTATAGGTAATGTATAAGCATGTTAGCGTTGTACATAATATATTTGTATTTATTTTTTAAATAAAATATGATTTAGCTCTGATATTCAAGAAAGACCAAATTTTGGACAAACAGTGCAAAAAAAGGGTCTACCTACGACTTACCGATACATAATTTGTGTAGGATCTAGAATGTAGAAAAAACAGTATCAGTATATCAGTGTAAACAGAAAAGTGAGAAATTGTACTAAATAGATGTACATGAATATCAGAACATACCTGGACAGCTGTTTCGAGCTTATTTGCTCTCATCAGCAGGTGATAGTTCTGATTATCCATGCCATAGATAGTATTCTACAATATATATAAAAAAGTATAAAATCTCAAAATTGCCAAGTGTATACAACTATACATACAATGTGAACCAATCACGAGGAAGTATTGTGTCCACATAATTGGCAGTATATTTTTTGTCCCATAGCAGAGCTATTTAAGCCTTATTTACGTAATTCGATAATGAGCTTTGCGCGGAACATTGTGTCGCTACTAGAACAATATCCCGAGTTATTAATTCCAACATGCAAGCTGCAAGCACTAATCCACAATCCACATGTACGTACAGCCATGAATTAGCGGACTTTTCAGTGGCAAAAAACATCTCCATTTTTGTTTTGTTCCATAAGATAATGGTAGTAATTAATTGGAGTTTACAAGATATCAATTTTTTTGTCTATTGAAAAAATGTGTATTAAATTTTCTTATGTACGGCCATGCTCCTCATTATCTTTATTTTAAAATGATTGTGTGTGTGTGTATGTGTGTGTAGGTGTGGGTGTGTGTGTGTGTGTGTGTGTGTGTGTGTGTGTGTATGTGTGTGTGTTTAATCTCGTAAAACTCGAGAACCACAAGTCGCATTGAGCTGAAATTTTGCATAGTAAGGGAGTTATTGCCACATTTCAACTTTGACGAGTGCAGATAACATTTTTTTGTCCTTTCAATTTTCTCGACGGTTCCCAATAATATGCTGAGTAATGTGGCTGTGTTAGGGGAAAAATTCAATTAAAACACATATTACGGGTTAGTTTCCTATGGTGCGTTTTAGATTCTTAAGGCGACGGACGGTGGTTCGAGTCCAAAGTCCAGTAAAGAAAAAATTAAATCAAGTTCGAGTTACATCACATCATTCACTTTGAAACCCAGTACGGATATCACGAATATCATACTTTATTGCTCACTACTCCTTTCTAAACGTAATCTAGTAGATACTCATCTTACCTTGTAACTTTATGTATTGACAATAATTATCAATAGCTACCTAAGTACCAGTAGCACTACCAGTTATGGTACATTCAAAACACCCAAACCTATTAGATACTTACCACCCAAACCTATTTAGGTTTTTGTTTAAAATTTTCCTAATATATTCAAACCTTAGATACTTAATTAGGTACCTAGTTACTACTTATTTTCTCTTTTTTCTGTCAGTCAAAGTTATTAGATTGTAAACTGGAACTGACTGTTATACCTACTATGTATGCATGTAATATTATTTTCAAATAAAGACTATTAAACATTTATTATTAAAAAAAAAAAAAAAAAAAATGGTGCGTTTAAAAAGTGTAGATTCTAAATCCAACACCTCGGCCGAGGTGTGAAGAACGCCTATACATAGATAGAAATATTAAATTGTACATTAAAAAAAAAAGAAAAGAAAAGTTGATGACGGACGATGGCAATGCCCACGGCATTCTCTTCCAAAATACCAATGTTTACCCAACATTCCCAACAGTCTATAGAGGAGGCGGAAGAACAGGGTAGTTGAATGATGGTGTAGGTATAAAAATTAATTATTTATCAATGAAATTATGTTGGACACAAATCACTTGGGACTTCCCCCTCAATTAATTTGCGCTTAAATTAATTCGGAACTTCACGAGAATCATCATTTTTATTATTGATAAATTAATCATTACCGTCCTATATACCTACGTAGATGACATATTGATGCACAATTGCACATGCACCATTATTAATAGGGCTATAATTATAACCAAAAATACATAATAGAACTATACAGTGATAAATTCCTATAATATGTTGCAGCTCAGGGTATAAACTCATATGTTACATCAGAATAAAAGATACGGTGCTGACGACTCGTCGACTCAATTATCTCAGAAGATTTACTAAAAGAAGATCAGAGAGCTCTCTCTAGCTTTCACCAAGATTAACTTACTGCAAATTGGATATTCCACTCAAATATAAGTACTGAGTAGGTACAGTGTGGGCTAATTCAACAGGTTCAGGCTCTTATAAAGATTTGTTTTTTGCCAGGAGCCTACAACATATAGTTAAACCAGAATTACAAGCATACGATGGATACTATTATATGTATGGAAGATGAGAATAGAGTCTATAACGCAGAACATGCGTATTTCTATTATTGATCTCCCTTTTACTCATACATTCACAATTTCCTTGTCCTCTAATAAGGAAAGTAATAAAATCGTCCGGTTAAAGTCTGAAAGTTACAAATATATATCGGCAAACTCTAGCGGGAACAAGCATCCTCCTATCAGTAACTACATATAAGTATGCATATCAGCATACTTCACGACATCAGCAAAGATAATAAAACAGATCTACCATCTTATTACATTTTGATAATAACTAACAACTGAATTATTACTATGGTTAATGAACAAAGAAATCTTGCAACAGATGCACAAAGCCATTACTTATAGCAATGCTCCTGCAACATATATTGCAGCATTCATAAAACCAACAGTACGTCACCATTTGTATTAAATATTGCACTGGGAATTGCAGCTCCTGCTTTAATAACATTAATGTACTGAAAACGGGAATTCTTTCGGGAAGACTGAAATGAATAATGTCGCGGTCCATTAGGAGGGGGGGGGGTGAGAACAGGAGAGACAAACATTTAGCAAAGGTTTCATTGGGAACCAAACTCCATTCAATGCGAGATGGTAGATCTGTTTTATAAATTAC
Source organism: Bactericera cockerelli (assembly GCA_024516035.1). NCBI lineage: Eukaryota > Metazoa > Arthropoda > Insecta > Hemiptera > Triozidae > Bactericera > Bactericera cockerelli. Next base: position 24,432,429 of record CM044956.1, read on the forward strand.
TTATGTATGAAGAGCAACATTAATAAAAGACTTGCTAACGATTGACGGTAGAGTGATAAATATCTAATTTAGAAGCGAATAAACAACACGCTATCAATAAATTTACAACATGACTATCTAACGACTAACGAGAGAGAAAATGAAACAAACTAGACATGGCGGAATCAATGGCCACCTCATTAGTACTTTATTCAAAGTATACTGGGTAAAACATTGGTTTTTGACCCCAAATTAGGGGTACACATTATAACTATAAAATCAAATTTTCCAGATGTTTCGTGTTGCCTTTTTAGGGATTTTGTTGGAAAGTATCCCTCATATATTTTTTCTCGGAAGTAAGTAACTTATGGTCATTTTTTTATTTTTTTCTCATATACACACCCATAAAAATTTAATGTCTAGTTACACCCTGTAGGTTGTAGGTTATATAGGAAGTCATGTACTATTGCTACTCAAGTGATTATAAATTTTACTAGCTTTTTTTTGAAGGTAGGTATATTAAATATACCTGTGCCAAATGCTGGAGTACCCAACATGATAAAACCTATCCTGGGGTCCTGGTGTGCACTCAACAATGACAGTACTGACCCAAGTAACTTATGGTTTTCAATGAATTATTATTGAAACGCTTGCAGCTTGGACCTGGTAAGTTACAGGGACCTACTAGTGTAAGATGGCAATATGTAAATAAAAAAGTCTGGAAACTCCTAAATATCCTTGGCTTTTTGAGTAAGTTTGAAATTTTGCACAGTAAATCTAGATAATAAAACCTTCAATGAGTTTAATGTGAGTTGAGGACAGTAAGTTTGATGTTGAGAAGTTTGTGTGGTCCAAACTGGTCCCGGCTCTACGGTCACCACGGTCAAACTGAACAACTAAAAATATGAAAACACACCCCAGGGGAATGGAATGGATCACGCTAGCTAAGAAAAGTATCAAAGAAATGGTTGAACCTTGTATCGAACGATATTATTATTTTTTTTTTTTTTTTTTTTTTTTTTAAAAAAAATGAGTGTTTCACAGCCTTTTTTGTTTCGTAGCCATGAAACAGGAGCTACTGTAGACGCTTGTGGTCTGTGTTGTAGCCTGCCCATCCCGTAGTATGCCTCCCCTCTGATGGGCGAGAAGTGACACAATACTTCCCATTTAGGTGCTGGGTCAACACGAGCGAACCGGAAGGTATCCCTTACAAACAACTGTAACCAAATTTTGAATACAAATTTTTGTCGGCGCGGGGGTTCGAACCCGGGACCCTCCGCATGGCAAGCGAGTGCTTAACCACTAATTATGTTGAAGTAGATCAATAATTTCGTACCATGCTGTAGTACGGGGAAAGAGTTGGTGCGTTTTGAGAATAATTGAAAATTCTACAGACGCGAATGAAAATTACTCCACTCTACCTTCAAAGAAAGGGCAAGGAAATTGTTATTTGGAAACGCATGGAAGGTCATTTGGAGTAAACCCACACACAAATGACTCAATAAAATCGAGTACATAATCTACCTCATATTGCATTCCCGTGCAACAAATAATTCCAAGCAAAGTAAATTGAAAATAAAAATGTCTCCACTAATAACAATGGAGTGGGGACAGTATGGAAAAGAAAAATCCAAAGCCAAAAACGTGAGCTGAGTACGAAAATCTTCCGTTAAGAGAAGTCGAAGGTTAGCCCATAGGGTGCGACTGTCACAAGTCAACAGGTGGGGGATTATCCAGGTATTTACCTCTTCGAAAGAGGTAATGCAGGATAGGGAAATATGGAAAACTATTAGAATTGAAGTAAGCAAACTCTAGCTATACTTTAGAATCGAGCCTAGAAGTGTAGATAACCACTGATGTATTTCTAGTCTACTTGGTGGTATACCTAATCTACTAAAAAGACCAAAGGGTTAAGGTTTGAAGTAAACAGTCGAAGTACGAGTTTAGCTTTCTATCCCTGTGTTGTGTCGCTCAGACTTGCATGGAAATCATGATGTCGCTCCTATTTGACCTTTGTTTTCCTTTATATATTTTCGTCAAATAGGACGACGTGCCCTGCCATGCATAGTAACAACGTACTCTATATAGTTCTACAGTATTGAACAATGTATGTGCTTGCTACTATTTATTTACTTTCTTACATCAACGCCCATGTAGATCATGATTTCATTTGTATCGGGATTGTGACAAATTCAATATTTTGTTACTTTGCGTTAATGTTATCTTTCAAGTTTGTTTACTTAAAAGATGGTCAGATTGTGCTTTGCTGCATGACATGAAACTTCACTGCAATTGTACATTTCATTTTAGTCATCTCTAAAGTCCACAAACTCTAAAAATATGTTTCGTTGTTGTGATTAATATTTTTACATAAAACGCAGAAATAAATCTAAACCTGAATAGTATAAAATTCCTTCATCAGGATTTTCTTCTGTAGCCTGGTGAGTTTTTTACTTTCTTTTTAATCTGTCCAACGTCACCGTTTCTACAATGAATGATGTATTGTAGTTAACATAGAATATCGAAGTAATATGCTGTAGTTCGGAGGGGGATACATTGCTAAAAAAATATAGGTATATATAATATTTGCATCAGTATGGAATAGCGGGAGGGAGAGATATTGGGATAATTTAGTTAAAAGCCCTGAAAAAAGCTTTACTGTCGGTTTCGTGACAAGTTGGCAATTTATTTGAGTTACAAATATATGGCTCGTTCTGTATCTCCTTCTCCCCCTACCTCCTGATAGTATGATTGAGATGTGGGACGAGAGTATATAGAAAGGGATGGGGAATTGGGGGAATATTAGAATACAGGTATGTAAATTTCATTTAGGAGGCTCGTCAGAAAGGATTCGCTGTATATGACATAAAATACGTCTATTATTAGATACGTGAACATTTTCAGCAAAGCGTATACATTGATTTGACCGTCTCGAAGAACCTATAAGAGATTTTTCTTCTACCGCTAGTCGATTTACCTTATTGTAAACACCAAATAATTATGATTTCCAGTTTTTCCACTGGACCAAAATTTTAATTTAGTCTTAGGAGACATTCTCCTTGAGCTAGCTGATTCTGAATTTTTCTAAAAATAAACTGGTGTGAACATCACACGACTTTCTATTACGATCAAAACTAACAATCATGGACACAATACGTCCTCGTGATTGGCTCACATTGTACCTATAGTAGTATATACACAAGGTAAATTCGAGATTTTATACTAAATCACTTGTACCGCCAAAACTGCTTTGCTGATTTTATTCAAATTTGTTTTATATGGTCGAATACCGTTGTTCCTACATTCTAGATACCACAAAAAAATCAGTATCGGCAAGTTGTAGACTTTATTTTAGCACTTTTTTGTCCATTTTTTTTTATTTTATACCTGTAAGAGTAAACTGAAGATGGTTTTATCAAAGAAGCAGTAAAAAATTACGCTTCAAATGAAGTCTTCAAATTCATTGACTTGACAGTCAATTAGCTGTGAAAAATCCCTGTCGCGAAAGAATAAAGAGCATCTCACAAAAGAAGAAAAGCAGGATTAGTTAAAGCTTTTTGATAAGAATTGATGATGACGATAATATTGATCGTAAAAAATAATAATTTTCCGAGTTGAGTAGGTAGGTTCTGGTTGGTGTTTCATGACTAAGTGAACAGGAGTGGGGTGCTATTTCATTATCCATCGAGGTAAAAGCCAAAGCAAATTGCTGGAATGAGAACGCGATTAATCAAGAATAATTTAAAGGTAAAAATCATGCGAATAGAAAAGATTAAAAGAAAGTTGTTTTAATGTTATGCCTTCACTTTACTAAAAATATACTAAACAATTTTAAAAGCAGGCTTGAACACTCTTTGAAAATTTAATGACATTATAATTATACAGGGTCCGCCAAAAAAAAAGGAGCCACTCGAAATATCTCAAGAACGGATTTGAATTTCGAAAAACGCTAAAACAAGTGTTTCATTATATGAAAGGGGAACCCTTTTCTACTGGTTTATGTTTTTTTATCATTACCAGGGGCGGCCCCAGGGGGGTCAACTTTAGAATCTTAAATAGAACCACCCTGTTTTGAATACAAATTTGAAAAGTAGATGACAATAAAAGTATTTTGAGACAAGTTTGAGATTTTTTCACCAAACAGGACCGGAGATATCGTAACTTTTATTTCAAAAGTTTCAGCCATTTTTTCATTAGAAAATTATTTTATATCTGTAAATATTGTTAAACAAAATGTCTTACTTATTAAAGTACTTAATTTCTCAAGTCTTTTTGATAGCATTAGCTTTACCAGGGGAGTTGTATAGGGGCTCAATTTTTTTTACAAGTAAAAACCGTCCTTTTTCTAGTATAATTTGTGATAGCTTCACGCAATTACACAAATTCAATCTAAAGCTAATGCTATCAAAAAGACTTGAGAAATTAAGTACTTTAATAAGTAAGACATTTTGTTTAACAATATTTACAGATATAAAGTAATTTTCTAATGAAAAAATGGCTGAAACTTCTGAAACAAAAGTTACGATATCTCCGGCCCTGTTTGGTGATTAAATCTCAAACTTGTCTCAAAATACTTCTATTGTCATCTACTTCTCAAATTTGTATTCAAAACAGGGTAGTTTTATTTAAGATTCCAAAGTTGACCCCCCTGGGGCCGCCCCTGGTAATGATAAAAAAACATATACCAGTAGAAAAGGGTTCCCCTTTTATATAATGATACATGTGTTTTAGCGTTTTTCGAAATTCAAATCCGTTCTTGAGATATTTCGAGTGGCTCCTTTTTTTTGGCGGACCCTGTATAATAAGTAACCAGCGGGATTCTGAAATGTAGGTATAACTGGTAACGGCTCGCCAGTATTGTAATGCTATACTTACGTATGTAAAATTGGAACCCACTGGGAACAATTACCAATCAGCAGATCTAGAGATTTTTACCCAGTGAACTTAAGTTGGTTGCAATAATAAATACTGAAAAAAATTAAGTTCTAGGTTACTTCTACTTTCGAAAGAAATAAAGGTTACCAGGATCTTTAATTTACACACAATTTTAGGATGGGGTGGGTGGCTTATAACTTGGTAGAAGGTAATTTTACATTGCGAGAGTATGAACATGGCGCGAGTTTGAACTCTCATTGTTTAGAAGGAGCGACTGTTCCAATTATATTCGCAAAGTTTTCTGCTGTGGTGAACCCAACCCATAAATTTCGAGCAGCCTAAATAAAGTCGTTTGGAAAATGTGTCATTTTGTTTCCACAGCTCGAACTAAACTTTCCGGTGAAAAGTTTGTTGTTCGCGGCACTTCCCGGTGAGAGGCGCCACGCCGCGCGGGGAAGCGGCTGAAGGCAGGCGCAGCTATGTATTGTAAAAAGATAAGGAGATTTGACACAAGTCATACAACGCACCTATACATGTAAATTTTGCGGCAGCCCATACATCAGAACAAAGACCAGACGAGACACTTCCACCAGCGCTTCATTGACATTGAGGAAAGCGGAGGTGCTACATTTAAAGTAAAAGCATATTAATGAAACGTAACAGGACTAATGAGACCAAGGAAGGATGCGTACTTGACTTTACTCATTAAATGTAATTAGTTAAGGTTAAATGAAGCTATAACTTTTATTATTAAGTAATCAATCACTAATAGCACTTAAAATCAGCGTTTTGAAAATGGAATGTAAGTATGTTTGATTATACACCTTTTAAGGTGCTAATAATATTTAATATGGCATTCTCTACTAGTGTGATTGTTTTCTGGAAATCCAAATTATTATTAAATAAATGGGGTATTAGTGTACAATTAATTATTAACTATCAGATTAACATACTTACTTATGTGCAATAACAAACAAGACATAATGTGCGCCTTGCAAGCACTCCTATCTAAGGTTTCAGGTTGAGAGTTGGATCCCCGCCCAATACAATTATTTGTCAGTACTGACTCACTAGCTTAGCTGCCGTTCTAATACTATGTCTCACTCTCTTAACTAATACTTTCCACATAATATTATGTAACCTAGACTTTTTAGATTAAAACCAAATTATGTCAAAGCATATTAGGAAGCAAGACATCTTCTTATGAAATACGAAGTCAAGAGCCGCAAAGGAAAACTTTGGCCATGTAATGTCCTCCTACACCTTGGAACTAAAATTCAAATAAGATACCTATATCACAAACATTGAAGCAGAACACTTTCAGACTTAAGATGAACAATTAGGAGACTAATAATGTCCTTGTCCCCTCGCGAATGATACTCATCCACACTATATTATGTATATGTAACGTGGTAAAGTTTCGCTACCCAATTAATACACTCTTGGTTGTTACGACATGAAACACCTATTGGAGTTTTGTTACTCTAGATTGGAAAATAAACATATTGTTGTAATCATTTTCTAAATCTTCTTCTTCCGTTGTTATGATACCTCTAGTTTCTCTGATAGAGTTAAAGAGATAGTCCATTATATTTTTAGAATTGACCTCCACACTAGACATAAATATATCATTATTAAAAAATATACCTAATCGTAATATGCAACATGCTACATGTGTGGGTGCATGTTTGTAAAATATTTTCATCATTGTCAGTTATACACACTTTTAAAATTACAATTTTCCACGTCATATCTGTTTGTTTTTAAATCTAATGTTTGCCCAAATCATGCCCATCATCAGTAATGAGGAAACTCACGTCCTCACCACTAATGCCGAGATGCATGGAGATAGAAGGGTAGTTAGTTAGAAGAGGAGGGGGTGGTAAGTAAAGGAGGAGGAAAAGAGGAGGGGAGGATCCAAATAACCTCCAGGGCAGAAACGAGTAAAACTCTGTAAAAAGTAATAGCATGAGGATATTGAGGATGGAGTAGGGGAATATCAAAATATTATTAATCATTTTCGAAACGGTAAATATTTGTTTTGTTAGGATCTCTGTATATCTGTTTTCTCTCTACCTCTCCTTCTCTCTCACTTATAATGGAAATTAATTCTTCTTTCATGTCTGAAAATTCGCAATGATTTATTCGTGGAATATCAGAATGATTGATTCGCGTAAAGTGCACACATTGATTATTATTCTCGTTTCTATTTTAGATAATATTTTAATTGAGAAACGGAAGAGAGGGAGAGGGAGGGAACAGGAAGGAGGGGGGGTCAGGGGAGGGAGACAGAGATAAGAGGGAGGGGAGAAGAACAAGTGTAAATATTACAATATTCAAAAAAGTGAATTAATTTTACTTCCGAGAAATTTCTAAGATTAGAAATCGGAAGTATTGTGTTCGTTTTTGTAAAAAAAAATATTTTTTTGCTCCGATTTCAATTTTTTTCATATTTCTGGACGTTTCATAACCTACTGAGTAAATTTGGTTTTGTGTCCGTCTGTCGGTCTGTCGGTCTGTCTGTCTGTCTGTCTGTCTGTTAAAACGATTCCTTGTAACGCGCAAATCTCGAAAACTACTCGACCGATTTTGATGAAATTTTGCACACATCTAGGAGACATTCTGCAGATGGTCCCATTTTAAATTTATCGAATTCATACTAGCGGTTCTGGGTGAAAGAGACCATGCGCCTGACCACTAACTTTTTACTTAAACGCTTATATCTCGTGAACGGTACACCCGATTTCGATGAAATTTTGTATGTGTATGCATGTTATTGTTTTACATAGACTATTTATATTTATTTTTTAATTAATTAAAATTTGACTCTGATATTTCAGAAAATCCGAAATTTTGGACAAAAAGTAAAAAAATAAGGACCACGACTTGCCGATACAAAATTTTTTGTGGAATTTAGAATGTAGAAAAAACGATATTCTACCATATAAAACAAATTTGAAGAAAATCGGTTGAGCCGTTTTGGAGATACAAGCAATTTTCGATAAAATCTCAAAATTGGCACGTGTTTACAATGTGAAGCAATCACGAGGAAGTATTGTGTCTATAATTGGCAGTGTTTTTTTACTCGTACTTTAGAGTTCTGCAATGTTTTTGTGAACATTAATTTGAAACTTAATCAGGATTTTAAACGCAATGTGGACAAGATAGCTCTCAGTCTATTTTTCGACTCACCTAAGATTCCTAAGAAGAGTTTCAAATTGTCTAATATGTAAATGAAATATATGTATATCTAGTATTTAAGGTTAGTTGATGGATATGTTCTGATATCTACATACAAAATTATCTAACTATTACTTCTCACAGTTATATAACAGTTTCACCTAAGTTAAGTTCGGACAATATTTTTCAGAAAAACGAAATAAATAATGTAAATTAATTACCACTTTTTTGAAATATACCAAGGATAGATGAAAGAGCTCTTGTACATGTGACCGATTTTGAGAACATACCTGTAACAGAAGAAAATTCGAGAGTTAGAGCCAAAAATATTCGAGAGATATAAAGCTACTTCAGACTTCAGAGGCTTAGGATCAGATCAGAAGCTCAAGGGTTAAGATAAGGAAAGAGAAGGACTGGAAGAGGGGGGAAAGGGGGAGGAAAACCTCGCCACTCTTCAAGAACATACACACTTTTTTATTTATATATTTACATAACAAAAGTTACAAGTTGTACAAAATAATATACAATGACAATATAATACACACTTTTAAAATCGAATTAGAGCCCCGTAGAAACATTGACATACGAGTACTTAACATACTGAACATATTTACTTTCATTAACTGAAATGGTAAATGGCTCTTTCCTTCTTCTGTCCTTCATCATTGCAATGTCTGACTCAGAAGCGAGACACAAATGAATTCCTGAACATCGACCACCATTGGTCCACTAACATAGAACAGCTTGTATTCTGCACTGCAGACGGCCGGGGAAGAAACAAGGTGAGCCTTGAAAACAAATAATTCACTCCCGCCGCAAAAATTAATGTTCCTGTCAAACTTTAGGTGTTTGCAAGTTGTAAATTATTCACACGGAAAGAAACCAATGGACCAGACTATCTTTATTCTTCATACTAACAAAGTGATGCCCGCGATGCTTGTTTATGCTGTTGAAGTGGTTATTCATACTATCGTGTATAGGTTTCTACGTATACTGTCCATTTATCTAAGCTGTTAAGTAACTTTTATCTTCACATCAAAGTGTTCACAATAATGTTCACGACACGATATTGCTCAATGCTCATGATTATGAGAGTACGATGCGCTGGACTTTTATTTGTTTAAATTATGAAGGATCCCCGGGATGTTCCTTGCGCTCATGACTTATTTTGGTTCACCGTTATCTTATGTTTGGAATGACTGATTTTAAAATTTTAGGTAAAAATTGTAAATAGAAATACATTATCTACAACTTACCTGGTAAAACAGTTCACGATTAAAGTTGCCGTTTTAGGTTACGGTCGTTCGAAAAAGATTTTTTCTCGACTCGAGGGAAAAGCGCTAAAAAGTAGCCCATATTGTCCGGTCGATTGCGGGTGAATGGCTCAACCAAATTTTATTTTAAGGATATGTTTGAACGCTCAATTGAACTGAATTACAAATAGTCGGGGGTTATTTTTTTTTCTCCATAATTTATATAATACCAAAATGGCGACCAACCAAAGCAAGTGCCAAATATTTTGCCAAATTAATGTTTCTCCAATTTCCGGGCTTCTCCGGTTTTGACAATTCATTATCAGACACCCAAAAATTTTTTGTACCAAAATGCAAAATAACGCATAAATTTTCCTACGTAAAACCTAACGGAATTAGACTACTATAGTTGTAAACCATTACCCAACGCCTCAGGAGCTACAGAATAATATAAGTAGTTAATCCGACTCAGAGGTGAAACAATTTTCCACTGAAAAGCAGGTATCTGGCATCGAAATCCTTGAACCAGGTTCCTACGCGTGTTATTATTGCCTCGTCGTGTATTCTGACAGGCTAATCTGGCATTACACAAAGGAACAGCCCCCTCCCTCCCGCCCCTCAATATTTACAACAAACCTTCTTTTCCCTCTCTTTGTAAAAATGTAAAAGGAATCTCATATCTTCTTTTTCGCCAGCTTAGCAAACAATATCATTACAGAATTTTCATTACTTTTTTTGCACTTATTCTTGTTTCTTTCATCCCAGTCTTTCTCTTTCGTCGTCTCATACTCCTCTCCTCTCTCTCCTCCTTACGTCTTATCCTTCCCCTCTCCCTCCTCTTTACGTCTTACATCAGTATTCCTTCTACAATGGGGCTATTGTGTTTTGTTTTACCCTCAGGAACAAAGTACTGACGAAATAAAAACTCACTAAGAAGAAGAGAAAAGGGAATAATCTTTTTTCTCTTTTTCTCATAATCTTTTTTCTTTCTTCACAAATAATCAAAATTCAGACGGTCTTTGTGTATTTTAGACTTTCCTTGGATAAATGAAAGAGTCTAAGGGGTTTTTTAGCTGAAAATATTCTGACTTCTGACGGTGTACCGTGTAAGTGGTCAGAAAGATAAAGAATGTAAAATGAGAATAAATTATCCTTAAGTTAAGGGTGTATTTTAATTCACAGATGTAATTTCCTGTATCCATAGTGACATTGGTGGCATAGGCAACGTAACATACAATAGATGAACAAATTGATAAGTCGCTTACTATTTCATTCCAAATTTAAAGTTTTTAATTCATCCTTAAGGACATGACAAGACAAAACAAGAGAATCAATATCTCTTAGTGTGAGCCAAGTAAAGAGCAGAAAAAATCCTGCCCCGCTGGGAATCGAACCCGGGTCACCGTGCGTGCAATGCCTAGCGCGTTAACTAATTAAAAGGGTCTTTTTAGTAGTAATGTTTTAAAGCTCACTAAAATTGTGAAGAGGGTCTTGCTTTGTAAGTTTACAAGATTCTCACTAAAATTTGACACATGTAATCATATAAGAAGAAAATCAGCTTTTAATTTATTAGTATAGTAGCAGTACCGTGTTTTTTATGTACCCTCAACACGACAAGGCCTGGAACCCCATCAGTCCACGATAGTTTATACACACCTCTCCAGAACCATTGTATCTACTTTTCATTTTTAGACAACTCTCAAATAATATTTTCCTGTGGTGGTACACAAGCCTAGGTGCATTGTACAAATGTACAATTGTACATGAACGGTAATAAAATACTTTAGTACCCTTCATATAAATTAAGGCCTTCATGTAAAATTTTACAAAATTTTCCATCAGTAATACAAGGCCCAATTTTACAATAGTTTGCCCAAGTTTAACTTGGAGACCTTTTTCGCCAAGTCAGCTCGAAGATGAACTTGACGAAAATTGCCGTTTTCGGAATACGAGCGTTTTACAAGTTTGAAAGCAACGATCCTCGCACTCACTTCGCACCTTTTTCAGATTTTTTTTCGGTTTTGTTTTGAGTCGAGAATATTTTTGGAGTCGAGAATATTTCGCTCAAAACAGATTTATCACAGATCATTTTATTTGAAATTTCAAGCGCGGAAAATTTAATTTCTGTGAAATTTAATTTATTTTATTTACTACATACTGTAAAAAACTTTCAACTTTGATATGAAATTATAGTTTGACTGTTCTTTGAATCTTATTGTAATTTAACTCAGGCACAACCCAGAGGCAAAATTATTGTGGTTAGCTTGTTGGTGAACTCCTAGAATCAGTGAACCTTCACTATCAGTTAAAAGGAATGTTGAACCCCAAAGACAAAAGACAATGATATGAATATTTTATCAATTTTTTCTTTCATTCTCCTCATTTATTTCCTCACTAATCCCAGTTGCAATATTCCTGAGATTTTAACCAACAGATCCTTCTGATACCTAGATTACCAGACTGGAATGTTAACCACTTGACTACCAATGCACTGTATTGTTGTGCTAATTAGTATTATGTGCTAATGATTGAAACTTATGTAATCAGCTAACTCATGGATCTCATCACATTTTTAACAGAAAATTTTGTTCCATCAAGATCCAAAGCTGTCATACCTGTCCCAACCCAGACTGGGTGAGGTAAATGTGGGTAGCTGTTCAATTCCCACCAAATGAAGGGTAAAATCCCCATCCAGGCTCTTTATCTCAAATCAGGAAGTCAAAATCAAATAAAATCAACTGGTCACAATAAATCTTATTAGGTCTTAATTTTAATTGTAAGAAGTTAATGGAAATACCTACAACCAGGTCAAATAATAAAAACCAATGCACTTCTCCACTAAGTCATGGTGACTACCAAGACATCTAGAAATTAGATGGAAAAAATATATGATTCTGAAGCAAAGAAAGCCACAGACAATACACATCACCCTTAAGTTGACAATATTTATTTCATGCTCTAAATAAATCCTACTTTAATGAAAATTTACATTAAAATAATTACAATATTGCATTATTTATACTGCCCAATCAAGACCTTCATTCCAGTAAGTTTAACACATTGTGTACGGCGTCATACATATTTGTATGACTGTCACACCACAGAATAGACGGTGTCATTCATATTTGTATAACACGGCTGTCATACTAAAATGAATCCCTAGAGGCTCCATCCCTAGAGCTAATTTGCATTTTTATCCCCCGTACACAATGTGTTAAGAGTTAAGACATACTATGTGGTAAAATCCCAGATGGAAGGATAATTTGACTTTACCACAGAACAACCAGGACAACTCCTGAACCATATTTTGGCATCTATATACAACGTCCCCTTCCCGTACTCTACAGCCATGGGTACAGACAAGAATACATTGGTTACTATGTATACCAACCATTTTCTTATAAGAAAAAAAGAAAAGAGATGAGAGGACAATTTTTAAAAAGAATTTATTTGTTTTTATACATTTTTCAAGAGAGAGCTTCAAAATATTGTTCTAAAATACTCATGTTAAGAATATTATTATTTATTTATTTTTGCATACACAGTAATATTGTTTTCTTTGTGTGTATGACTTGTATGCATGTAAACAAATTTAACATGTATGTATGCTTACAAAAACAGAAAATACTGATTAAAAATCATGGTCATTTAATCAATGGTTTAATAGCTTACAGAGAAAAAGCCAAGTAGGTACTCATAATGATTGATCACACAACTGAATATTTGGTTCAGGTTTGGGCCAGCAACTTGAATTCAAATCATCTGTACAGACCATAGCCATCAAACACCTCGGCCGAGGTGTGAAGAACGCCTATACAAAGAAAGAGACAGCCCGGCAGAGTGTAAGGTTACGGAAAACATAGTTCCCATGCATTTCATGTACTTTCAGCCAGCGAAAAGTGCCACATGAATTTCAAAAATCGCGATTTTTATTGCAGAAATGGGCTCTACGTTGAAAAATAAGTTGATTTGACTCTTTGTTTGACTTCCTAGGCCACCGGGAACCCTATTTTCGAGACCCCCCAACAATCGTGAAAGACATGAAAAGATTCATAATTTTTTTTTTTTTTTTCTGTTTTTTTTCATACGGATCCTTTGAGACCCGACTTCGTGTCTTTAACTTGGCACTGAAGATTAAGTGAGGTGTCTAAAGTGATCAAGATATAATGGAGATGAGCCCGGACCAAAAAAAAATTCTAAATTATAAGCGGGCGGCCCATTTGGGCGGCCTCGGGTTTTGGGAGCCCAAATCGGGAATTGAAGGATAATACTAATCTTAAGTGGTATCAAATGAAAGATCTTGATGAGCAGATACCAAATTTATTGATTTTATTCCTTCATCCGGTCCACTGGGTGGCACCTGGTGGCCTTTTCATTTTCTTTGGCGGGTAGGTACCTTCGAATCCTTAGCTTAGTGGTCAGATCTTGGCCAGTATGTATTTTTCGAGATGACCTCGCTCTCTCACTGCAAAATTTTAATGTTCAAGTTTCCAAGTGTTAATTTAGTTAGTTCATTTTCCGTCCGTTTCTTTAGAAGACAACTTTGTCTATTGGTAGCAAGCTCGACCTGCCACCCAGTCAGCATGGGTTCGAATCCTGGCGGGGACGAAATTTTCTAGCTCTACATATATTTTCAATTTGGGCTTAACGTTGTTTTGTTTATCCGATCTTTATGTTTGATCTTCATGACGATCCCATTACCCTCGCGAGGAAAATTTTAGTAGTTGCAGAATTGGCCAATGACCTGTGGCGGCATTACGAGATTGATTTTGGACAATCATGGTTAGATGGAGATAAAATATGATGAATTAGCTCTCATAATATCGATGCTTCTCACTAATAATTGTGACAAAGTAGTGACTTTGGCTAAGTGGGTAGCATACTAGGCTTGCACGCATAATGACTTGGGTTCGATCGCCTTCAGGGAAGTTTTTTTTCTCTGTCCATTATGTCCGGGGTACACTCATACCTCGTGAGGTATTGATAAGGGACGTCACCACCGAGTTCTCTCCCGCTCATGGTTTTATCAACACCAAATTGTCTTTCGTCGCGTCGCTTGCATTTTTACCTGATTTTTTACCTACATAGTTTAGGCCTAGCAAAAAAATTATAATCGAAACACCTAGGAATCATTGATATAGACCTGAGGTATGGCCTTTTATGTATTTTTCCTAACCCTATGATAAACCCAAGGCATGGCTTTCTATATATTATCCCTAACCCTACTATATTCCCGAGGCATGGCCTTCTATGTATTTTACCTAACTCTACTATACACTGAAAGCATTGCCTTTCATTAGTTGGAGATTTTAAAGATTTCCTTATAAAAGGCCGATTCTTATATAAAAATGATAATTTTATAGTTTTCATTTTCTTAAATGCCTAATGTAAAAAAGCATGGTCTTATTTCCGGGAGAGATACTCGTGGTGACCCCTGCAACAAGCCGGAGAGAATTCGGGTAAGAAAAGGTCAACGGGAGAGAACTCATTACCTCACCTTGATAAGGTGATTACAAATTAATTTCTTTGGCATTTGTAAATCCAGGTGTTTTAGTGTCCCTCATAGGAGGCTCCGAGGTCTATTTAGCATTGAAAGATAAACCTAATCATGTTGAGTATAGAATCAAAAGGTCTTGCATTGCAAATTTATATATTATTTACTCAATTTGGGGACTCAGGGGGCCAAATCTGTGATCCAAATACATATTGACCTTGGAAAAATTAAATACGTACTGCTAAAACTATATCTTAAAAAAAAGACAACTTGGTACATTTACATTTTCCCAGCTTATTTACTTTTGTTATTCATAATGTTTCAGTAGTGTATGAACCTATATTTTCGTACAAAAAGAACTGATATCCCCCCAAAAACACCACTTCGTGGTTAAAAAAAGAAGAACGCCTCACTCAAAAGAATGATTATAATTAGCTAAAAATAAATGATATCAAATTGAGAACACCTTACCCCTTCTCTTTCTATATCTCTGCACTCCTCTCTGAATTTATTCCTCTTATGTTTATCTTTCTTTATCCTTTCTAGGGGTCATCCCAAACTTGATTTCTCTTTAAATTTACTTGTTGCACGGAAATAAAAAATGGCGGTCGCGGTGTAATTTTCTTGATTCAAATCAAATAAGGTCAGAAAAATCATACTCCGACCGCCATTTTTTATTGCCGTGCAACAAGTAAATTTAAAGAGAAATCAAGTTTGGGATGACCCCTAGAAAGGATAAAGAAAGATAAACATAAGAGGAATAAATTCAGAGAGGAGTGCAGAGATATAGAAAGAGAAGGGGTAAGGTGTTCTCAATTTGATATCATTTATTTTTAGCTAATTATAATCATTCTTTTGAGTGAGGCGTTCTTCTTTTTTTAACCACGAAGTGGTGTTTTTGGGGTACTGGTTACAACAACAACAACAACAGCACATATTATGAAAATTTAATATCTTTGCCTATTTCCCAATTTAAAAGAGAATGCTGAAGGCATTATCCCTTGATCAAGCTTTGTCTATATTTATTTTATAACTTTTATTATTATGTTCATTGTATAAATAAAGATGTAAATAAACCTTGGTCCCATTGTTTATAAATTTAAGTTTTTATTTGTTACACATAATTTATTGCTTAAAACAGTATCACAGAGATGACATCCCAACACAATTGCTGTATTATCTTGTTGAACTGCAAGGCAATTTAAGCATCATTGAAATTGATTTTTTTACCCAAGAAAATGATCAATACTGATATTAATGTATTAATAATTTGGTTCACAGGAGAAGGCAAACAAAAGTCTTCTTTTTCTAGCTTCTTTATGTTATGATCTATATTTTATGCTTTACAACCTGATATTTATCAGGTTGTAATCATATTTGTGTTTAACACTTTCATGATGTCACAACTACTCAAACTTGCTTTACTAAATCAACGCTGAAACCAGGACTTGAACCACCAACTTCCATGGTTACAAGTCTGCCACCACCTTATCGATCAAGCTAATGAGGTTGATTAACAGTTATAAATCTAGTTAATAACAGAAGTTTCTTGATAAAGGTATTCCAAGGAACACAATATTATTTAATCAGGTTGGTCAGTGATTATTAAGATCTTGAAGGATTGTTGAGAGGTTCAGGTTGATTTGGGAAGATAGTGGTTACAGCTGCTGGTTATCACAGCTAAATAAGATGAGTCACATAGATCACATAGATATACATCTTCACCATTGATGAGTAGGTCTTCCTGTATGTACAATGAACTCACAAGCAAAATTCATCAGACTTCACCTTTTGATAGCTGAATCATATATTATATAGCACACACAATGTATCAGGGTGTATATTATATACTATAATATTATTTTGATTACACAGAAAAAATGTAAAAGCATGTGTATTGGAGAGCAGATGGCTTTTCCAATAGTTAATTGAAAATGAGCTTACGGTTGTCGTTCGTCAATCTTCTTCTGCTCTACGCTGGGGCCGCTGATCAAGATGGTAAGTCGCCAGGCCTGGCGAAAGCGGCTAGCGGAGCAAGATGATACGGTGGATAGTTGCGATGTGTGCTGCTCAAGAGTTGATTAAGGTAAGAGAGAACTTTCCTCACGAAGAGTCCGACGTGAGATTTTCCATCGAGTTGGAGACAACCAATTGCGCACGCAATCGCTCATGGAGGTAGATATAAGTGGTCATTCATAGCAAAAAAAGTGAAGCCCTAACATTTCCCCCCCATAGAATCCAACAGGATTATCTAATGGTCAATGTTCTTCCTGCAGCAAGAAATGAACGGTGAATATGGTATGGGCATGGAGGTGATGAATGATAAAAGGGTGATAAAATTATGATAACCAACTTATTTTGAAGATATTGCAAATTGAAATTTCTCCCCTGAGAATCTATATAAAAATTAAATGAAAATTAATTGCTCAACCTGAAGCTAGGATTAAAATTAAAGTACCTCAGACAGCAACCACAAAGTTAAATGATCAGTAATACTTTTACAAATTATTATGGAAGAAAAGGGTTAATTGGTTAATTGATAATAAAAAAAATAGTGAAAAAATTCCAATAGGAAAAAATGAAAATAAATAAGTTTTAGCTTCCTATTTACAAATTTAAGCTTGGCTGCTTAAAGGTTAGTCGCGGGGATCGCCCACGGGTAGAAGGGCAAGTTTGGAGGCTGGTCGTGTCAGCACACCATGAGATGTTCGAACCGTTGCAACACGGACAACATTATCCTTGCCGGGCATCACATTGATTACAATTCCAATGGGCCACTGTTGAGGTGGACAATTTGGAGTATGAAGAATCACAACATCGTTGATCTTGACATTATCATTAGAGGAGGTCCATTTGTTCCTTTGGATCAATGTGTTAAGGTAATCAGATTTCCATCGCTTCCAGAAACACTGTGTTACCTGTGTGACAAGAAGCCAGCGCTTCAAAGGTGGGATATAATCTGTTGAGGTATCTTTCTCAGCACGAGCTAACAAAGGCGCTCCTGTCAAGAAGTGTCCAGGAGTCAAGACATCCACTCCGTCGTTGGGATCTACACTGATGGCGCACAAGGGTCTGGAATTGCAGATAGCCTCACATGATACCAGGATGGTTGAAAACTCTTCAAAGTTGAAGGTTTGATTATTCAACACATGTTTGAGATGTTTCTTGACAGATTTCACACCCGCTTCCCACAGTCCACCAAAGTTGGGAGCAGATGGAGGATTAAAGTTCCATTGAATTTCACGTGATAGAAGATGAGATGCAATCTGACCTTGTGATGAGGAAAGAAACTGTTGAGTTTCAGAGATGTGACGGGATGCTCCTTGAAAGTTAGTTCCATTGTCTGAAAAGATATTAGAAGGAAGTCCGCGTCTTCCGATGAACCGATCTAATGCAGCCAGAAAACAAGGGGTAGATAATGAGGATAATAACTCAAGATGAATTGCTTTGACTGACATGCAGATAAAGATAGCAAAATATGATTTTACAATTGGAGAATTGCGACGTGGTCCAGATTTCAAGGAGAAAGGACCTGCTAGATCCACTCCTACATTTAGAAATGCACGACCTTGGGCAAAACGAGATACTGGTAGGTCAGCCATCATGGGTTGATGGAAGAGTGGTTTCATCCTAATGCACTTGATACATTTTGATAGATGATTCCGGATGAGGTTACGAGCTCCAATGATCCAATAGAACCTTTGTAGTAGGGATTGAACTACTTTAGGTCCTCCATGGAGAGTCAGTTGGTGATAATGATCAATAAGAAGTTTGGTTAGATGTGCTGTCTTTGGAAGGAGAACTGGATGCTTTGAACTCTCAGGCAGAGGAGATTGGGAGAGTCTCCCCCCCACAGCCAAAAGTCCGACAGAGTTTAAGATGGGAGATAGAGAGCGTAAGTTGTTTCCAACCAGTTGTCCACTCTTGACAGCTTTTACCTCATCCTTCAGGTAGCATTGTTGAGTGATACGAATGATAACTTCAAGAGCTTGGTCATTTTCAGTCACCGATAACTCAGGTTTGAAGTTTGATTTTTGCTTGCGACAACAGTTAATAAACCGAAGCACAAATCCAAAGATTCTCTTTAGCTTCCTTAAGGAAGAAAATTTCTCCACTATCTGGAGTAAAGGATTGATATCAATGTTAGTGAGTAAAGCTGTGACAGGCTTTGTCTCAGGACATGGTTTATCCATGTCAATTACTTTGAGTGGCCAGCTCTCAACGGGTAATTTTAGAAAAGATGGTCCCCTCAACCAAAGTCCATTTTTCAAAAATTGAGACGGGGTTAAACCCCGACTTGCTGAGTCTGCACTATTTAATTCAGAAGTGACATATTGCCACTGAGTGGGTTTAGTAGTTTCCAAGATTTGAGATACACGATTTGCTACATATATTTTAAGTTGATAAGGTGGGGTTTTTAGCCAAGATAGAACAACACAACTATCAGAAAAGAGATAAACATTATCAAATGATAAAAAATCGAGTGATTTGACTATTTTTGTCAATAATAAAGCTGCGCACAGTTCTAATCGATTAATGGTTTGCACTTTGAGTGGTGCAACTTTGGTTTTTGCACGAAGAAGGTAATTTTTAACTTTGCCTTCCAAATTACACACTCGGAGATACACCACTGCAGCATAAGCAGACTTGGATGCATCTGCAAATCCCACAAGATCCATGGATTGACACTTTTCTCTATTGATGTAACGGGGTATTTTAAAGGTAGATAACAAGGTAAGTTCAGTTGTGAATGCTTGCCACATTTCACGTAAGTTATCTGAGAGCGGTGTGTCCCAAGATAAACTATTATCAAGCCACAATTTTTGGAGAAAAATCTTCATCCAAATGATTACTGGACTTAGATAGCCATTACAGTCATATAATTTAGCGACAAATGCCAAAACTTGTCTTTTAGAAAGAGTGGGTGGAAAGGATTGATTATGCACTACATAAAAAAATGCATCAGATTTAGGGCACCATTGCATGCCTAGTACTTTTATAGACTCCTCTCCCCCCTCTGAAAAACATTTAGGTTTTTCACAAAGATCTTCAGCTATACCTTCAAGGACAGTGGAGTTAGATGAGGCCCATTTTCTCACAGAAAAGCCACCCTTTGCTAAGAGAGAAATAATGTCATTTCTCAATGCAATAGCATCTTTTACGGTTGATGATCCCGTAATCAAATCATCCACATAGGCTTCATTTTGCAGGGCATTTGCTGCTTTCGGGAACTTTTCACCCTCATCTAGGGCCAACTGTTTTAAGACACGTTGAGCCTGATAGGGACTCCCTGGTAATCCAAAGGTGCAGGTGGTGAGTTCAAATTCTGTGACCTCCATAGAACCCTTCTCGTGCCACAGGATATGCTGAAACTGACGGTCGTCAGGATGGATTAATATGTTTCTGTACATGGCTTGTATATCACAAAGAAGAACAACAGGATGAAGTCTCCACTGAGTAAGTAAGTCGCTAATGTCCTTCTGGAGCTTAGGACCAACTAAAAGATTTTTTGCAAGATTGTTTCCATTATTACTGGAAATGTTCGGATCAAAGACAACACGTAGGGGTGTAGAAGATGATGTTGGTTTATAGATGCCAAAATGCAGTAAAAGATAGTCTGAACGGTGTTGAGCAATAGTCATATGTCCAGGTTCAAGATAAGATTCCAAGTTGTCATAATACAGCTTCTTTTGTTCTGGATCACGGGACAGCTTATTGTCGAGAGATTCCAGCCGTTTTAGTGCTATTTTTCTATTTGATCCAAGATCAGGTCGTATGAGGTCCTTGAAGGGAAGACGCAGCACATATCTTCCATTTGAGTCTCTCTGATGGGTGTCAATGAAGTGTTGTTCACAGGCAACTTCTTCTGGATTTGGAGAATGGATGTATGGCAGTTCTTCGCTCTCCCAGAATTTTTGTAATTCCATGGCAATTGGATCCTCTTTGACAAAGAAGGTATGGTAGGACTGAGGTTTTAGTTGGTAAGGACACTTGCCCAGCAACAGCCAACCCAAAATAGATGGTACAGCTGATGGATTACCTAAAATTGTCTTTGATGAATGATCAAGAAGTTGACAGTAATACTCTGCTCCAATTAGAAGTTCAATGGTAGAATCTAGTTTTGGATCCACATAAGTTAAATCAGCTAAAGGTAAGTGGGAATACATTTTAATAACATCATTGTTAATAGTGTTTGATAGATTACTGGTAATCTTCGGTAAGATGACGGCTTGAATATTCAAAGGTCTACTATCTGATTTTATAATATGTTTATGAGGTAAAAGTTGAACACACAACTCCCCTTTGGCTTTTACTGGATTGGACGTATCAATACCCGAGATGTGAAGGTTCGATGCTTTCCATCCAAGCTTGAGTTGTTGAGCTAAGCGATGCGAGATTATAGAGATTTGACTACCTGAATCAAGGAGACAACGAACAGAATACCACATCCCAAATCTGTCTTGGAGTTGCACCACTGCAGTTCCCAGAAGTACCGTTGAGTTTGAAGTGGTTGAGGTTTCAACAGCATGATTTCCTGAAAATAGATTGGTTGAGGAAGATTGTCCTTGAGCAGGAAACCTATCCTTGTGTGAACTGGAGGTTGAGGGATGAGTTTGTTCCTTAGTGTGTCCTTGATATTGGTAACCTGACTTCTGTTGACTTCCACCTGGTTCAGATTGATGTAGCAAGGAATGGTGATTTTTGCTCTGACAATATTTGCATTGATACATAGATTGACACTCTGGACGGGAGTGTTTGGAACTCAAACAAGCAAAGCATAATTTTAATTCTTTGACTTGAGCATAGCGCTTGGTAACATCCATCTTTAAAAATTTGGTACATGATGCAATCCTATGATCACCAGAATTACATACTGAACATGTGAACTTTGATTTTTGAAACTGCTTAACTTGATAAGGTTGTTGAGGTTGAAATGAAGAAAATTGATTATCTCCTGGTTGAGCAGTAACTTGATAGGTTTTGCGATTAGATTGGCTAATAGGTAATTGAGATTTGTGGTTATTCACTGAGTTGTCATGGGTAAGATCCAGAATAGAACATTTGTGACGCACAAATTTAACTAGATCCTCAAATTTGGGAAAATTATTCTGAATCTGCTCGGTTTCAAAGTCTTGACGGGTTTTTTCATCAAGGGCTTTTAATCCCAACTGAAGAAGGATAAATTCTCCTAGGTTTTCAATGTTTAGACCTCTCAAAGATTCTACATTGATATGGAAAATATCCAAGAAATTCCTCAATCCTTTTATGTGATCACTTTGTAAAGGTGAAAATTTTAAGATTTTTGAGAGATAGTTATTGGCTAAAACCCGCTTTTTTCCATAGCGATCAACCAAGCTTTGATAAGCTAATGGATAATTTTGAGCCAAAAAAGATATATGATCAATGCAACTAGCTGCATGGCTGCTTAGGTAAGATTTAAGATAACTGAATTTTTGAATATCAGAAAGGTCGGTATTGGTATGGATTAACTGGTCATACAAAGATTTGAAAGCAGGAAAAGCAGAAATTTCACCACTAAATATTGGTACATTTATGGTTGGAAGGTGAATTTTGGGTGCTTGAGGGGCAGGAGAAACCGGTGAAGCCATTTCAGCCTTCAAAACGGCTTCTTTAGCCTTGACCTTGAAGTACATGGCCTCAAAACTAGATAAAGTTTGATCACAGTCAATGCGGTCAGCCTCATCCAACTTTACATTCAAAGTATCCATTGTACCTAAGATTTTCTCAAATTTGTCCAACGTTTCATCAGCCTTTGCAACTCTCACTTTAAAATCACTGACCTTATTTGCATCTAAGCTAGCATTATAACACTCTTGCATTCGCCGATACAGCCTATTTCTGTAGTCTGATGCAATTTTCATTTGGTCAGCTGGAGAAGTCATGTTTATTATTGAATGTAGAAAGCACTAGGTAACTAAAAACCGGTAAGTATTCTGTAGAAACCAATATTTCTTCTTTTTGTTAGATTATTGACTAGTTATTAGTTAAATATAGGTGAAATTTTCACAAAAAAAAATGTGATAACTTTAGAAAGTGGGCAAATTATTTAATAGATGCAAAAAAACACACTTGAAAATTTTTAAATGGAAAATTTTAATCCAAAAAATATCACTTGGATTATATAACCACTAGAAAATAACTCTCGTGTAAAAAAAAATCACTGCCAATATTTAAATGGGTTTAGCTGATAATTGTGACAAAATTTAATTATTAAAAATCACTTGGTAAGATTAGTTAGGTGGGTAATTCCTTATGCAGATAATAGCACAGAACAAGATCATTAAATTTTGGATAATACAAAAATATCCCCTTGAGCACACTTTACTCGGTAAACTCAGATATAATAACTCTTTAAACTGAGGTTTGTTATAGAAATAACTACAGGTAAGTGTTATAGGTTAGCAAATATAAGGAGATGAGATAATTAGTTGCTTTAACTGCAACAAAATCTCGGTGGGTGAGAATTATTAATTATGCAACTTTATAAGATTAGATTGTAATGAAATGAATGCAGGTAAATAGCAATATCAAGGTTTCATTAAAATAAGATAATATGCAGAAAATGCAAGATCAAAAACCCATGAGGTCAACAAATGTAGCTAAATTTTCCAATAACCAAATAAGATCAAAATACAGAACTAAAAATTACTCTAGGTTGCTGAAATCGGTAAATTAATGTAGAAAAATGAGGTTTTTGTGGAGATATGAACAATTAGAAACCAGACTTATTCACAGAATGCAAAAAAAATCTTGGAAACTGAGCTTTGGCTAGTAAACTTTAGAAGATAATGATACTTTAGTATTATGCACAAATGTAAGGTAAATTGACAGTTGTGACACAGGATCAGATAACAAGATTATTACAAAGGGTACTAGATTGAGTATTAATAAGATAAAAATAAGGTAAAAGCAATTCTTTTTCACTTGATTATGATTTTAAAACACTGATTAAACCCCAACTTTACTCAATTTTCAATGCCAGTAATCCAGATAGGAAGTATAGGCAATCAAGAGTAATATTTCACTTAGATTGAAATTTTAAGATTTTAAGATGAAATGATTGTGAAATAGGTAATGAAGATGACAAACGCTACAGATAGAACATTGACTCACGCTAACTACTGTCTACTGCTTTGAGAAAGACTTAATGGTGCGAACGCGAGACACGAGGCCAGAAGCAAGTACAAAGATTAAGTTAAACTATAGACCCATAAAACTGGCAAATTACGATTTCGGTTCGAATGACCAACTTATGTATTGGAGAGCAGATGGCTTTTCCAATAGTTAATTGAAAATGAGCTTACGGTTG
This sequence comes from Bactericera cockerelli, assembly GCA_024516035.1. Lineage (NCBI taxonomy): Eukaryota > Metazoa > Arthropoda > Insecta > Hemiptera > Triozidae > Bactericera > Bactericera cockerelli. Next base: position 24,456,541 of record CM044956.1, read on the forward strand.
TCGTTCGTCAATCTTCTTCTGCTCTACGCTGGGGCCGCTGATCAAGATGGTAAGTCGCCAGGCCTGGCGAAAGCGGCTAGCGGAGCAAGATGATACGGTGGATAGTTGCGATGTGTGCTGGTCAAGAGTTGATTAAGGTAAGAGAGAACTTTCCTCACGAAGAGTCCGACGTGAGATTTTCCATCGAGTTGGAGACAACCAATTGCGCACGCAATCGCTCATGGAGGTAGATATAAGTGGTCATTCATAGCAAAAAAAGTGAAGCCCTAACAGCATGTACAGTTATTATAATCTAGAAAATATATGTATTTAAAAGAAAGGATAAGATTTGAAAAAGTTTGAGGAACTTTTTTTTCATTTTTATAAATGAAATTATTTGAAATTATGCCGCCATTAATTTTTTGGCTCATTTTACCGGCTCAAGTTATGACAAAACACCACTTTTCAAGAAAATAACCTAAAATCATCAACAAAAGCCGCTGATTTTCGATCGAAATCACCTCGCAGAGGTACTTTCGCCAAGTTCATCTTCGCACCTTTTTCGAGCTGACTTGGGATGTAAACAAACCGCGAAAAATGCATTGTAAAACGCGTTTTCGTGAAAAAAGTGCGGAGTCGAGCCCAAGTTAAACTTGGAAATGATTGTAAAATCGCTCCCAAGTAGGTAAATATTATTAGGTATATGCCATCATCATTAGGTAAATATATTTTATGTACCTTCATCTTTTTAATACATTTATTAAACCTTAATATTGTACCTATCCTAATATGTATAAAAATCTATGCAAATAAATTACAAATTAATTTCAAGAAGTAACCTCTATAATTCTATAAACCATAAGTAAGTAGAAGAAATACCAAGGACCTAGTGCGTCCTTAGTAGAATATCCCTTATGTGTAAAACTAAAGAGTTTAATGTTCTAAAGCAGGCTTTTAGGAAACCATATAGAAATTATAATAAAAAAAAACTTTGTTTTTCAACTCGTACATTACCTACTCATCAAAGCCAACCAAACCAGCAATTTGTAAAAAAACGTTTTGAAACTTTCTCTGTTCAAATATTCAAATGTTTTAACTTTACAAATGTGTAGTAGTGTTTTTTTTATTTTCAACATTCGTCCAAATGTTATTCAACTTTTTTTCCTTTAAATTGGAATAAAATAATAATTTTGAACATTTCAACGCCAGAGTGACTTTCAAAAATATGAGATAGAAAGTTTTTATCAATTCGGCAGGAAAATTACAAAAAATTAAATTAGAAGTTAAAAGTTGTTGAAATAACAATATGATCTGAGCGCGTGGCGGCAGTGCGCCAGGCCAAGTTCCAGCAAGGACGGCAGTCTATCTACAGGGTGTAACAGACTAAATGTAAAATCTCTTAAGGGGTGGTAGTATAGATTATTTCCAACCATTAATGTTCTATAACACTTTTGATTTAACTCAGTGGTTCTCGAGATATTATTTTTTTGAATTATTTTTACAAGTCCCCTGCCGCTCGACAAAGAATGGCATCTAACTCCGTAAATACATTAGATGAAGCAATAGATTTAACTTTTTCCATAAGATAACAATATTTCACTATTATTTAGACTAGATTTATTCTTAAAAAGTGCACACGTACTGAAAAAAATCGGCAGCAGCGGAAAATCTATCGCGAACATGAAATCCACCTGAAACTTCAGCCGCCATTTTCTCAAAATACTGCCCACACAAAGTATTGGTTTCATTTATGTAAAAACTTGCTTGAAGTCTTATCTTTCGGAAAATATGACACACTTGATATAAAACTTTCATTTTTTATTGGAACCAAGAGAAACTAAAAAAAAAGTCAGTCAGTACTACTAACTGTACCTACTAGGCTACCATCCTACTTTTACCTAGAGAACTAATTTTTTTCTTCAATTTGACAAATTATGGTTGTCATTTACTTTCCAACGGCCCAAAAAGTTAGCCTCAGTCGATTCATTGATAAGGCTGCGGACTCTTAACTTGGAGGTCACTGGTTCGAGTCTCAAGTATGGAAAATAAATGGCAACCATAATTTGTCAAATTGAAGAAAAAAATTAGTTCCCTAGGTAAAAGTAGGATGGTAGCCTAGTAGGTACAGTTAGTAGTACTGACTGACTTTTTTTTTATTTCTCTTGGTTCCAATAAAAAATGAAAGTTTTATATCAAGTGTGTCATATTTTCTGAAAGATAAGACTTCAAGCAAGTTTTTACATAAATGAAACCAATACTTTATGAGGGCAGTATTTTGAGAAAATGGCGGCTGAAGTTTCAGGTGGATCTCATGTTCGCGATAAATTTTCCGCTGCTGCCGATTTTTTTCAGTACGTGTGCACTTTTTAAGAATAAATCTAGTCTAAATAATAGTGAAATATTGTTATCTTATGGAAAAAGTTAAATCTATTGCTTCATCTGCTGTATTTACGGAGTTAAATGCCATTCTTTGTCGAGCGGCAGGGGACTTGTAAAAATAATTCAAAAAAATAATATCTCGAGAACCACTGAGTTAAATCAAAAGTGTTATAGAACATTAATGGTTGGAAATAATCTATACTACCACCCCTTAAGAGATTTTACATTTAGTCTGTTACACCCTGTATACACGAATCACTTCACCCGGTTTTTTACACACTTAAATGCTTATATCTTTGGTTCTGTTGACCATGGAGCTATGAAATTTGGAACATATTCTCTTAGTCCTAATAAAAACACTCAGAAGATTTCAAGAATCGAAAAGTTTGTTGGAATTTCCCGTTCGTGAACCGAAGAGAGGAGATGCAAATCCTGATTTTATAACGTCCACCGTTTAAAACGGATTTTTAACCACTTGGTTAGAGAATTGATAGAGATCACTTTAGATTATTGTTTTATCGTAAGATGGAGGTCACTGGTTCAAGTCCCAAGCACGAAGGTTTTTTTATGAAGGTCTGATTACGAATTTGTGAATTCACACTTGCGATTAATACAAACACAATCTCCATATTTTTCACATCGCAGGAACCCAGCTAAAGTTGGTAACATACATTTAGTATGGTTTATAAAGAATACGAGTCTTAAGATGAGCTTGGAAATGTGGGAGGAGCTTTACTTTTTCAAAATCTGTTTCAAGTTTAGAGTTGGCAAATATGAAACTTGATTTTACATGGAAAACGCATTTTTATTTTTCAAACTTGACAGAAAGAAAAGATTAAGATTTAGAGTGAGTGCGATGCAGAGGGAGGGGAGCGTGAAGGGAATGTATATAGGGAGGGAGGGAGGAGATAAAGAGAAAGTTACTTTGCTAAGTCTACAAATTTGAAATACATTAAAGAAAAGGAAGTGCTGGAATAAAGAAACAAAAGGACTCTAACATTAGTCGTGTTCAGTGGACAAGGGTTGGTTTTATGACCTATCCACCAAAATTCAGATGGGCGGGGTTGTGACCCTACCAGGTTATATCTCTCCTTAAATCGTAGAAACCTGTAGAGCCAAATATCAAGCACGTAGTTAGAACCTTGTCATTCTTAAAAAAATCTGCTTTTTACATAACAGACCGCGACTTCTTTTTACAGATGTACGATATCTATTTCTCTGCTAAACAGACTGGGAAATATTCAATCATTCCCCTGAAATTTTGTACACATATAGAAGACGTATTGTAGATGATCCCATTCTAAATTCATCAACTTTGCACCAGCGGTTCTTGGTGACAAAGACCATGCTCCTGACCTCTAACTTTTTACTGTTCCGATTATATCTCGTTAATGCGGTATACTTGATTTTTATGAAATTTTGCATGTATAATTAATTGTATATGCTTATGTATTTTACAAAGCGCATTTGTAAAAAAGTCAAAAAATAAAGTCCACAACTTGTACTTCTGCCGATACAGAAGTATTGTGTCCATAATTAGCAGTGTATTTTTTTGTTGTTGCTTAACTTGAAGTTGAACCACCGACCTCCAGCTTACAAGTCCGCGTCCTTATCGACCAAGCTTCTGATGAGGGCAGTAAGGACATTCCCTGATATTTATCAATAATTATACATGAAGCCTACAAAATTCCTACATTTTTTTTCTTTTTTAAAAAATGAGTGTTACTACACAGCCTTTTTTGTTTCGTAGCCATGAAACAGGAGCTACTGTAGATGCTTTTGGTCTGTGTTGTAGCCTGCCCATCCCGTAGTATGCCTCCCCTCTGATGGGCGAGAAGTGACACAATACTTCCCAATTAGGTGCTGGATCAACATTAGACAAATGTCTTTCACCAGGTTACGTTGGTTTGGCCTGGGCGGGATTGTTCACCAGGATAGCGCTCAGAACAGAAAGCTCAAACTTCCTTATCAGTCTCCCTCCCTCTCTGTGTCACCCTACATATCTTATCCCTCCCTCTCTCGTCCCTACATATCTTATCCCTCCCTCTCTCGTCCCTACATATCTTATCCCTCCCTCTCTCGTCCCTACTTTATCATATCCATCCCCTGTTTTGTTAGAGAAAATGTGATAGAATACTTTGCCTGAAGGTGTTCCAAGAGAGATAGAAAAACGTGAAGACCTAGAGAAACAAAGAACAGATATTGGGACTTTTTTCGTTGTTATTTTTGGGACTCTTTAAAAAAGAAAAGAAAATGTTCATTGCTTATCTTTTGCTTTCTCTGATTCTGTCCCTTTCTCTTCGTTATTAATACCAATGTGTATAGGCCAGTCAAGAAATAAGTTGTAAAGTGTGTATAGGCCAGTCAAGGAATAAGTTGTAAAGCTTGTATAGGCCAGTCAAGAAATAAGTTGTAGAGTGCGTGAGTCCTAAAAGGCGACGTCGACGCAGCCAATTCCTTGGAATACTTGTTCAGGAGGGTGAGATAGTAAACATACTAAAAGTCCTGACGTCTCGGATGTGGAGTCAGTTCTCACAAAAAGAGAAACATCTCTTTCTTGTATTCAATAATTTTATTATTTCTTTCTCGTTCTCTGCCTTCACTCTTGCGTGTGATGAACTTGAACAATGATGACTTCATTCCAAGAGTACTAAAAACACGGAGCTCTTCTAGAGGCGATCCTAGTGATGAAAATATTCGCAAGGTCTCCTGGCTTGTTTCCTCCTTCCAGAATTCAAATGTCTAACTACATATAACGCCGCCACATTCGCAAGATCAGTATTCTCTTTGATAAGGAGTATTAACGAGAGTATTAATTCTCATGCTGGAACACATACTTGAGAGTATAAAAAGAATAAAGAAATAGTATGCAAATATAAAGAAAGAGAGAGAGAGAGAGAGAGAGGGAGAGAGTTATAATATAATAATAATAATGCTTTTTCTTTGTGTTATTATGTCACAATTTTAGTGGGTAGCGCAGAATCATAGGACTTTACCACTTTAATTTACAATATCTTGTATTATTTTTGACATTTTCATGTCTTTGCTCTGGCACATAACCAAAATTATGTGACGAAATTATGTAACGAAATTATGTAACGATATTATGTAACGATATTATGTAACGATATTATGTAACGAAATTATGTAACGATATTATGTAACGATATTATGTAACGAAATATTGAATTGTAAAGGGAGAAAAGAGGGAAAGTGTGTGTCATGCGCACAATGGCGAAGTATTGAATTGTAGAGGGAGAGAAGAGAGAAGGTATGTGTCATGCGCACAATACGAAATTTGGTCAGTTGGGTTTTGGACCTTGAATAGTAAAGATGAAAATGTCCCAATGGTTGCAGACTCGTATGCAAGCGTTTTTTTTTTTTTTTTTTTTTTTTTTCTTGTATATTTGCTTAATCTTTTTGTTTTTCTTTATATTTCATTGTATTATACTGTACCTATATATTTTTTGTTGTACCTAATAAAGCTTTCTATAATAATAATTATAATGAAACAACAGTTACTTTAAACGCTTGTGGTCTGTGTTGTAGCTTTTCATCCCATAGTGTATGACTCCCCTCTGATGGGCGAGAAGTGACACAATACTTCCCAGAAACGTTCTGGGTTAACACGAAGGCACAGGAAAGTGTTGTCCCTTACAGGCGCGGCCGTGGGAAAATGTTTAGGGGGTGCTGCCACGTAAACCGGACTAAAATGGGATTTATAGAGTCGCTCTTTCAGTATCTAAACATTTGAGTTTGTTTACCATGCCAATTATAATAACTATGCATTAGTTAGAAGTTCTAGAAATATGTGATGATGTTCATTGTGTACGAGCTAGGACTTGAGAGAATCCTCTCTTTTTTTGTCTAAGATTCTGCCACTGGTCGCTGCTTCACATTAAAGTAGCTACTCATTTTTCCTCACGAGGTATGAGTGGACCCCGAACATCCAAGTACAGAGCAGAAAAAATCCTCCCCCGCTGGGAATCGAACCCAGGTCACCATGTGTGCAATGCCTAGCGCGCTAACTCGCTCTGCCACAGTGACTACTGAGAGGGAGAGAGTTGGCGATTAGCATTTAGGATACAACTTTCTAATATATGTAGTACCCTAAATTTGAGCTCCTCATAAATTTGAGCTGAAGCAAAAGTAAGCCTCGCTAAGCTTTGAAATTTAAGTTTTGACTCTAAGGGTAACACATTAAGCCCTCGGCTCTCTAGACAACCCATGTTACCTTCAATTCGGTGAGTGAGGTAAGTGTTTTCATACGAACATATTTATACGCTTAACTTGTAAGCCGTGAGAGAGTAGGTCTTGTATACTGAATGTACGGTGAATTTCAGGGTTTCAGTACAAGTTCTGATCTAGGTTTTTTCTTCTTTAACATGAAATTTAAAAAGATTTCTGCAGTGTATGAGGTGTGTATGAAAGACGAAGAAAAACCGACAAAGGAAATATCTCAACGTATATTTTAATTTTCACTTCTCCCATTCTCTCTCCCTATTATTCTTCCTCTCAATCGCTTTCTTTCTTTGTCTCTCACTCTCTCTCTCTGTCTTTCTCTTCTCCCGTCCTTTCTATTCCTCTTACTCACTTTCTCTATCTTGCTTTATCTCACTCTCTTTCCCCTCTGTATCTTTATCTTCCTCTAACTCGCTTTCTCTTCTCCCTTCCTCCCTCAAACTTTATCTCTTCCCCTTACTCGCTTTCTCTCTCTTGCTTCCTCTCTCTCTTTTTCTCTTCTACCTTCCTCTATCCCACTTTATCTTCTCTCTTCCTCTCTTTCTCTTCTCCTTTCCTCTCTCGCTCTTTATCTTCTCTCTTCTTCTTTCTCTTCCTCTCACTCGCTTTCTGTCTCCCTATTTATTTTATCTCTTCCTCTCTCTCTTCTCCTCTCTTTCTCTCACTCGCTTTCTCTCTCTTTCTCTTCTCGCTTCCTCTCTATGTCTTTATCTTCTTTCTCATCCCTTTCTCTCCACTCTTCCGATGTCTTTGTTGCATAATTCATCAGGTGAGCGGAAATTGAAACGGAGCAAACACGGAATAGAAATGAGAAGAACACACAGAGAGAGAGAAAGAGAGAGAGAGAGAGAAATAGAGAGGGGAGAGAGAGAGAAAGGAGAGAGAGCGAGAGAGAGAGAGAGAGAGAAAGGAGGGAGAGAGAGAGAGGAGATAGTTAGGGATAGAGAAAGGAAGGGAGAAGAAAAAGAGATAGAGGGGGTAGGGCAAAAGGGCGGGAGAGAGAGAGACTGGTAACATTAATATGCTGCACTACGGTGGACAATGTGGACATACCTCAGTCATGGTTTATAGTGTTAATACAGTTAACGCAAAAAATTTAGAACTTTTATGCTTTCGAACACCAAAAAATCACTAAAGGCTAGATTTGTTCCTGAATCCAAAATTCAAATTCAGGCCTCATTTTCAATATTTTTTTTTATTTTTAGAAATGTAATATTACTCAGGTATTCCTGACCATAACGTAATAAGGTTCTCTCTTTCACTTTTAAAAAATACACCTTCTTTTCTTTTTATCATTATTTATCTCCTAACTTATTAAAACAAAAACAGTATTCGTTTTGCTATACCCTCAACCCTCTCCCTTAGCCCATATATGTACTTAAAAAGGTTTTGAGAGTCAAGTGCTCTTATGAACGTTTTTTCTCTCTCTCCCCCCCTTTCCTTCTCTTCTCTCCACTCACACATCTTCATGTGCTATCTCCCTACCACACTCTCCCTCTCTCTCTTATTTATTTACATTTTCCATTCTCTCACTCACTTCAATTGAATCACGTTTATCTTGTGTAAATTTGGAGAATTTTTTCTTCATTCTGCGTTTTGAAGGTTTCTCGATTTATTTGCCACCATTTCACTATTATCGAAGGATATACCATGCAATACTGGGTGGAATAAAGTCCAGACTTTATCGATACAAATGCCAGCTGTCATACAAGTTCAAGACAATGCCCTGGATTCTATTTAAACCTCTAAGAAACGTAAAAAGTTCGTTTATAATTTTGATTGCATACATTCTGTTTATGGGAGATAACTTTCAATCTTTGTTCGTATGAGGGAGAGAAGGGAACCTGCTTACGGTATGGCCAAGCTGCAAGACCGAGGCTGAACCTACCTGAATGTGGAATAAAATAAGAAAATATTTTCCGACTTACAAAAGAGGAAGAAAAGTAGAACCACAATGAACTGACTCATAGGAGCACCTGAAGAATTCCAACCCTCAATCATCGATTTTTTACTTTCTATTGCCTATAAGGTATAGAAAGTATTATTTTTTTTCTCAAAGTATTCTCTTGCCTCAGAACACCTTTGCTCCCTTGCCTTTCTATACTCTAACCAGCCTAACCCAAAGAATGATGTGAAATACCTTTGCCCAACCTACTACTGGTAAGCACAGACGGAAATGAGCCTTTCTCTTCCTACCAAGGGAATTTTCTTTTCCTTTTTGAGAGAGATAAGAGGGATGAAAAATTACCTCAGCGAGAAAAAGACTTATTGCTTGCAATCAGTGGGAATTTTGCCTCTTCGCCTTTCTGCCTGTCATTTTTCCCTCTTTCAACTTCCTCACTTCTCCTCTTCTTTCTGTCTCCCTCTCTCCTTCACTACATCCCACTTTGTAAAGTGAATTACAGCGAATTAGCGAAATTCAATTCATCATAAACTCTCTTTTTTATTTGAGGGAATCCTTGGCTCAAAAACGAAAACCATATTTCCGATATCCAATTTAGTAGATATTATGGGAACATGTTAAAAAAATTGATACATACTTAAAAGGAAACAATGAAACCTAAACTTAAACAACGACGAACAGTGAAATCACTGAAACAGTGCTTCGCCAGGTTTTGTAACACTTTTCATGTAAAATTCGAGACGAAATGTTGCACACGGCATGATCCCAGTTTTAAATGATTATTAACCCTTTCACTGTACATCTATGAGTTAGTTGGGAAAAAATTATGAACGATGCTTTTTTGAGTTTGTTAGAGTCCATAGATGATGTTTCCAAAAAAAAAAAAAAAAAAAAAAAATCTTCAAAACTGAAAAATCTTTTGTTTACAAACGCAGTTCAAACCCTAGACTACACAGTTTTTACTGAGAAAATCAAGAGAGAAGAGAACAAAAAAAAAAACAATTCCAAAAAGTACAGAAACAAAATCATAGAATGCAGCACTGGTATTTTCAAAATCAATTGATGTCCCTGAGCAAGGACAAATTCAGTGAAAGGGTTAAGCAAAATATAGTTGTGCATTGGAAAACATAAGTACGTAATGCAATCTAGGTCCGAAATAATATTCCACGACGCTAAAGCGGAGACTGATAGTATAGTGTTGTTATTACCATGGTAACAGTTTTAAACTTTGACTTCTCTTCATCTGAAGATAGCTCCAAGTTCCAAGTGCTAATTGTTCAAGTTGCTTGTTTTATGAGCTCAGATTTTCTATTCGAGAGAACTTTCCAAGTGTTGCACGTTAGCTATTGGAAATGAACCAGGCCAGTTACCCGTGCTTTAGGTTTTAGTGCAGAACTTTCGCGAGCTAGTGAAACTAATACTCAAATCAAAAGACAATCATATAAATCATAGGTATACAGCAGAAGTTTGCCAAAAAAGCTGAATCTGAACGAATATTTAAAACAGGAAATTGAGAATAATAATTATTGTTATTAGAAACTTCATTAACTTCCAATGTATTAGAATTATGAACCTAGGAGGAAACCAATAGAACAACTAGAATATTGGAGAATTAGTTCGTTTTTTTTTTCTACTACAATATTGTGGCCTGGAGAATATCCTTTGTCAGCGTTTCTCTTAACAATACAATTTCTTTACTTAGAAAATTTATTAAATGGAACGCAAAATATTTCTTAGGAGGCCATTGAGAAAAAAGCTTGAAAAAATTCACTTGACAAACATATCATGGCCATTTCTGAGTAGGTAAATATATGTATATTTTGAAAGTTTGAATTCCTGCAGAGAAAACAGTTAGAAACAACAAAAGAAACAAACTATTTCACATATAAGACACAAATTTTAGAAACAATTTACAAGAATATGCCCTTGAGAGGATTGAAATTATGTAGCTCTCCATACCTGACATTATAGATCATGATTTTCACGTAGATTGGCACCGAAATCAACAAAGCGTCTATAAGGCAAAGACTATAACAATACGAGTACACACAAAAATCGTTTGATGGAAAATATGAAATGGTGCAGAAAAAAACTGGCGAAACCTGAAAGCGAGACAAAAGAAAACAAACATGAATTTAAAGGCAAACAACACAAGCACAAACACAGAAATCTACTCAAACAATACACAAGTTTAAACACAGGGAAACGAATGGAAAAAACACTTCAACATAGAAGTGTGAAAAATGAAAAGAAGAACAAAGTAGAGAGTGAAACAGCTACTGCGAAAGTCATTTCTACACAATTGAAGAAACAGCATACACAATACACATAGCACAAACATCAAGAGAGTATTTTGCGATTTTTTTTTTTTTTTTTTTTTTATTATTCCCTACAAACAAATGAAGTTCATTTTTCTCGCTCGCTAAGATTGGCGAAATCTCCACATTAATGTTCCTCATTGTCGAGTTTCTGTCTCCAAGAGTGATGGGACACCGTGCTGGGAATTAACGAGTAGCTACTCCTTGGAAAAAGTGGATCGCTTTACAAAATGGCTCTCTAGACAACGGACGTCCCCTATCTTAACAGCTTGAGACCTGACCAACGATCGATAGAAAATTCTCGAGAAATTTTCTGCGTTTCAACAAGAAATAGACACGAAAATGGCTTTTTCTTTTTAGTTTTATCAAAACATCTTTCAAATTAGTTTTTGAGACAACCTCTATTAGAATCACAATTTTTTCTCTTAAAATTGAATTGAATGATATTGAATTCAAGTTAACAAATTGACACCAAAACGCTACACATAAACGGCTCTTCTCTGAAACCTACCATCAGATGATAAGAAGTAAGAACGCGTGTCTCTAAAAACGATCTATGTTACAAATTTTGAAGCTATGTATCCTAAAAGCATCTCAGATCATTATTTTCAAATGGAAACGATTTCCAAAATTTGTAAAATAGATCGTTTATCGAGACACGCATTCAATTATTTTTATTTTATTATTGTTAAAAGGACCTATGTGTGTCCAGATATCATCAAGTATGGTGAGACTTTTATGATTTAAATACATAAAACCATTGTTAATTTCATCAATGCAAAACAGGAAAATACTGATGGTAAATATCAGATCTCTACGTCTCTCTTCACCCATCCATCCACCTTCTTCAACTGTGGGAATCTGAACAAATGCTCTTCTTTTCTAAACAATCACAAAATATCTACTTGTACACTTACTTTTTTTTACTTTTCAGTTTCATGCTTTATGAAATCTTGCAATATATATGTATTGAAATCACACACGAAACTACATGTACCTGAAAACTGGTCCGTCAGAATTTAGACTGTACAATATCGTGAGTAAGCCATACATGTAAGTGCCTTGAATGAGTCATGACATTACATAAAATCCACTTCAAATTACAATCCTGTCTGTACCTGGTTAGAAGTGTTTGCATAACATTTCTGCATCCTTCATAAGAGGTTCACACTCTGCTGCCACTCTGGTGCTAATTTCTAATGTAATTGTCTGCATGATCGTGCTGGGATCATACATGTGAAGTTTGCACAATCATGACTGCAGAATAATTGTAAATGCATACATTGTTCCTTCTCACTTCTATCTCTTTCACTTTTTCATCTCTCTTCAAGCATTCGGTAGACTATCTCTCTCTCTTTTTCCCTCGTGATGTGGATAGATACTGTTGACTATTTCGTGAGATATTGAGTTCTCGTTAAAAGTTTACTTGGAAAATTATTCTGTGGTTTTCACAGTAAGTTTATTTTTGTAAAGCGATGCACTCGTGTCGACTTTTTTTTCAATTTTGATAGTTCATAATTTTCCATTTCTGTAAATCAATTTTTTCTCATTTTACTGGATCTTCGGAATACGTAGAAATTTATAAATTTACTAGTCACGTTGCGGCTAGGCATGCTTGCTGTGCGTTCACCGAGGCACGGCCGGTTGAACAATCCCGACCATAAGTAGATTTGGAAAAGTGAAAGAAGAAGAAGTAAGCGGAGATAAAAAAAAAATATTTGTGGAAGGTTGAACATGGTCAAAGATTCAGTTTAAGAAATTCTCATACCAGAAATCTATTGGGACGACCAGATTTGAGTGTGAAAAAGCTCAACTTTTAAAAAATCTTGAAAATCTTAATTGATTTTATACATTTCCATTAGGAACCACATTAAATGTCAGCTCAATCCGACTTGAAATTCGCGATATATGCCAGTTTTTTAAAAAGGTCATTTAAAAGTTCAACTTTTGCAAAATGGACTTTTAAAAGTGCTGAGCTTGTTATTGACAACCATTCAGCTCAATCTGACTAATAGTTCTCGAGTTGTATCGTTCTAAACACACACACACACACACACACACACACACACACACACACACACAAACGAATTATTTTTATAAAATGAGATACCTAGGTACAACATACTTTAAATGCTTTTCTAGATGTGCTACTAAACTTGTGCTAGTAAATCTTGAATCTCTGATATTAAAACAATGGAATAAAGGCATAGTTAGTGATAGGTTTAGCCCTGGCTCAGTGATTAATCCTGGCAAACATGTTTTATCTGCTTATAGGGGTGACAAAAGCAGCACTCTCTTGAAAATCAGCATATCTCCACAAAGTTTGGTCACCATATTTCTCCAAGCTGCACGCCTCATCCTGACACAAGCGACACGAACGTGTCTGCATGCTCTACCCTTAGCAGCACAGACCGTATGAAATATCGTCAACATAAAGAATGTAAAAAAATAAATCACGTTTCTAATTATTTGCGAAAGTTTTCCTGAAAGTTTATTTGTCATGAGAGCTGGAACATATGTAAAGTACTCTTGGATGTGAATGTGATTTGTTTGAGAGCAATATGGTGCAGGTTGCTCTTGCTACTTGCTGATATCTTTGCTGAAGAGATCATGGTATCACTGGTATTGTGAGCCCATTTTTACAGAAGTAACATTAGACTTATATCAGATCAAGGAAAGAACGACATAAGGGTTGGGTGGAAAAGATTGCCACAGGCAATATCCCCGCTCTTTGGGTAGGATATTTTTTTTCTTGTTTTTTATTCAATCTATTTATTTTTTCTTTATAATTGCATTGTATTGTACTGTAAATATTGAACTTTGTCTTCACCTAATAAAGCTTGATATAATAATAACAATAAAAGTAAAAGTCGAAAGAATTTTTGACCTAATCCAACCAACAATAAAAAAAAACTGTCCAGAATTAAGGATTATTATACTCGTATTATACTCAAAAATAAGAACTATAGAGGATCTCTATAGTATGCCTATTGCCTACGCTATCCATAGACAACTCGCATGGTACTGATAGACGTAGCTATACTGCGGACTGCCACTCGTAAGAAGCTAACAGCATTGATGACGACGATGATGGATTTCACAGAACTCGCAGTGGCATGACACTGTAAATAATTGACAGTAACATCACAAGAACAAATGATAAGACACTAACAAACGAAACAACAAATGATCGTTGCTAATAAATGATAATTTATTTCTCAAGCAAAAGAGGAGCTTTAAGACTACAAATGAATTGCTAAGAGGCAGTTCTGCGGAGTTGTTATCTCTTGATCATCTCAAGTTGCACTTGAATAAAATGACCCAAGAATAACTTCAATTGACGAACGTTGGACGTTGAAGATGAAAATATAAATTTCTATTGTTCAGATAGTTTGTTTAATTTTATTTCTCGAAAGCTCTAGTTCACTGATCTCTCTACGTTTTCCTGTAGAAGAAACTTGTAGGTTTGGAAAAGCATCAATATAACATAGTTAGTTAACAATTTACCTATACAAACTTACGATTGTATTAAATTTCAACTATAAATTCACAGTCGCACTTGCTTTGATTTACGCGCCTATTATATTATGTATACCCCAACTAGAGCCAGAATAATAGAATTAGCTATTATAGGTATATCCCGACAACAAATGTTCGAGACGAGTTAATTCTTACCATCTCAAAGCTTCCATGTCTCTGTGGACTTGAAGATACCATACACAAGTTGTAACACAAATGAAGACGACAGATCTAATGATGGAATCAATGAATAGTTCCGTAAAGAAAATCTAAAGGAGTTCAATGTGTTGTTAAAAAATTATGAAAACTCAAGCTTTATCGACAGTTCATGTACCAGCAAGTAATCGTACCACGCTTATTGCTCAAAATCCTCAAGTGTTATTTTACTTTTTCCAAACTTATGTACCTATACTAAACTTATATTTTTCCTTAAGGGTAAGAAGTAAGAAGATACAGTTCATTTTCGGATTGTTAATTATTATTTTTATTTTCGGATATTAATTTGAGCGTCTATTTGAGTATTTATAAGATTTACTGGAGAGGCTAACCTACACTCATGCGATTTTATCTCTTTATGCTAATACTTTAGCATAATATAAAGTTTTTTTTTTTCTTCAACAACATAGCCACTAGCATTTAGTACACTAGAAAAAAAGAATGCATTTATATATGTATAGGACATAGCTATAGGCATAGTTAACTTGCGTAAAATATAAGTGCTCTTCTGCAAAATATTTTAAATTATGCATCAGATAACACTCCTACATATGTGGATGGTTTCTGTTGGGATGTCCCTCACAATGGTATCAGCATTGGTGTCGAGTGCGAGGTCCGACAAGTATCTAGGGAAAGATGTGGCTGCTGGACTTGGAGCAAGATCTGTCTTATCGACAGACATTCACAGTCAGACAAACAGACAAAACAAACAGACAAACTAATAAAAAAATAGTTTTAGTCAAACAGTCAAAATTTTAAAAAAAAATTCAAGTTCTGAATAGGTACACGAAACGATTCCTGTGATCAATTATATGAAAGTAATCAACTTTTTATATGAAAGTAATTAATTCTGTCAATTTTATATTTAATTTTTACCATTGTTTGTCTGTATATATGTTCTGCTAATAAAGAGTTTCTTAATAAATAAACATCCAATACATAACTACTAAATATATTTCCTTCACCAGCACGGCCGCGCATTGGTGAACACACCACGCCGCAGGCCTAGCAATTTAGGTCGGGTTCTACGAAAAACACCAAACCTAAAAAAACACCTGAAAAACACGAAAAACGTGTTTTTCATTCGAAATAATTTATGAACTGTGAGATAATTTAGTCCAATTAATCCATCAAATTTGAGATCAAGTCCAAAACATCAAGTATGACATGAAAAAGTTTCAATACGTCATCCATTGTAAAATTTAGTCAAATGCTACAAAAAGACATAGGGTCGAGGTACCCCCTATGGACAGTACCCCCCCTATGGACACTTTGAGCATTCAAAGTATCATAACCATCATATTCATGTTATGTTTTGTCTAATCTTGTCCAAAATAATTTAGCTCTAGGTGTTAGCTTTCTGAAAAACCAATTCAGTTGACTCCCGCACTTTGGAGAACCTGCTCAGAAAAATCCTACGCAGAATAATTTCGGGTAAGTGCATTTTTACGCAAAAATAATAAGGATTAGTGTTGTGACATTTGATTTTAATTTTTTTTTCTAAAATGCCTGTTTATTTTTTTGAATTTAAGATAAGTGTTTCCTTACTAAAAAAAAAGTGCTCTTTCTTTTAACCCAGATGGGGCTGACGTCCTTCCAGAAGGACGTCCTTCTGGAAGGACGTCAGCCCCATCTGGTGAAAGGTACTACGTTGTGGATTTTTCTAAATTAATTCAGCTTGTTGGGGTTAGTTGGCGACACCTTAAGCTCTTTGTTTTGAGTCCGAGTGATAAGTTGACAGCACTTATTTTGATTCAGGACTCAATTTATATCACTCCAAAAAAATAAAACAAAAAATTTCACCGCGTTATCTGGGTTAAAATTATTTAATTTATTGTAGCTTATACAGAAATAGAAATAAAAGGGGTGTCCATAGGGGGGTCAATATAATTCGCTCTGTGCCACCTATGGACACTTAGTGTCCATAGGTGGCACATCGTGATTTTGATAGGCTCCACCTATGGACACTGCTCTTATATGATAAAACATATACTATTTCACGGATATTGTGATTGCAAATGCTTCAGGATAGTTTGCCATTGAAGAAAACACAATTTGGTACAATTTGGGTAGTGTTGAGGTTAAAAAAAAATAATTTAAAATTATCCTCGGAACTTATGGTTTTGATAGAAATAATAATGATTAGTGTTGTGAAATTTTATTTTCTAAATTCCATGCTAATTCGTTTTAAAGTCAAAATAGGTGTTTCATTACTTTAAAAAAAGTGCTCTTTCATTTAAAATGGTCTAATTTATCGTAGCACATACAGAAACAGAATTACAAGGGGTGTCCATAGGGGGATCATCATAATCCGCTTTGTGCTACCTATGGCCACAAGTATATCATTGCGAATTCGATAGGCTCCACCTATGGACACTCCTATCATACGATAAATATCTAGGTACCTACTAGTATTTCATTAGGTAATTATTATTGCAAATGATTCAGAATACTCTGTGATAAAAAAAGAAGTACATAGGTATAATTTGGGTACTGCAGATATGTATCTAAAAAAATATATTTAAAATAATATTCTGTGAACTCTTGGTTTGAACTAATTTTTATTCATTATTCCTTAGTTATGCATAAACAGATATATACCTGAAGTGTCTCCTATATTAACAGTATGTACAAAATTGTTTTAATAAGCGAAAACTGATTCATTTTTTTGTTTTTATTTGTTTAATTTTAGGTCAACATGGGAAAAAATCCGCCCCCCAAAGGATCAAAGAGATTTCAGTATTCGCCTTCAAAAATGAACTTGGCGATCAGCGCTTGTCGGGCTGGCATGCCTTTTAAAACGGCATCTACAAAATACCATGTGCCAAGAATCACCCTGCGAAATAAAGTCACAGGTGTGTCTCCCGTTGCCTCAAAGGGGTTTTCTGGATTTTCTTCACATCTCGGGCATGACGTTGAGAATCAACTTGAAAAATGGATCCTGAGTTGTTCAAGTTTGGGATTTCCAATCACTAAACACCACCTTTTGGATTCTGTTTCGAAAATTATCAGTGAGTTAAACATTTCACTAACTCCTTTCAAATCAAATAGACCAGGAAGGAAGTGGTTCCATAAATTTCTGAGACGTCACAAAAATGTCACACAAAAACATGCTGAGTACGTCAACAGTGCGCGAGGCAGTGTGACCAAAGTAAACATCGAGAAATGGTTTGATGAGATTCAAAACGCACTTGGAGACAACCGAGACATTTTGCAGGAACCTCAAAGAGTGTTCAACATGGACGAAACTTCTTTCTATTTGGCACCCCAAGGTGGATTAGTACTTGCTCAAAAAGGAGTATCCGCATTAAAACAATCAAAAAACAGTGACAAAGAAAATGTCACTACATTGATTTGTGCCAATGCAGAAGGTCTAGCTGGCCCGTCCTTGACACTCTACAAGAATGGAAGGTTCCCATCTGTTATCAGAAATTTAGTACCTCAAAACTGGGTGTTTGGGAAAACCGAGAAAGGGTGGATGACTGGCGAAGCATTCTATCTATATATGGTGAACAATTTTCATCGATTTCTTCAGAAAGAAAACATTCAAAAACCTGTCATTGTATTCTTAGATGGCCATAGATCCCATCTGACTCTCCATCTCAGTAAATTCTGCAAAGAGAACGAAATCATACTTGTGGCACTCTACCCAAATTCTACCCACATACTGCAGCCTCTTGATGTAGGTGTCTTTGGCCCTCTCAAGATTGAGTGGAGGAAGATGACGGATCAATTTCGAATAGATCACAATGGCAATGAAGTGACCAAATTTGATGTGCCAATTTTACTAGAAAAGTTGTTGAAAAAAGATAACTTTGCAGCAAATGTAGTGGCTGGATTCAGAAAATCAGGTATCTGTCCATTCAACAAGAATGCAATCGATTATTCAAAAATATTGAATAAGAAAAAAACCTTCCACTTATTCAAAAGATGATGAAGCACTTATGAAAAAACTGATCGACTGTTTTCAAACAGAAATACCTTTGGACTTGCTGGATGAATTTAAAATTACCAGAAGAAGGAATCATCCCTGGGAAGGAAAAGTTGAAGCAACACTCCTGTTTGAAACATGGCTGAAAATGCAGAAGAAATATGACGCTGTCAAACAGAGTAATCTATCTTCAACCGAAGATGATGCTGTATCTGTACCTAGACCAGAAGTTGATATCGATGGCATAGCAACCGAGGAAGATAGGACCTTCACAACAACCCTCGAAACTGTACCTAATACAGGAATGGATGACTTTGAAACCGAGGTAGTTCGAAATACCTTCACAAGTACCATTGAATCTACAGCTGAGGATGAAATGGATCATTTCGAATCTGAGGTACATCAAAATGGCTTCACAACAACCCCTGAACCAACAGCTGAGCTTCAAATGGATCATTTTGAAACTGAGGTACATCAAAATGGCTTTACAACAACTCCTGAAACAACAGATGAGCTTCAAATGGATCATTTTGGAACCGAGGTACATCAAAATGGCTTCACAACAACCCCTGAACCAACAGCTGAGCTTCAAATGGATCATTTTGGAACCGAGGTACATCAAAATGGCTTTACAACAAACCCTGAACCTACAACTGAGCTTGGAATGGATGAAACAAGAACTTTGGAATCCCAGAATGTCCCTAGTTCAGGTACTCAGTCTGTGCAAAAACAACACCAAGTTTCAGATATGACTCCAAAGTTTTCATTGAAACACATTGCTTCAAAAAATTCTAAAGATTTAGCAGCTATTTTTGACAAAATTCTTCCATACCCTCCGAATCAAAATAAAACAAAAACAATAAAAAAAGGAGTCCAAAAAAATTACTTGCCGCCAATAATTTCATCAGACCTATGGATAAAACATGAAACACTGAAAGAAGCGCGAAAAAAAGAAATAGAAGACATCAAGGAAAAAAGAAAAGAAGATAGAACAACTAAGAAAAAAACAAAGAAAAGCAAAGGAGAAACATCAAGCTTGTGTTTTCCCACAACAACAGAAGCTATCATTGAGCGATCCCCGTCTCCAGAAGGTTCTGGCCCAGGGCCAAGAAATAAGATCAGAACTACAGGCGGAAGAGGATTATGTTTCGACTGTGGCAAGTCTATTTCTGTACATCAATTTCATGTTCAATGTATGATATGTAAGAAACGATATCATGAAAGCTGTGTGCAAGAAGGTCTCGATGATCAAGAGGACCAAAATGATGTGGTTTTTGTCTGCAGCAAATGCATGATGAACTTTAGTGATTCTGAGTAAGTATCACAAGAAAAAAAAAAGTTCAATTTGATACTTACCTGATATTATTGTTTTGTTCCAGATATTTTAATGCAGGTACCAACCAAAGGGTTTATAATTAAACCAAACATACCTATTGACAATTTTTTTTGGGTAGTTACCTTGTTACCTAGGTAGCTAACCTTAGGTAGGTATATTGTATATTTTTCCAAGAAGTGTTATTTTCCTTGTTTCGATGCCTACTTTGACTGAATTTCCATTGTTACCAAAAATATTTTATAACTACCGATTTTCATGATTCACGAACCTGATTTTTTTACCTTCAAAATACGTATTTCTTTGTATTTAATTTGGTAAAACATTTACCTAGCTATAACATTTTAGTTTCCAAGAAGTGTTATTTTCCTTATTTTTTCAATACCTAGCCTGAAATTTCATTATTGAAATGTGTTCTATTATACCAGATGTGTTCTATTATTACTTTTGTAGTGATTTGATTAAGATAGGTATTTACTTACCTGCTTATGTTATTTTCTTATTTTTATAGTACCTAGTTACCAATAAAATTAACCAAAAAAAGTTCTTGGTAATTACTAACTACCCTATCTATACTACTAGTTTGATAAAAAGTGTTACATTTATTATTATAATAATATAAATTCCATTGTTATACTACAAAATGTGTTTTCTTATAAGTAGAATTAATTTTGCTAGGCTAAATCTAGTTACTCTGTACCTTAAGTTAGAAAAACTTGGTCAAAAACTACATAATTGATGAGTGTCCATAGGTGGAACAACAGTGTGACCATAGGTGGTACTAGGGTGTCCATAGGGGGTGAATTACGACTTTTTTACAAGCAACCAGTTCTAGGTAGGAAATGGTGCAGTATAATGAGATATTGGTTAGCTATCCTATAAGAAAACAAAATTTGCTATTCAACAACATTCTTTTGAAAAACCTAGCTCTAATAATTTGGTTGTGGTGATTTTTTGAAAATCAGAAAATCCTTAAAGTGTCCATAGGAGGTACCTTGACCCTAAAGCATTTGAAACAATTTATATCAAGTCCCTGGAATTCAATTTCGCAAACAGTGATGACCACTTTCTTCCAATCCACTGAGCAACCTACATTGTACGAGAGTAAACCACGAGCAAGCAAGAAAATTGAAAACATATGAGCATTAAAGAAAAAGAAAGAAATACTCGTCAAATCCTATTCTGATGAAGTTCAAGTGCGATCTTAACAACACCAACCAGACAATGGATCTTCGTGTCCAATGCAAGTAGAGAGCAAATAAATAAAATCTACTCGTTTGCTGGTTCGGGAAAAAAAGTTAGACTGGAGATTGAAATCTTTGAGGTACAAATCAGTGAGGATTGGACGCGCAGGACAAAGCTCGGAAGATGTGTTGAGTCAGGTTAACACGAGAATGTGGTTTTGGATTTTTTTCATCTCATTGAACCTTGTCTTTTCTTCTTTCATTAAATTAAAATGAATAAAATAAAGCTGCTTTTTACTTAATTTACTAGCCATTTCTTTAAAACTATTTAGCTTTTACTTATGCAGGCTTTTGAATGATTTCTCTGAATAATATTGATACTTACACATTCATATAATAATTACTCTGAATACTTACATGTTTATGTTCAAAAGTGGAAAATTCATAGTTTCAGAAAATCAATTGACTTAAAGAATGTAATATTGACAGTCTAATGGTGCAAATGAAGCAAAACAGAGATAATTATAATTCATGATTGAGGAAATAGTTCATTCCAAATTACCTATCCGACAAGAAGTGTTCGTGATTTGATCACTTTAGTTTGAATGCAATCAAATAACTTGCTAGGAGTATCACAATCACCACTACCCAATTCATCTGAAAGAATACGTCAGAGAAATGAGAAACTAGTACCAGGAGGTAGGAAGGATGAACTGGATGAAGATATCTAACTGAAATTTAATGGGGGATTTATTTTATAAGGTTCACTTTCTCTCTCTACCTCTCCTTCCTTTTCTCATCCTACTCTCTCTTTTTATCTCAATTTCCCTTCATTAGGAGGAGATGAAATCATTTTCTTTCCTTTTTTTCAAATTGAAAATAGAGAATGTTATACGGGTAGCGAGTGGAACAAGTGTGGGTTTTAAAAGGCGGTCCATGGGTAGCGGGGTGCATATCTGGAGGTGTATGGGGTTGTCAGGGGAGGTGATGGGAGGAACTCAAGGGTAGGATCCTTTGAATAAAACAATAGAGGGATTCGGGTTTCAAAGCATTTACTTTACGTTCGTCTTTTCAAGTGAAGTCTTCATCGACTTCGAGATTGCTGAAATTCTTATACCTTTTCTTCAAATTTTATAATATTTTTCTTCTTTTATTCTCCTTATTTTATGGTGCATTATAAATTTTAAAGTATTTTAATAATATTCCATTTCTTCCAATAAATAATGAGAGCTTGGGAAAGTTCTGAGCAATAATAATACTACTCGATATCGGGCTGATAATTTTTTTCTTTATTCGAAATTTTGCAGAAATGAAAAGGTACCGTACCTTTTTCTAAATTGGAATCGAGAACTTTTGTTCGAAATGGAATTTTTTTCTTTGTATGAATTACAGATTTTTGAAAGAGAACTCTAGTGAATAGGAGTATGAAATTGATTTTAACTCTCCATCTCTAAACATACCTATGTATACATCGGTAAGACCCTATCGAAAACTATATTGGTATTCAAAACTATACAAATAAGAGTTACTGTGGTATGTGTAAGTATATTAGTTATAATAATTCATTATAATGAACGAAAAATAATGACCTCGATTTTTTAATCCCAATCAATGAAACATCCAGTGAGGAAAGAAGATACAAGGAGCTTATTCGCAGTGGAGAAAATCCCGAAAGAAAAATGAAGCGTACAAAGTGAATACACTGGACAGACTATCCACTAAAAATAAAGATGAGGTAAAAGTCAATGTGGCGGAAAATTGAAGTGGTAATGTTTTGAGAAAAAAATAAATAAGAGGATTTTAAAACCCTACCTATCTATAGAATTGAAACCGTAAATTGTAGATCTTATAAAATGAGAGCAGATCAAAATTTGAAAGTTTATCAATACGAGTCTGTCCTCAGTTCTCATTGACTTTATTGTCCTCTTGTTTTGTTTTCTCAAAACATTTTAAAGAAATTGCTTAAGGTTTCTTAAAATCCATGTCATTGGAGAAGCTTAGGGTGCCTTTATGAGCCGTTACGTTTTTCATCAACTACTTAATTTCAGTAGGTAATAAATAGTTAACTTACTAGACCTCGGACTTATATTGTATCAATATTGCATAGAGCAAGCAACTGAACATCGCGTCGCGTCCCATCAATATAAATATTGATCATCTTAGGGCATTCTATTTTAAGTTGATTGTTGAACGGACATTTAGTTTTTTTTCAAAGCATTACAAAGCATTCGTTTTGAATTTTAATGGATAACATTTCAAAAAAATCGACTACACCGCCTTAAAATGAAATTTCGCTGGTGATTTAGTTTTACTCTTGTATAACATAAAAAAAATTTCTCATGGCATTCCATGTGTTTTAGATCTAGGTACTATTCGTATAATGTACATATTTTTTTTTTTTTTTTTTGAATCTAATTTTTTCTTGTAATCTTTTTTTTAGTTGTATGTAATCTATTTTAGCATCTTTGGACACAGTTCAATAGGAAGACGTAGCTGTATGTAGTTCATTAACCATCATTAGGCGACAGACAGACACAGAACCAAATCTGAAAAATCCAGAAATATGAAAAATATTGAAATCAGTGGATAAAAATATTTAAAAAAAAAATATTTTTATTTTTTTGAGAAAGGGACATTTTCAGTGATTGAGGTAAGTCCCATAATGGGACTATTTTCTGGCTATAGTGCTGACAGTCTAAATAAATAAAGCTCTTTTTCGATACAAGTTTAAGATGACTGGCACGAAATATGTGTCAATACTGGTGAGGATATGAGAGGAAATAATATGGAACCCAAGGAATGGCTGATGAGAAGTCAACAGAAAAGAAAAGTTGACCTATTTAGTATTATTTTTTTCATGTAATTTTAACAACACAAAAAAAAGAAAAACAATGTTTAAAAAAACTGTTCGAAGGTACCCTAACCGGTGTACTGAAAATAAATAATAAGAGAAACTAGACGAAGAAGTTTGCAAATAAAGTTTTAGAAAAATGCTATTTTTCATCATTTCGTCATAAGAAACAGACGATGTATGTAATACATACGTATATTTTGTACATTACATAGGTATATTATTTCGTATTTGCATATGATAAACTGGCTGTTTTCAAATTTAACAGCATTTATGTTTTTACTTTCGTTTTTTGAGTGTTGCACATAGGGAAACGTAAATCCTTCAATTAGATTCTTGAAACTTCCAAGTCCGATTCACCGCAAGATGAGGAAGCAACGCGCTATCCAAGAAGACACAATACAGGTATCCAGATTCCAGCATAACATTGAACACCTTTGAGGAGACTTGCACACGATAGATAAACAACTCAGCGACAACATAAAAACAAACTATATACAAACTATACAATAATGCGAATACTAACAAGAGGCGAGCTTGCAAATTTTATGCTAATACCTTCATGCTGCAGATCTTCAACAAGATCTTTCCCTACTAATTCGTGAGATTCATGTAAAAACTCAAGAATTGCCAGTTGTGAGGATGAAAGAAAGATTGTTTCGTTTTTGTGCAGTTTGCAAATTTATGAGAAGAATATTCTTATAGGTAGCTGAAAGAGGAACAAAGAATTTTAGCTTAGTCCAAAAAGAAGAAGTGAACATATTATGAATATGTTTTTAAGATTTTTGGCTGTACAGTTTCATGAATAGGTTTGCCATAGTGCGTAAGGATTCTTCTAAGTTCTAACAAATGGATTACGTGTAAAATCTATTTGTTTTTTCGCCACATACGTTATACCTTTTTATAGAGCCACACGGACAAAGTGATAATCGTGGGAGGCTTGTACTTTTATCGTAACTGATAACACTCTACAGTCTACAACTCTATCCAAAACAATTTGCATTCATATTTTGAATTCATAAAAAAAGGTTTAAAACGGGCCTGAGGTGATCATGCTTCATTCGCGAAAATAAAAGTGCACTGTGATTAATGGATGTAATCTTAGGGTCTAGGATACAAGATACAACTTACCGAGTAGATTGCCCGAACCATACAAGTCGACATTAGAATAAGATAATGGTAACATAAATAAGTTCTTGCACACATACCTGAAACAAACAATAGAACAAACACATGTAAATAAGAATGGGGTCAGAAAAGGAACGAATCAGAGTAGAAGCGTCGGGAGAATAGAGAATAAGAAATAACAAAGCAGAGAATGTGAAGAAACAATGATAATAATAACACTCTTTAGTGGAAAGTATCTACCAGGTGAGGTCAATGCTCAAAGCATTTTCTAACACCCAACCCTCAGAGTCTTATTATAATGTGGTCACAAACTCAAATTAACGAGGAAAAATTCATGCACTGGCCGGGATTCGAACCAACGAATCCCTGCGCAGCCTGGTTTACCAGACTAGCGCGCTCAACCACTTGACTACCAGTGCATGGTAAGATTAGTGAAGGAAAATAGAAGGAGAGAAAGGAATAAGAAGAGCTATTAGAAGCCTCCGCAGCGTTGAGAATAAGGATATTTTATCTGGAAAATATTTATAACATGTTAATTTATGAAGTTGCTCAACCGAGCGGAACATGCCAGATAGTTAATTATAACGTTATTAGACCAGGACGTGGCAGATAGGGGCAAGGGTAGGACAAGAGAAGGAAGAAAAAACGGAAGAGGGAAGGAAGATAAGTTGGACAAGAGCGTGGGAGGGAGGGAGGGAGAGAGAGAGAGAGAGGAGGGGAGAGGGAGAGAGAGAGAGAGAGAAGGAGAGATAGAGAGAATAATTACGAAAGAGAACTTGTGGGAAAATCCCAGAACCAAGACTTGTCAACACAAGTGCTGGCTAGACAGTTCGCAGAATCGTAATATCGTTATCAGCTTATCAGCATGGAAGATGTAGTCATGCAAAATTGCGATGAAATATAAAAAA
This sequence comes from Bactericera cockerelli, assembly GCA_024516035.1. Lineage (NCBI taxonomy): Eukaryota > Metazoa > Arthropoda > Insecta > Hemiptera > Triozidae > Bactericera > Bactericera cockerelli. The sequence goes on from CM044956.1 coordinate 24,482,432, forward strand.
TTGACTATAAGAGAATGATAAAAATACTGCAAAGCGCAAAGAGCTCTCTCTAGAAATTAGGGATTATAGAAAGGGCGAGTCCTAAAAATTGGATGGGCGACACAATTTTTTTTTTTACGTTTTTCGAAATAAATTTCGAACATTTTTTTTAGAAATTTGTCGCGACGACCTATCAACTCAGAGCGAGAAAATTTAAGGCAAGGGTTTGAGCTTTCAATTGACATATCGATCGTGAATTTCTGATGAGCCGTTCTTGAGCTGCGCCAGGTAAGGTAAAAAATGGATGGGTAACACGGAAAATATGAACGAATTAATTAATGAAGGAAAATCAGCTAAACCTAGTCAGAGACATGCTGTGGTATTATTTACAGCCATGCTTTGCACGAGAAAACAAGATGATCATCTGAACGTTACAAGTATTAAAATAAAAACTAGGTCAACCAACTTAATTCAGCAACAGCAACAAAAATTTCACTTTTTCGTGTATACACTGTCGCATTTATTTTCATCCTAAGGTTTGGTAAAGTGTATAAATAGGATAAGGGAGGGTTCAAGGATTCCATTCCAGGAGAATTTAAAAGTCAAAGTTGTGTTTGAAGTGTTGTGAAAGATATTCTATTTACAGAAGGAGACAAAATAGGAAAAAAACGAGCTTAGAAAAGTTATTTCAAGTAAGTTAAACATCAAAAAACTTTCCAGAAAAAGAAAGGGCGGGGACGGAGATCTGTTGGATTAAAAGCTCTCGAAAGTCTCAAGGAATGTGGCGGAGGCATATGCAGGAGTAAGCGAGTAAGTCAGTAGAGCTGAAAATGGAGTCCATTCAGAGTGCCAGTTGTCTGTTGACATTTGTTTGTGTAAACTTGAAATGATTGAGTATTTTCCAGCGGACAGTACTGAAAATATATACAAAATTGAATAGGTAAAAGTGTCCCACCATGGACACCTCAGATTACTCGACCCGAGATGGAGTTTTTGAAAATAAAAATGCCATGACATTATGCGTTTCGAGCGATGAAATTATTTTTATGCATGGTGGTTTAAAAGTCAGAAAAAGAGGTGCCAACTTTCGATTTTAAATGGGTCGACCTGTATTTAATTTGATAATTTTACTTCTAAATTGTTCTTAGGTACTTTTTACTTCAAAATTTTCATACAGGGTGGTTTTTTCCGGATTAACTTCTTTTTACTAAATCTCGAATAACTCGATTTTCATTTTCATTTTTTTTTGGTGAAGTTTTTTAGAGTTTTTTTTTGTACAATGAAAACACGTACTTTCAATTGGCAACTTAAAAAAAAATATACAGGGTTGTCCAAAAATTTAAAATGACATGACCTTTTTATTTATTTTTTGGAACCCGATACCGATTTACCGTTATTTTGAGGGGGTCCCGCTTGGGCTAACTTTTTTACTATTCATCTTATATGGGGGTTGTGACAAATACTATTACATAATTATTTTAGAGTGCTGATTACGAATTTGACATTATTTTTTAGCTGACTGTTACCGTTGAGTCCCAAGTGGCGGAATTCTTTTCGAGTGATAAGGAAAGTTGTGTGAAGTCACACCAGTTTATTTATGAACATTTTCGATCACACTGTATTTACAATTTCTAATTTTTCTATACCTTGACAAGCAGGAAACAAAATTCCAAAAGTATAATTAGAAAATATTTAAAAAAAATACATACACAATTAATTAAAATCTAGTTGTACAGGTCCTCGAGATGTATCTTGGGAATATGCTATTAATGTAGTGAATTCTGAATTGTAAATTTAATTATATTCAATACACTAGTGTTTTCCCGTGAATCACCGCGGAACTAAATACAGGCGGGTATTGCCCGCTACCTGATTCCTCTGTGTCCTACCATTGCATAGTCGTGGCATCATTATTTTCGGCATAGGTGAGTCGGTGCGAAGATTACCCGACCTTTTTCGTACGTATGAATTCGGTGCCGCCGAAAAAAGGTGATGTATGAGTTCGGTGCGGTCCTAATGACTTATAAATTGATTGTTTTTTTATAATGTACTCTGTTGTTTGTTAACAGTCATCTGCTGTTATTAAGTTAGTAGATTATGTTGTAGACAGTTACATTCAACAAGGCTGTCCATTTCCTCTTGAGGCCATGCCTAGGGTTAATAGTAGGGTTAGGTAAAATACAATGAAGGCCATGCCTTGGTTATAGTAGGGTTAGGTAAAATACAATGAAGGCCATGCCTTGGGTTTATAGTAGGGTTAGGTAAAATACAATGAAGGCCATGCCTTGGGTTTATGTAGGGTTAGGTAAAATACAATGAAGGCCATGCCTTGGGTTTATAGTAGGGTTAGGTAAAATACATTGAAGGCCATGCCTATAAGGAAAAAATACTATATTACTGATCATCAGGGAAGTACCAGGCACCGAATTCATACATGACCTTTTTAGGCGCACCGAATTCATACATGACCTTTTTTAGGCGGCACCGAACTCATACATTTTTTCTATTTTCCGCACCGAACTCATACGTAGCCTTATTTTCCTTCTAGAATCCTGGGCCTTGGTCATCTAATTGATCTAATTACACTGAATTATGAACAAGTTTGGTATCACCTCAGAATGCTTAGAACCTTCACGCTCATTTAATTTCCTGAATAATACAGGGTGAACCAGAAGGAAAAGAGCTCGTTTTCACTTTTTTTACTATTTTTGGCGACCCTAGATATTTTCACAAAAAATCCTAAAAGAAGTGTGTGTGGTCTGTGTGTTTTCTAACAGCAACGAGGGAAAAACATGTTCAAGTGTACCATACTTACCAATTCATTAAATTAATCTACAATATCTACATTCCTAATTCTCAGTATCCGAGCTCTATATTATTTCTGAAGGAAGGAGAGCTAACAAAGATGAATAGGAATTGACAACTCTTCTTGCAGAAAACGTTGGTCGGGAAATATGAACTAACCTTTAAAACACGTAAATTTGTTTTTTTTTTAATTTAAAACTCAGTTTTTGAATACAAAATAGGTACAAAAATGTTAGATATTAGGTATTACTTGGGTAATTTATAATTATCATACACAAAGACATGAGAACCATTATCACTTTCTTTTCAACGAGTTCAAGTTTATTTTCCAGATGATTTTCACCTTGTTTCTGAAGTGATTTTTTTTCTTTGTTTTTCTAAAAATTGCCCAAGATTTAGTCTTGCGAATGTCTCCTGGAGTTGATTCTGAATTTTTTATATAAAAAAAACTTGGACACCCTGTAGTTGCACATTTTCTATACGAATGAAAACCCTAAAGGTAGATATTGGAGACTATTTTTAATCCATCATATTTCCCACTTTCTCTCTTGTTTAGGTCCAGTACGTCATTATCAGTTGGAAGAACGTATTCATGCATATCGCAGGTAGACGTACTGTAATTATGAAACAGGATATTGCTAATAAAAAAAATTAGTCGCTCCTTTTATTCTGATCAAAAACTACCGAACGGAAGATGGATGCACACACAATTATATAAAGTAAATAGCTCTCTTAAAAATATATTTCTTTTTCCTAGAAATATATGTTATTCAACTGACCTTTGTTTCAAAGACTTTGGCCGGATTATAAAACAGGAGTAAAGTTCAGATAAGCCAGACTGTCCCTCAACTTGGGCTATAGTGTGCTGTGATTGAATTAAACTCCGACTTGAGGACGTATCTGGCTTATTTCAACTTTTAATCCTGTTCCGTAATTTTTCTCTAAAAATCAAGTAAATTTGTACAATACACAAAGGACTTATCTCAATCATAAACAACCGCTACAGGTTTAACTGTACGAGTACCTATAGCAAACCTGTGATGTAAGTAGGAACTTTGCCTACCTTGAATTGGGACTACATGTACATATTTCACCTTATTACAGTATACGAGTATTTAACCCAACACAGTGAGGTTCTGTTTTAACTTGCATACTGGACGATTTGGCTTTCGTTTATCTGTCTGTCTAACTTGCATGTGTATCTGTGTGTGTGTGTGACTGTTCCGCGATAACTTGAACGGATAATCAAAATAGATGAAATTTTGTATACATGTTCATATTGTTCATTGGGTCATAGAATTTTACATATACTTACAGATTTTGGCCGAATTAGACCACTCGGGCAAATGGGCCGTTGTGGTGAAAATGAAAACGATTTATATTTTTATTGAATAAGCAAGGCTCTTGAATTTGTAGAGTCAGTGAGAAAATATATTCGAGTTCAGTATAAAATTTGGTAATCGTGAAGCTAAAGGGACCGCCTGGTGGTAAAAATCGAAAGGCCAAAAAGCCCGGTTGATATTTTTTATTTAAAACCTATCGAGTTGGGTATTGAATAAAAGGTTTCGATGTTCTCATACTTGATTGAACATTTATTATGCGATTGTTGAATCTGTGTGAGGTAAGGTTAACAGTTCACAAAACCACTAGTTTACTTTCTTCAAGTGAGTTCCTACTACCTACCGTACACAGAAAAACAATCTAGAGAGTTCATTTTATTACAAACCATGCTAAACGCTTTGCACGTTTTACTGCCTTCAACAGGGAAAATTTCGGCACTTACCTAAAAATATAGCTGAAAAAAATTTAACGCACACAAATTTATGGTTATTGGCCTTAACGCACCTACCTTTCCATTTTTATCCCCTCGTGGAGACTGCTAACGATTTCAACCCGGGGCCCCGCTCCTCACATAATGAGACTGAGACTGTGCAGCACGTGCAACCTATTTGAGTTCCGTCTAAATTTTTCATTAGCAATTTCGTAACAAGGAAAGCAGCAGTAATAGCCGGCCTAAGTCCACGAGAGGTGTACCCACCACGAAGACTTAATACAGCGATACATTTTACTGTCAAATATGTATCAGTAGGATTTAAATGGCTCACTTTCACACCTGAGGATCAAAGGCTCATCTCCCTACGGTGTCGCCGGCAGTTGCAAAGCTGTAGATCCTTTCTATAATAGATAAATTCAAGAAAAAAACTTCCATAGCTCGTTGCGTATCAAAATGGACCTGCAAAGAGAAGTATGAGATAGGTAAGATTTAAATCCCAACGGAGTAATAGGTACATCATTATTCTTGAGGATATCTCATACCAACAATCTACAAATCTGAGGATACTGCTATAATAGAAAACGATTTAATCTATTACGAGTATGAAAGTTTTGAAAATCCAAACAATAGGAATTATTTCAAGCTCAAAAGTTCACAATAATTAATAGAAAAAAAATTCGCATAATAGAGCAAATAACCAAATTTCCAAGATTTAGATTGAAGTTTCTTGTGTAGAATTCAATTTTTAATGGTGAGATTTGGGTGTTTTTCTATTTCAATGAGATTCTTTGCAATTTTGCCTAGTCATCAACACGACGAGGCAGGCTAAACAAGGCTAGAACGCGCATTCTTAAAGTTAAAAAAGTTCAAAGCCTTCGGCGCCTCTAAAAAAATGCTGGGCACCCACTTCAGGAATATTATAAATGAGAGTTTCTACTTACAATGAGCACAAAAAACTTCGTCAGCTTGTTAATAGGAATCAGCAGAACTTTCCGGGGAGAACGAGGCGGCGGAAGTTTTTTGTTCACTTGAAAGTTATCATTAAAACATACCTGGGAACATATAAAAACGAGCACAACATTTTAATTAGTTTTGAAAGTTTACAACAAGCTTGGGATCATTGGCAGAGGAGAGGGGGGTACTTTAGGGATTTTGTGTTGCATAAACATCACTTTATATGAGTAAGGAGAGGAAGGCATATCCGTCATTATGAAAGTCGATAAATCAAACATCCGTAAAGTACAAAAGCGCAATTATTAATACGTACAAGCAAGTATTAAATAACTGAAATCAAGACAACAGGATGGATTTACCTAATATGAAACTAAAATCACATTATTATGTCTAAAATTAAAGAAAAAATTTATTCAGTGTTACAAGATAAGTATGAACACACAAAGGATGCAAAGCACCTAAATTAGACAAAACATTATACAAGGCAAAATAGCAAGTACGCGTATTGTCAGTGGTATTCTATTTTACCTATAATAGAATTATTAAATTTCACAATAGTAAAATTATCAGCGGGTAATTTTACTTTCTTCACTCCATTACTATAGTATCAAAACACCTCGGCCGAGGTTGTGAAGAACGCCTATACAAAGAAAGAGACAGCCCGGCAGAGTGTAAGGTTACGCAAAACATAGTTCCCATGCATTTCATGTACTTTCAGCCAGCGAAATGTGCAATATGAATTTCAAAAATCGCGATTTTTATTGCAGAAATGGGCTCTACGTTGAAAAATAAGTTGATTTGACTCTTTGTTTGGACTTTCTCGGCCACCGGGAACCCTATTTTCGAGACCCCACAACAATCGTGAAAGACATGAAAAGATTCATAATTTTTTTTTTTTTCCGTTTTTTTTTTTTCATACGGATCCTTTGAGACCCGACTTCGTGTCTTTAACTTTGCACTGAAGATTAAGTGAGGTGTCTAAAGTGATCAAGATATAATGGAGATGAGCCCGGACCAAAAAAAAATTCTAAATTATAAGCGGGCGGCCCATTTGGGCGGCCTCGGGTTTTGGGAGCCCAAATCGGGAATTGAAGGATAATACTAATCTTAAGTGGTATCAAATGAAAGATCTTGATGAGCAGATACCAAAAATTTATTGATTTTATTCCTTCATCCGGTCCACTGGGTGGCACCTGGTGGCCTTTTCATTTTCTTTGGCGGGTAGGTACCTTAGAATTCTTAGCTTAGTGGTCAGATCTTGGCCAGTATGTATTTTTCGAGATGAACTCGCTCTCTCACTGCAAAATTTTAATGTTTAAGTTTCCAAGTATTAATTTAGTTAGTTTATTTTCCGTCCGTTTCTTTAGAAGATAACTTTGTCTATTGGTAGCATGCTCGACCTGCCACCCAGTCAGCAAGGGTTCGAATCCTGACGGGGACGAAATTTTTTAGCTCTATATTTTCAATTTGGGCTTAACGTTGTTTTGTTTTTCCGATCTTTATATTTGATCTTCATGACGACCCCATTACCCTCGTGAAAATTTTAGTAGTTGCAGAATTGGCTAAATGACCTGTGGCGGCATTACGAGATTGATTTAGGACAATCATGGTTGGATGGAGATAAAATATGATGAATTAGCTCTCATAATGTCGATGCTATACTCACTAAAAGTTGTGACAAAGTAGTGACTTGGCCAAGTGGGTAGCATACTAGGCTTGCACGCACGATGACTTGGGTTCGATCCCCTTCAGGCCAGTTTTTTTTCTCTGTCCATTATGTCCGGGGTACACTCATACCTCGTGAGGTATTGATAAGGGACGTTACCACCGAGTTCTCTCCTGCTCATGGTTTTATCAACACCAAATTGTCTCCAGTCGCGTCGCTTGCATTTTTACCTGATTTTATACCTACATAGTTTACGCCTAGCATAAAAATTATAATCGAAACACCTAGGAATCATTGATATAGACCTGAGGCATGGCCTTCTATGTATTTTACCTAACCCTATGATAAACCCCCCTACTATATTCCTGAGCCATGGCCTTCTATGTATTTTACCTAACTCTACTATACACTAAAGGCATTGCCTTTCATTAGTTAGAGATTTAAAAGATTTCTTTATAAAAGGCCGATCCTTATATGAAAATGATAATTTTATAGTTATCATTTTCTTAAATACCTAGTGTAAAAAAGCATGGTCTTATTTCCGGGAGAGGTACTCGTGGTGACCCTGCAACAAGCCGGAGAGAATTCGGGTAAGAAAAGGTCAACGGGAGAGAACTCATTACCTCACCTTGATAAGGTGATTACAAATTAATGTCTTTGGGCATTTGTAAATCCAGGTGTTTCAGTGTCCCTCATAGGAGGCTCCGAGGTCTATTTAGCATTGAAAGATAAACCTAATCATGTGGAGTATATAATCAAAAGGTCTTACATTGCAAAATTTATATATTACTAGCGGGCTGTCGCCCGCTTTGCGGGCCGAGGCATGGCCGTGAAAGCAAAAATCCTTTTTCGCCAAGGGCAGGTGTTGTAGTGGGAGTTTCGAAAAATCCCGTCTTATTGCACATCTAGACTATAAGACAAAGCTACCTACCAAATTTCAGCTTCTTAGGACTTACCAGAATTTGATATCATTTATTTTTAGCTAATAATAATCATTCTTTTGAGTGAGGCGTTCTTCTTTTTTAACCACGAAGTGGTGTTTTTTGGGGGGATTGAGTAAACTAGATGCATCCTTTGCTCTCCATGAACCTTAAAGTGCAAGACGTAGCACTTCCCACAGAGATGAATACAACCCTCTGGTCCTCTTTCCTCCCAGCTAAGTAGCTCCTTGCACTATAAAGCAAACTAATAAGAAGGTACTAACAGCACAAAGGAAGGTACGACATAAGTAGCAGGTATCATTAGCATGATGACAAGACTCAATAAAGTCGCAGAGAATCTATAAAACACGTGAAAGATCCTCCTAGTTTCATCAGTGCCAACATATTTTCTCATTTCATGTATACAGGGCGAACAGAACATTCAAGTCCTTTCACAATCGTTGAGAGTTTTCGCAGGAACAAAATATGGTCCTTTTTATGTATAGACAAATTCTAAAAATTACATTTGCCAATACCTAATAATAATTATTAAAAATCTCACTTTTACTAGTTTGAAAAAGATCTTGCTTTCTATGGGAATCAGTTTTGAAGACATTTTACCAATAAATCCTCCAAAAAGTTGCCTTTGGCGCTTTTTTAATGCTTATCCATGAATGAGATTAATATGTTACTTTCTGTTATAACTTCTCACTTGTAATAGAAAGTCGTGTGATGTTCACACCAGTTTTCTTACTTTCTCCAGTGAACTTGAGTGGAAAAGTTGGTTCGTTCTGAACCACATAGGCGATCAACCATCGTGAGAACTAGGTCTATGTCTTTATAAGCTGTTAAACCCTTGAGAAATTGCAAGCTACCCTGGCCTATAAGGTTTGGCTAGACCGTTCTCTGTTTATAGTAGATACACTACCTATCCTATTCAATGTTATATCACCATGGCTTACTTTCTGTGGCTTACTCAGTCTCGTGTGTTAGGAAGGCAAACGTAAAAAAACCGCCTAAAACCAGCGCTTTCTCCATGTTTATGAGTACTCTGATCGCTATTACGTTCACTTAATTACACCTTGTCATGAAACTACTCCTGGAGTTAGCTCACCGAAATTTTGGTCGCAAACTTCAGATTCGGAATCAGCGGTCAAAAAAAAAAAAAAAAAAAAAAAAAAACGGGTGAAAAAAAACTTCTATAATTTTTTCTTGGGAAAACCACCCGTTGACTGGACTACAATGTAAATGCATAGTAGGAGTATTTGTACAAATTTTAACCTTTAGACGAAATTGCGCTATGTGTGTGAGTGTGTAGACCTACACTGAAAAAAAAAGAAAAATACTAGCTTACAAAGTATGCTCGATCTTTGTTAAGTAATTCTTAAATATTTCTTTACAATAAGATAGGGAAAGTAAAAAGCGACATTTTAATGATTTTGGTCAAAAGCAGGACATTTTAGCGTCCCGAAGAGATCGCTCGTGACAGCGGGACAAACGGCTCCAAAGCGGGAGGTATGGTCACCCTAGCCATGAGCCTATTTACTTCATGAGACGGCATCTTTTTAGACACTGAACTCTTTTCTCATAAAAAGCGCGAGTCTTTCTCTCCTACGAAAAAGCTTAGCTCACATCTCAAGCAGTTTGCTGCCAAGAGTTAGGTATATTTAATTTTTTGAGCTCTCTTTTTTTTCCAAGAAAAGAAATGAGGACGAATTCCAGTGTTCAAAGTTTATACTGTTCTGTCTATGGCTGTGTTTAACGACATCGTTATTTTCTTCCATTACCCCCCTCCCCCTCCCCCTCACCATTGCCTCCTTCTGTCCTTTTTTTTCCTGCAAATTTCCACGTCCCAATTTCATTTTTGTGTTTTATTACCTGTGTTTATGCTATTATTAAAAGGGTTCTGCATTCAACATAGCTTTTAACTTATACTCCTTCTTTTATATGAATTCTCGTCTTTCTAGAAATAGTCGCATCCCCATTTTACCAGCACGTTTCCGCTAAATTTAAATGAAACAACTCAATTGTCTAAATGAAATAGGACCCAAACGCCAAGAACAAGACCACCCACTGGCCCACTTCAATCTTCATATCTCATGTTCTAATTCCAACATGGATTTACATTGGACATCATGATGTTTCCCACTTCTTGTCGTCAAGTAAGTTGATCCCTCAAGCAACAACTGTTTCCTATCTCAAGATCCAGAACATAGGCTATCAGATGTAGCCACGATACAACAAAGACTCACGAAGAAAAACAATCCAAGAGGATTTCTTTCACTGTTGTTTTTCCTCTCCCAACTTCATAAATTACGTTTTCTTATCATTGAGTGTGTATACAAATTGCTGCGTTCTTACTCTCCCTAGACAATAGACGAGAATAATGCTTCTCTCCTATTCCTACTCCTCCCCATCCACCCACTCAGTCCATAACTTTCCCTCCCATAATCTCCATTCCTCTCCCATCTTCTATTTCCACTTCCCAGGGATTGTCTCCTCCTTGTCTCGGCTACATTACACTTCATTCCTGTCGTCTTCCTTCTTCTCAGCGTTTTTACATAATTGCTCTTTGTGTTAGGTACGTTATTGCAGTCTTAATTATTTTCTTTTCGCTTTTGATGACGTTGCACACAATTCATTTCCTTTGTTTTCTATTCTGTTGTCTTTGTCTCCTCTCATCTTCTTTCTTACTTGTACTTCACGCCTGCTCCATTCCTTCACATCGTATTTGTTTCAAGCTGTGTTATCCCTTAGTTTTATCTTGACCAGTTTCACCGTTACTACCGGGTAGTATACATACTCTGTATACTAGCTGTCAAACTTAAATAGCTCATGTCAGATGTGAATTTCATGTGACGTGCTTACAGTACCGTTTCCAGGTGTAAAAACGCTAGCATAATTGTATTTCCCTCTTTCAAAAAAAGCTCCCAGAAATTCAATCAGTATTTTGTGCACTGCAAGCACATTGCTTCTGCTAATGTCATCGAACAACCAATTCAAGTTTGTACCAACGCGCACAGCAGTGCGACAGCCCAAAGTTTTGTAGGTACTATAATAACAGCAATTAGACTCAAATTCAGGGATTGGCCTCGAAAAATCTAGAATAATTTATGTAAGAAAAGCAAAAAAAAAATATTTTATCTAAAAGAAAAAAAAATATTCTATCAAGCCTAACCTAAAATAAAATAATCAATCCTTGAAAAATACCTTTACATATATTAAATGTATTTATGTATGTCCATAATAATTAAAAGTGTTTAAGTATATCTTACAAAGCTTAGAGTAATATTCATTTCTCTTGGCATCTAGTCTCTCACTCATGGTTTTATAGGATTCCATTTGCTCACCCAACCTCTGCATCCTCTCTAAAGGTGTTTCTGTCATTGCTCAGAAATGTTATATTGTTTTGCACTCTCCTAGCTGTCTGGTGCTCTATTATTTCGCTATTTTCTTAATATTTATACGACCTTCCAGCATTTCCTTCTCATGTGCAGTGTTTTTCTTCCATTTCTTCTCCTTGGGTAGATTTGTTGCCAACTTTTTCCCGGGAAAATATCTTGTCAAGATAAATTTACCCTGTATTCCTTCCAGAGCGGAGGATATGTGGGATCTTCCTATCTAGAGAAATGCATAAATAGTTTCTGTTTAAATGATTACATGTATTGTACAATTTTACATCCTATATTTGCAGGTACTTTATCGTGTGAGAATATTGTGAGTTCTAGTTTACATGTGGCATACACAATTTTACTTACTATTAGCTATAAGGTAGAAAATAACATTTCTGGACAAATTAGACTCTCCTGATTTCAGATAAAATAATTTTATCAAATGGTCCGTTCGTATATAAATGGGTGTGTGTCTGTGTGTGCATGGTGTGTGTGTGTGTGTGTGTGTGTGTGTGTGGTGTTGTGTGGTGTTCGTGTGTGTGTATATGGTGTGGTGTGTGTGTGTGAGAGAGAGAGTTAGAGGTCAGACGCTTGGTCTCTATCTCCAAGAACCGCTAATGCAAAGTTGATGAATTTAAAATGGGAATATTTACAGAACTTCTCATATATGTGTAAAAAATTTCGTCAAAATCCGATCTGCATTTTCTGAGATTTGTGCGTTACACCGACACCGACAAGAGGTAATGATACGTCCAGAAATATAAAAAAAAATTGAAATCGGAACAACAAAAAAATAGCTTTTACTTTGATAGTCCTATAATCAGTAAAGTATTGTATTTACTTTCCTTATCCTATAATAAGAAAACTTTTTCAAATTTCTGGACGAATTATAGCCTCAGGATACCAAAAAAGTTGTTTTGGGAGGGTCCTACTTGGAGTAACTTTTTTTTATACATCTTAGATGGGGGTTGTGACATATCAAATCTAAAATTATATTGTGGTGCTGATTAACAATTTGACATCGATTTTTAGCTAAATGTTACCGTTGAGTCCCCAGTGGCGGAATATGACTACTTTTTCAGTGCTAAGGCAAGTCGTGTTGCGTCACACCAGTTTTTTTTAAAGTAAACACAATACTTCCGATTTCTAATATTAGAAATTTATGGGAAGTAATATATTGTGAATGTATTACGAGTGTAAAATATCTATACACATGGATAATTATCTAAAATATCTTGTAGATAATTTTCAATCGATTCACATCATACGAGAATTTATGCTATGTACTTATACTTTCTGATATTTATAAATAATTATGTAAGTACATAATGTAGGTATATACTTATATTAGAGGAGAAGAAGAAAAAACAGGGAAAAAACGTCATGCTAGTACCTTTGCTATACCTACAACCTACTATGCATGTATGTACATTTGAACATGCATGCCTCAATTATTTCCAACATAATGTTATTCGTTCTGTGAGCAATGTATGTTTTACAAGAACTGCTAGCAACCCTGAACTCATGTGAAAACGCAGAAAGAGTTTTTCTTTTCATATTGAATTTTATGCCAAGGGAATAAGTTCTGGGATTTTTTAACTCTCATATTTTCTGGTGGGTGAATTTTTTCTCGTAATTTTTCTCTCTCTCTGTCGCCAACTCTACTACATACTCAAGAAAAATCATAGACAATAATGGAATTTGAACCCGGGACTCCCGACTGCAATGCAGATGTAGAGCAGCACGGGAAAGATACTCTAGATCTTTATGAAAGTTGCTGACGGAGAAGAACGAATCAGACGCATGAGTAACATCAAAGCAGACAACATAGATAGGAGGAAACTATGATAAATTATAATATAAGAAGAAAGAAAATCTATTATTAAATTTCAGGCCTGATTAAACAATTTCTTTTTGCCTAAGAAATTAAACATAATACACTGCATATTGTGGACACAAGACACAATACTTCCTCGTGATTAGTTCACATTGTATACACTTAGCAATTTTGAGATTTTATACTAAATCACTTGTATCTCCAAAACCGCACAACTGATTTCTTCAAGTATGGTAGAATACCGTTCTTTCTACATTCTAGATTTATCAAGAAAATTCTGTATCGAAATAAAATAAAGGCCTTAATTTTTGCTCTTTTTTGTCAAAATTTTTGGATATTCTTAAATATCAGTGCTAAATCATATTTAATTAAAAAATAAAATTACAAATGCACTTTGTAAACACTAATACGCATTCAATTGCAAAATTTCATGAAAATCGGGTGTAACGTAGTCTAATTCTAATTAATAATTGACTTCAAAGACCGTATAGAGTGTACCAAGGTGAATGAGGAAGAAGAGCTTTTGGGAGACTATGGTGACTACATGTTGATTCTGTTCATTTTTTTGTTTTACACATTTTCACTATCAATAATGTTTTTGAAAGAAAGTGTTGCTGTCCTGTGGACTTTGTATTTTCAAGTGTAAATGTATAGTATAGGAAGAAATACATAGATCATTAAATTTATGCGTGTTGTTTACTCGGTCGATTTTTTCGAAATTAAGCTGATAATATTTTTGAACGAATTAGAGTCTCCTAATTTCAAAAAAAGTAATTTTTATGAAATGGTCCGTTCGCACGTATGTATGTGTGCACTGTGTATAAAAAATATCTCAAGAACAGCAGGTACGTCGTAGAGCGATGAAATTTGGCATGTAGCTGATGTAAGCCATTAAAAGTACGCACCCTGAAGAATTTCATGAAAATCCGCCATATTACCTATATTTTGGTTATATTTCGAGAAATAATAAAAAATCAAAAATCTCATAAACAATAAGAGTTATCGGAAAATTTATCAGAATGAAAGCTGTTTTTCGCTCGGATTTTTTTAGATGATCTTACACCTTAAGATCTTACACAAAAAAGTAATTTTTATCAAATGGTCACACAAAAATATATGAAAAAAAATGTGTGTGGTGTGTGTACAAAATATCACACCAGTTTTATTACATTAAGATGAAGTAAGGAAAATGCTGCAAGCTCCTAAATTTTCCATGTCATCTTCTATTTTAAAAATATGGATATTTTGCAGGCCAATCTAAGACTTAAATTTTCAATACAACTATTTTTTTATTCCAGAATAGCGGCAAAATTGGCCTAAAATAGGTGAAATCTGCCTTTCCTTTCTTTTCTTTGAATTCGAGGTAAATGAGAAGAAATAGAGAATATTAAATTTACAATATGAGATGTTATCTTTTTTTCGATTTCATGGGGTTTGTAAAAGTAATTAAATGGATGTTTGGCAATTGTGCGGTCTCGGATTTTTTCTAGAGTAACCAACTAACCACACTAAAAATAAACTGAAAATGTATAAATTTAAAAAAATCAGGGCGTGTGGGTAGACTGGTTTTGGTCACGGTTCAGGTGAGCTATTTTGATAATCACAAGCCCTTCTCCATATCCTACACAGGCCATGGGCTAGCTCTTGCTCCCCTTCCTCATCATCTCTATCAATACCGGATGCCTATGTTATTTTTCCAGAGGTGTGTAGATGTCTGCTTCAGTGGATACAAAACTACATAATGTACATACGTATGTAGTAATATTTAATAAATGTGCTGAGTACTATAACAAAGTACTTAAAACACAAAATTATGTATCTATTTTTTTCCAAGTACAAAAAATACCAATTGGTTCCTACAAATTCATATTAAGATAATTAAACTGTAGTTCAATGGAGCGATTAGTCTAGTATCGGTAATAAGATTATTCATCTGGGCCTAAAGTAGTTACATTATTTGGGCATCTAGTTTTGATACTTCGTGAAAGTTCAAAAGAATATTTATGGTTTCATTTTGTGGAAGATCCATTTCATTTTTATTTGGGGTTAGGACTACTCCCTAAACTGCGCTTAATTTTCGTATTATAAATACGAGGTAATTAATAATTAATTTTTCATTCATTTCAGCGGTAAAAAATCCAGGACTTGAACCTCTCGTCTCTCTGTCAATCCGAGGAACTAATTCTCGCCACTGCAAGCACCCCAGCCATTCATTGTGACACTGCTGTCTGCTGGGATTTTCTACGAGATGATCATCGTTCTAATTAACATGACTTTGAAGTTAACAGAGAGATAAATAGTGCAAGAGTGAGTGAGAGAGAAATACAGATTGTCAAAACGAAAGGAAAGTTTTCACAAGGCGACCTCAAAGTCTCGCAAGTCCACAACACAAACAAAAGCTGACAAAAGTTAGAACAAAGATAAGCAGACTTTCTAGAAACATTTACCAAAAGTTTGGGAAACAAATAGGACGAGTCACACCGTCAGGGATTTGCAGAAAGTTTGAAATATAGACCAGAATGAATGATTTCTGGATTTGTATTAATTACAAAGTAAATATACAAAGGTAGCATAGTGCTAACTTAACACAACTCTTCGAGCAATGAAAAGCCTTGTAGTTGACGAAGGCAAAGTCAGTCAGAACTTAGAAGACCCAATCCGATTATTTAACACTTTGATAATTCAATTGAGATTCATTCAAGTGGACTTTAACAAGGACAAATTATTTGACAGAGCAAAAATTTTCGAAGTTTTTCAGAAGGTATTCTGATTTGTTTTATTCAAGGAAGAGAAAAACAATGTTGAGGAGCACTACAACTAGGATAGGATAACCTATTAATTCAGATAACAAGATAATAACTTTATATTAATCAGGACAAACTCAATGTAGTCTTAACTATAAAATGGAGTCTTGCTGATTATCCTCCTATCAATAAGTATATTCATATGTCTTCTGTGCTGTCCAAACAATAATTTCACCTCCAGTATTGACCACAAGTCCATCTATTCAACAAATAGATGAAGAAACTCTGATGTGAAGTCAGCCCTGAAGGTCTCACACCAAGGGTTTCCCCATTTACAACTGTCAAGACGTTCGGGTTTCTCGACGTCTCTAATTAACACGGAGAGGTTGATTCCTGTAAACTTTGTTCCCACAGAAAGCTATCTCTTGAATACAAAAGCACATCTATAACTTGTGGCTTCTTTGGAAAAGTTTCAACTTTTTACATTTAAGTTCTGTGACCACACACGTGCGTCGGAAAGTTCCTGGTGGTACATAAGAAAACTTTCAAGACATTTGTTTAACCTTGTTTCGTCTAAAAATAAATAAAGCAAGGACAAACCCAAGGTTGGAAGTTTGAATCCATGATGAAATTAAATTACACATAAGAGTTCATTCATTTGATTTGAGAAGGGACATCAACATCAAGATTATCATCGTCTACTGTAGCGTCAGTAGCGAACCTGGTATAATGTCTAAAACTGTGCCTTAGGGAGTTCAAACTTCAACCACAGATGGAATTTAAGAGATTCAAAAAGATCATTTCAATAGACTTCTTACGGATCTTGAATATTTTAGCAATACCTACATTTTCAAGACAACAGACATTCGTTCTCTTTCGGTCTGTTTTTTCTCTATGTGGATTACAGGCTGGCCCGAGAAAAGAATTTTTCATGCCGTTTTTAATGAAGGTTCCCTCGTAAGCTTTAGAACGACTTAGGGATCTTAGGGATTAGAACGACTTAAGAAGCCTGTCTTGAGATTTTTTTCAAGTGACTTTTCTATAAATAAATAGCTGGTAATAAATTGTACTTGATCAAACATGAGATTTTGAAACACACTGTAAATAAATAATGTATAGTATTGAGTGTACAAATAGAGAAATACAAGACCTTTCAAAAATACATGAGATAAACAAAAATGGAGGGGAGCATGTCAGAAGGTAAAAATAGAATTCAAAATTTATTTTATCCACATGAGTAACATTGAATTTACTGGTAGCAGAAGAGAGAGAGATAATAGGAAGTGCGAGGGGGTTAGAAAGAGGAGGAGGAGAACTAGTATCACAAAGGGTAGGAATTAAATAAGTAGGAAAGGATGAGAAAAAGTGAGCTACAAAATGGGGAGAGAGAGAAGTTGTGTGTGTGTGTGTGTGTGTGGTGTGTGTGAGAGAGAGAGAGAGAGAGAGAGAGAGAGAGAGAGAGAGAGAGAGAGAAAGAGGGAGAGAGAGAGAGAGAGTTACGGTGGACAGATGGTAGGTATTGCACAGAAGGGAGACAGAAGAGAAAGAGCCAAACAATGAGTGAGAGAGATAATAAAATACATGCTTTCTATTTGTATTATACATAATGTGCTTCCTCCTCCCTACGACTACTTCCTCAACACTTCCCAATAAACCTGCACTTGTCCCTCCCCATTAGGTTAGATATTTTAGTATTATAATTTTTTCGTACCTACGAGTATTTTCATTTTGCTCATGAAATCATCATGCTCATCCCATCCAGTCTCTTTCTCTTGGGGTCTGTGTTGGATAGGTTGGGACGGCCACTCGTAATGGGATGCAAGGCAAAGGCTAAAGGAGGGGGGGGGGGATTATTGCCTGTGTGGTATGTATGCTCTCGTCTCTACTACTGACTTCAAGTCAAGTGTCTAGAGGCCCTTCACCTGGTGCATTCAGCTGAAAGCATGTTTTTTTTTATCTCATTCAAAGTCTTGTCAGTGGCGGATGGTTATACATAATATGCTCATCTTTAGAGACTAGGTAAATCTTTGATTGGTCGGAAATTTGTCGGAAATTCGATTTCCAAAATTTTCAGATGCTCGTGTTTGTTACTTAGTAGTCTGTTTATTTGTGACATTATAGTGTGGTGGGGGCTCTTGAATGGATGTTTCAAACTGAATAAAATTTGGTATTCATTGACTTAAATTTTGGTGACTTTTTAATATTTTTTTAATTTTATTTATTGATAGGGGCTCGTGTATGATGTATAGATGCTCAAAACCTTATGAATTAATTAAAAGAATCTGATTTCACAAAGCTCTACACTGACCAAAAATTACATACATATTTCCTCATGCTACTAAAAGTAGTGCCGCCACTACTAACATCATTATAAGTGCTTTTTACAATATTTTATACCTACTCCAATTGAGAGATACCTTTACACAGGTACTTCAGAGAAAAAGGACTCTTTTTTTTCCTGCTTCAAAAATAAATGCGTAGCTTTTTGAAAAGTTTTCTTTCTTCTTCTAATTGTACATGAGTGTTGTGTCTGCTGTCTACCATACGTACTCAGTGGTTACTCAGAAAACCTCAGAATGAGATTTTGAAGAAGGGAAAAAATAATTAGCTGTATCAGATTTGTGGTTGCAACAATTATGTTTATTTACCTACTCCGAAATTCAGATCGTGTGGGATTGTTATATATCTTTTTACTCAAAATTATACTTTTTAATAAGTAATTTATACAAGTACATGTATACAAAAGCCTAGTGATTTTTTGCAGTCGAAACAATACTATTATGATATTTTTTTTTAAAGTATGCTACATATTGAGATCAATTTTTAAAGTATGCTGGTTTACTGGTACATTGTACATGTACTATAGTATAGCCAATTGCATATACGGCGGCCAAAGGAGGATTGGCCAATATTGAAGAAAATTGGTTATAACTTTTTGATGATTGATAAAATTTGAATTAAGTTTCCATTAAGTAGTAGAAAATTTGAGGTATTTTTCCTAAATTGATAGTTATATCTACCCTAGAACATAGAAAACCCAGAGATTGCGTCTGACGGCTTCACTTGCCATCATTATCATCATCACAGGGTGGCGTCATCGTGAACAATGGTTGCCGTGAACGATAGTAGCCAGACAGAGGAGGAATGACTCATCACTTCTACCACTACTGTATTTACAAGGAGGCTAATAATTGACAAGGGCCCCCAGAACCAAGTCAATGCTGGTCTACTCCCTGTTTATAGTCCCCCGCAGACTCGCGCTTGCCATACCATCAGTATAATGCTCGTATTATAAGCAGGGATGTCACAACAAACAAAATGGGCAGGGTTTAAATAGCATTAAAATTTTATTCGCTTCCAAGATACACATCTCGGAGGGGTTAGAATGCAATAAAAATTAAATGTACCGAACCAGTCAAAACAAAGCAAAACACTTCTGCCACACGGGGCATATTGTTTCCAAGATAAAAGTTACAGTAAAATTTATAATATTTTCTCCAGAAACAAAAAAGAAGGGGTTTTTCAAATATTTTCCGAGGATAACAGTGGCGGCTAAGGGGTAGCAAGAACTAGAAGACCATATTGTTCACTTCTCACTTTGAGTGCGCCTGCATGGAGTTTTCATAGATATTATAGGTAACAACTTATTGAGCAGAATGTTCCCACAGCGCGGAGGACGGATAGGCCTACCCATTGGTAAGTAGCTCACAGAAAACACCGTAATAGTATACATAAAATATACATATGCGGTAAAACCAAAATATTCATAATATTGACAACAACATTGACCGCCAGTTTTTGGTACACAAATGGAGGTTTCATTATTTCCAGGCACAAAAGCAAATATGCACCACACGCCGCGCCGCCTGTGTTTCCATCTCATATCGCTTTCACTTTTATTTTTCAACTTTCACTAAATCCAATTTCATAAATTGTGTACTTAATTTTCGAGAAAACAATACGCCTGCGACAGATAAAAACTTTTGGCTCCTATCAGAATCGCTAATCAATTTTTTCCATATACAAATAGACTTCTTTATTAGTTTTACGAACTAGAGTTGAAATTTCATTTCTCCACATTTTTTATCCGAATTCTTGATAAGGTTATTTTATTGAAGTTAATTTTTTCAATAAAATAAACTTACCAAGATCTTTAATTTGTTACCTCACATGACAAGATTCGTCTTTTAATTCACGATTAGACCCCGCAGTCCCCCATGCGGGCCACCCAAAGACCTGGATTGACTAATGATAGATCTCTTGCAATCACCTCATCAAGATCTTATTTCGATACCTTACATGGTTAGATTATTCTTAACTAGCTCTTTGTCCCTTATTTGCAAAGGAACTTATATTTTTCAAGGTTCCATTGTTGGGTTTGAGACATGGAAAACAGTCCCCTTTTTCTCATCTGGAGGTCCTGGACCAAGCCCGGTATACAGTGACTCAACACTGCCCACAGTCATGGATATTGATAACCAATAGAATCTGGAATAGAAAGCAATGTCCGTACATCCGTACGGACATTGCTCAAGATGGCTAAAAAGCAAATCTAGTGCAAAAGTAAAAAATCTGGTGTAAACATCACACGACTTTCCTTATCCCCAAAAAAGAGTCGAATTCCGCCACTGGTGACTCAACGGTAACAGATAACTAAAAACCAATGCCAAATTCGTAATCAGCACTTCAAAATCATTGAATTTGATATGTCACAACCCCCATGTAGGATGAATAATAAAAAAGTTAGTCAAAGCGGGTCCCCCCAAATACCGGTAAATTGGGGCCGAGTTCCAAAAAGTTCAAGATATCAAAAAAATGATCAGAATAGACCCCTATTATTTTTTTAATTTAAGAAAATGTTGTTCTCTAAAAAATTTTGTATCTTTAACCAATTTAAAGAAGCGGCGCTTGCGGCTAGCATTTGCGGCCCTGTGGCCGCAGAATGCGGCCGATTTCAACCAAAAGTTTCGTGGTTCGTCTGGTGTATAAAATTAATTTGTGTACCAAATTTCAAGTTTCTAGCTATTACCGTTCTTGAGATATCCTGTTTACAGACAGACAGACAGACAGACAGAAAGACAGACAGACAGACGCACGGACCAATGGCCGAAAACAACTTTTTTGGTATCCTGAGGCCATGATTCGTCCAGAAATGTGAAAAACTGGGTAGGTCAAATTTTCGACGAATACAATACTTTCCTTATTATAGGATAAGGAAAGTAAAAATATGGACTTCATGCTCTAAGTATGCTTTTACACCATCAGCTCAGGTGAACTAAAGCCGTGAAGACTAAACTCAAGCGTTTACGTACGAAGTTAGTGGTCAGGCGCATGGTCTCTATCACCAAGAACCGCTAGTGCGAAGTTGATGAATTTAAAATGGGACCATAGAAATTTTTCGGAAGTAAAAAGATAGAAAAAAATTATGAATCTTTTCATGTCTTTCACGATTGATTTTTTGACGTAGAGTCCATTTCTGCAATAAAAATCGCAATGTTTGAAATTCATGTTGAACTTTTCGCTGAGTGAAAGTACATGAAATGCATGGAAGTTATGTTTTCCGTTACCTTACACTCTGCCGGGCTGTCTCTTTCTTTGTATAGGCGTTCTTCACACCTCGGCCGAGGTGTTGTTTTTTTTTTTTTTTTTTTTTTTAAAGATGAGTGTTTCACAGCCTTTTTTATTTCGTAGCCATGAAAGAGGACCTATGCAGACGCTTGTAGTCTGTGTTGTAGCCTGCCCATAGCATGATTATAATAGTAATTACAAGAGAAAGTCTTCAAAGATTTAGTAGTAGCTATCGTATCGTATTTATTTTTTCGGGACTCATGAGACGGGTTGCCAGTTTGAGAACGGATGGAAGAGCACATAAATCCTTCAAACTAATCCTGGGCCATAAATTCAGGAAAAAACTCAAATCAAAATTGTAAAACTTTTCTTTGCCCTCTTGTACCCTTCTATTCAAGTTTTGATAGGAAAAAAGAGAGAATCTGGAAAAATGATGAACAAAGTCACAAACCTCAGATGAGTCTGTAGAAGGGACAGGGAGATGGGACAGAGGGAACCGAGTTCTGGGATCAGGTTTTCTACTACATTTCCAAAATGACAAAAATCTTGAGCGTTTATACATCAGGGTTCGCGAAACTCCATTGGGTCTTTGACCCAGTCAACATTCTTGCTGACACATTCCTCATAGCATTCCCGCATGGCCGAAGAAGAACTTGCATGGACGGAACAGAACGTCTGGCAATAAATCGGTCCAATGCACCGAGAAAGCAGGCTGTGGAAAGCGAGGTAAGCAATTCAAGATGAACGGATTTCGATGAAATTTTGTACACATATAGGAGACGTTCTATAAATGGTCCCTTCTGTAGATGGTCCCTTCATCAACTTCGCACTAGCGGTTCTGGGTGAAAGAGACCATGCGCCTGACCACTAACTTTTTACTTAAACGCTCATATCTCGTGAAAGGTACACGCGATTTTAGTGAAATTTAGCATGTCTAAGGATATTATTGTTTTACATAGGCCAAATATAATTATTTTTTATTTAATTATGATTCAGCTCGGATTTTTAAGAAAATACAAAAAAAGTGAAAAGATGAGGTAGTATCTAGATTATTCTTTGTAGTTTTGTAGATACTACAGAATTTTTTGTAGTATCTAGACTAGACTATTCTAGACTATAAGAAAAATAGTATACTACCATTTAAAACAAACAAAAAGAAAATCGGTTAAGCGGTTTTGAAGATACAAGTGATTTTGTATAAAATCTCAAAATTGCCACGTGTATACAATGTGAAACAATCACGAGGAAGTATTGTGTCCATAATTGGCAGTGTATTTTTGCTGTTGATATTTTTGTATTCCGGCATTTCCGGGCCAATTTACCGGTATTTTGGGGGGATCCCACCTGAACTAACTTATTCATTGTTCATCCCATGTGAATGAGGTGCTGATTACGAATTTGATATTTATTTTTCGTTAACTATTACCGTTCAGTCACCAGTTGCGGAATTTGGTTTCTTATCGAGTAACAAGGAAAATCGTGTGGTGTCACTCTAGTTTACTGTTTCCTAGAGTTACAATGCTTGTTCCGAGATGAATTTTGTTATGAGGTAAATCGTTATCTTGTTTTCTAATACAATTAAAAACCAATATCTTCTGAAAATGTTATCTACAATTATTGAAGTTCCATCATTTGTCAGTAGCATGGAAATACACGGAGTTGTGTATATAACAAATTGACAAGTGGTCAGATTTTTAGGTTGGTCAGTGTATAGCATATATGCTCCTCAGAATATTAGAATGAAGAGATACTCTGGTAAATGACGAAGCGAGAAATATTTTAAGAAAGTAAAGTAAGTAGAGTTCTTCATCTCTCTCCCCCTGGAAATAGATATACAGAACATGCTCTAAGACTAAGAACGTGCAGTTAATTACCCCTCCCTCAACTAAACTTTCTCTATATTATCCCCTCCTCACCCCTCGACTCTACCGATACTTAACAAAACTTAAATAACTCAGCACAAACCACGGTGAAGAGTTAAGCGGAGAGAGGGCCCTGACAGGATTTGTTTCTTATATCTCTAAAACACGCAAAACAAGGGAAACGCAAGAATAATTCTTCTTCTCTCTCTCTCTCATTCAAAGAAACAAGTTTTCCGCACAATTATCGGTAAATAATGTATATTTATGTCTATTGACATTTTAAATATTTCATTTCGTGTTCCTCGAGTATCTCTATTCTCAACCCTCTCATCCTCTCTTTCATTCCATTCATTATTATTCATTCTTCTTAGCATTCAATTCGTCTACCGTCTTTACCTCGTGGATGAATTTCCTTCCTTTCCCAGAATATCTGTGTCGTTCATTTTTATCCCCCTCCCCCTCTTAGATACTGCATCCTCCTTAGTTTCTTCACGTCTCTCTTTCTCCAAACATTTAGCCCATTAATCAGTCGCATTTTAATTTATCTAATACCTCTCCTTCCTCTCTCTCCCTCTCTCTCCCTCTCTCTCTCTCTCTCTCTCTCTCTCCTCTCCTCTCTCTCTCTCTTCTCTCTCTCTCTCTCTCTCTCTCTCTCTACCTCGTACCTGCTCTACCTATAACCTTGGAAATTTATATCCTTGTCTTCTTAGTCGAGAGCAGTTTTGGCCGGAATTAAGAATTACTTCAATTTCTGCAGTGAAAGTTGAGAGAGTAAGGGAGAGAGTGATTGAGAGAGAAAGATAGAGAAGGGAAGACAAGAAATGATGGGCGATACAGGTGCTTTATTTCAGTGTCTAAAGTTACCGACTGGTACAACAGGAAATTAAATTAAATGTAAAGAAATAGGAGGGGGAGGGGGAGGGATAGACCTGGAGAAGATGTAGAGAGCTGCCAGTGGCTGGATAGCTAAGACTCGTGTTACCCGGAGGTCGTGGGTGCGAATACCAGTTTCAGCCATTGTCATGACTCTCCTTATATAATTTATTTTAACAATGAATCTAACATTTTCCAATTATTTCACAAGCAGTTTCCCTCAAGAGCACAGTATTAAATTACTTCGCTTTATACCTGCGTGTAAATGCCTAGGACATGCATGTAACAAATTAGAAAGGTTAAAATGATATTGGCTCCCTTGACAATAGGCAAGGGATCCGCCCAGAACTGAAGCTGTCAACTTTTGGAAACGTAAGTGACGCCAGGGATTGTCAGGGTTTCGTCTGGGGGTGGGGGGTTCCCTTGGGTGTTGGAGCTGGGTGGGGCGGGATAGCATGAGAAACTGTAATTTCTTCGGTGGATCTTAGGAGTTTTCCTAAGATCGTTATTACAAAATAAATGGAATTACAAAATTTATCAACTTTGAACAAAAGAAGAAGAAATAGAGAGTGAAATCATAAATTTTTGGAAAGAGAAAAATTTACCACTTTATATAAAAAAAATGTAAAATTTTGAAAATAAGTTTTACTTTCTATTACCTAGAGGGTATAATAGAAAGAATTTTTTCGGTCGGTTTTTTCGAAATTGAGCTATGTATTGCTTCTACCTCGTTCAACGGGTTGAAATAAAAGCTTGTACAAAATTTCTTTAAAAAAATAATTTATGTCCATTATTGAAAGAAAATATAAACGGGTGTGACACCACACATCTTTACTTTACCACGTATGACTCAACGGTAACAGTTTTCTAAAAATTATGTCAAATTCGTAATCAGCAGCTCAAAGTGATTGGATTTTATAAATCATAACCCCCATCTAAGATGAGGGCCACCCTTTAAATTGGAAAAAAATTAAGAAAAAAAAATAAACTTACCCCCATATAAGATGAGGGCCACCCCTTTAAATTGGAAAATTTTAAGAAAAAAAAACAAACTTTTCTTAGAACTTTTTTTTCAAGTGAATTTTTTTTCGTTTTTTGACAAATTACCTAAGATTCTAACAGTCTCCTGGAGTTGATTCTGAAATTTAAAAAAAAAACTTGGACACCTTACATGCTAATATAATAATTCTGTGTAATTACTCTGACTAAGTAACAAATACTCTCAGCAGATGAAAGAATTCATTCCATATTACATATTATAATATGTTTTTTTATCACCTACCTATTTGCTTTACATTCGAAGTCCATGTCTGTACCTATTAATTCAAGGGATGCTCTTCTAGTCAATCCATCAGCATACCAAAACATACCTGAAACAAGTGAAACACATATAAATAAACACTCAATTAAATAATAACCTAAAGTAGAGATGGGTAATACCTAGTATTTCATAGAACCGGTACTTCAGTAATCGATTACATAAAAGTACCGAGTATTTACCCAATTATTTTTGTACTTGGTTTTTGAGGTTCTGAGAGCGGATCTAAATGGATTCGAGTAAGTACTCAAGAACCAAGTCAACACGACCACAAGCCAGTACCCAGTTACTACCGAGGTATCTAACGAGTATGAGAAAAATACTCGGTTCTTGTACCATTATAATACGAAGTACGCAGTAACAAAACAAATCTTTCGAATGCAATTATTTTTTTCATGTTATTGATTACTCTATAATAAGAACCGGTACACACTAATTACTCTCAAGAACCGGTAGTTTTTGAGTAAAATAATTACTCGTACCCTTCTTCTGAGAGGTATTCTCTCAGAAGATTTCAGTTGGGGCCAATTTGGTGCCCTAGACTTAATAACTAATAGCTTGTACCTATCATTAAAAATATTTCCCAATTTTCGAAAATAAGATTTAAAAAAAAATGTTTAAAGGAGAGATATTAGAAATTTTATTTTTCCTCGAGATATTTGTAAGCAAAAAATAAAATGGCGGATTTTCAGGAAATTCACACACACACACACACACACACACACACACACACACACACACACACACATATACGAACAGACCATATATATCACTTTTTTGGATTCAGGAGAGTCTAATTAGTCCAAAATGTTATATCAGCTCAATTTTGAAACAACGGACTGAAAACAATACTTTCTATACCTTATAGGTAATAGAGAGTAAAACATGTAAATTCCCTAGCTTCTAAAAATATTTAATAAATGAGGAAATTCCCTACCACCCGACAGGGCACGGTTGAATATCCCAAGTTTTAGGCGTACGAGACTCGAGAATATTACCTCACCTCCAGGTACCAAGGCTTGTGAATTTCTTTCAAGACGTTTTCCACTGCTCTCTAGGGAGCCATAAAACCTCCATGTATTCCAAATAGAAAATGAGCTGTTGCGAATATTCACGTATTTTTTCTTACGTGAATGTCTATTTTTAATGGAATTTTCGTTTCCTATTTATCGGTCAATATTGCACACGATGTCGTAGTACTTCGCCTCTTGACCTAGTAAATAGTGTATTGGGTCAGAAGATTCAAAAGGCGAAAGCCTCCTCCTTGAATTTTTCTTTTATCCTTAAATGAAAAAAGGAAAGAAAAATATTCGAGGTATTTCTGGTTTCACAAGATAATAAATAATGAGCAAAAGTTGCTGAAAGTCAGTGGCGAAGTTATATTAGAAAATATTTTAAGAAATATATCTCACAAGGACTGGAATACGGGACTTGCTGCCAGTAGTAATGACTAAGTCAATATACTTGATGATACAATCGATCCTAATATCATTCTAAAGGAGTTTTTTTTTTTTTCATTCAAATAAATTTCCATTGATTTCCTTGTATAAAACTCTCTCTCTCTGATGATACGTTACTTCCAAACTCACGTTACAGCTGTAAAAAGCGCATATAATTATATGCTCCCTAAAACGACACGGTTTACAACAGTGGAAGTGCTAAAGTTCCAATTTTTCCCACCACTTTTACATTAAACCCTACCGCCATGAAATTTTTTTAGCTACTTGGGAAGTAACTCATACTATTAATGATCTATCAGTCACTGAGTCAGTAAGTCAGTGAGTGAATCAGTGAGACAATCATGACTATCATGAGTCAGTCAGTTACAAAATTGCAAATTTTAAAATTACCTTCCTCTGAATTTTTTTGCATAGATATTTTCAGTGTGTTTTTAATGATATTAGGAGAACCTTTGTGCCAAATTTCATTGCTCTATGGTCAATAGAATCGAGGATATGAGGGTGTGAAAAACCGGGTGAATCGGTTTGTGATGTAAAGATACACAGCGTGCTTGCTGGAACTTGGCCAAGCGCACTGCCGTGAGCTCAGATTCGAATCTAAGGTGCAAACGTGCATTAGGGACTCTTTTTCAAACATAAAACAATGTTGTACACTGTGTATTAACTAAATAATTATATCTACACATTGAGTTGTTGCATGCTGAATGTATGATTGGTACAGGCTCTTTCAACACAGTCGAGGCCAAGAGGATAAATCCTTACTTTTGAATTTTGGACATCGGACACCATGCAGCCTGATGGGATCTAGTATTTTCTACTGTTAAATGTGAGTAAGAAAATGGAATCTGCTCTACGGCCCTGAAAACTTTTACCCCGTAAAGAATTCTACAAAATTGTTCAAATCCACATCTTGCCTTATATTATAGGTACTTTGAGTATTAGGGTACCTTCACAGCTAATATGAAAAACACACACAATGAGCTTTCGAGGAAAGCTGTTTTCTTGCGGGGGCTCCCTTCATGTTTTCTTTTTATCAATAAGTTTCCACTCTGATCTTGTATTATTTTTTCCAGGCCGCTAAGCTCAAAGAAGAAAGAAATCATCAATAGTATTTTCACGTACTCCTATGTCTGGCAGTTTTCTTTTTATCTAAATATATATATACGTCTGGGCAGAACAAACACTGTAAAGTATGGTGTTTTAGTGGGAGTTGTCAGGCAAGGCTGCAACGAGAGGAAATATGTTTCCTGTGCTAATACAAGTTCCTGAGGGTGAAAACCTGACGGGCCAACTCTAAGACACAAGAATCATAGAGCTAGTTTAGACAGAACATGATTGTATCATGCATATAGAATGATACAACGTATAAAGTAATAGGATTATAGGCATTTGCCTTGGCGAGCACTACCGCTCCCCTTAATAAATCGAATTACCTCCCACTGCTCCACATATTGTAATTCTGAAGTAGCTAGATTCCTGATTGATTGAAACAAAATTATATTAATATATTTTTAAAAACATTTAAACAATATATTTCCCGCATAACTGCCCTTTCTCTGTCCACCAGGTGTTTCTCCTTGCTAATAAGATCAAAATTTCCTTGTAAAAAAACATAATAGGGGTTTAACCAATTATTTTATTGATATCTTGAACTTTTTGGAACCTGGCCCCAATTTATCGGTCCCGCTTGAACTAATTTTTTATTATTCATCCTACATGGGGGGTTGATAATTTTCAAATCCAATAACTTTAACATGCTGATTACGAATTTGATAATTTTTCGTTAACTTTTACCGTTCAGTCACCAGTGGACTTTGATATCTTTTTAATGGTTAAGGAAAACAGGAAAACCGTGTGGTGTCACACCAGTTTTTTTTAGTCAATAATCAACAATCGGAAGAGAGCATAGGAATCCAGAATCAGAATTCCGTTCGGATCCCTGTAAGCCCTAAGGTAAAAATGTTTTATTGGTTAGGATTTTCATCCAGAACTCAGTGAAATATCACGATCAGTCCGTAAAGACACTATGTCTAAGAGGTCAATGATAATTTTTAAACATTTGATTTTTTCAATCGAAATCAGTGTAAAATAAAGCAAAGGAACTGAGTTAAGAGGAAGATAAACGTTAAAAAAGCGATTTTGCTTCTTATGAAAAAAATGGACCAGGACTATTACCAAAGACTAGCTCAAGTGTTCATGAAATTTTTACCTTGTTTCACTAACTACCAAATTTATGTTTCCACTTTTATGTTTTTTTCTATTTGATTTGTACCTTTATTTTATTTTACGTACATTTGATTGAAAATAACATATGGGACGTAATCGGGTATTGAAGCTTTACGATGACCGGTATCTGGTATTGAAATATTGAAGGGACGGAATCGACGGACGAAATAAGGTGAAAAAAAGGTAAATGGGACGGAATACGGTGCCTCCCGATCTTACTGGTCTTGCACATGTTCAAGAACAGAGAGAGGTTTAGGAAATCCTTATTTGTAAAATATTACCTCGTATGTCAGGCTTAAAACAGGTAATGCTCAATTGCATATTCACATTACAAATAAATTATTCTCACGTACGGATTTCCTTGTTGGAGATTTGCGACCAATAAAATGTGACGGTCCCCCATTGTTTTATCCAGAACATAATACAAGAATGAAAACAATAATATCAAGAACATGAGCGGGATAATCCCAAAGAATAGGAACTCAGAACATCCTATTTGTTTTACAAACAAGAAGAAAAAAGGAACCGTGTTACGTCTTGAACTTTTATTTATGACACCTTTCTCTCTCTCTCTCTCTCACGTAGTGAAGTTGCCTGGAAGTTTGGGGGCATGTTGTATTGACCTGGAATCAAGGAATTGAGTTGGATTTGACAAACATCTATTAGATGTTCTTAGGAGAAGACTTTAGGAGAAGTAATATTTTTTAAATAAAATATGATTGGACTCTGATATGAAAAACCGAAAATTTGGACAAAAAAAATGCAAAATTAAGGCCTACGACTTGCCGATACAGAATTTTTGTGGAATCTATAATGAAGGAATTTAGATCGGTATGCTATCAAATAAAACAAATTTGAAGAGAATCGGTTAAGAATATACAAGTGATTTAGTATAAAATCTCAAAATTTCCAAGTGTATAGTTGTATACAATGTGAACTGTTGGGGTAAATCAGGTCTCGTCAGGAATCGAACCTAACTGCGCCTCTCTGCTTTTGAATCCTCTGGATCGAGGCTCTCAGTACCTTTGCCCTACCCTGAAATCTATACTTATAAAAGAGAGTTTCACTGACTGACTGATTCATCACTGTTTTCTCCGAACTGGTAAGTCCTAGGAAGCTGAAATTTGGTAGGTAGCTTTGTCTTATAGTCTAGTAAAATGATAAAATCATCATCTCTGGACACGAAAGATGAAGTTTCCTATTCCAATATTATGTGGAGAGATAACTTTGTCGCTACAACGGTCCCCCGTGGCGGTGAATAATGAGACAGCCGCCGCTCCGGAAGTTGCGATATCCCTGGATCTCACAAGGAGCACAAAGGATACCTACAACAAAAAGAAAGCTCTCCTTTTTGTTCTCCATTGAGATAAAATTTTAATAATAATTTTTCGCCAAGACAATACAATGGGCGCTGGCGGTGGAGAAGAATGGAAAGATCTTGCGAGCGCTCGGTTGACCTATTAATGCAAACTTTCATATTTAAAGGTGCAAATTATACATACATAGAGTGCAAGTGTATGTATAATAACATAAATAACTATTCATATACTTTCTAAACGACTATAGCTAACAACCAGCTCTCTGTCGACGCAAAGGCTTTTTCCCAAGCCTGGTGTCTCGTAAAATCCAATGTAACAACTAGAAAATAAAACCTTGTAGGTATAGTTGTTAAGTACTATGGAACAAGTCTAGTACTATGGAACAAGCACGCACCTAACCACCCTGAATAATTGTGGATTGGACCAAATGGAAAAAGTCTCACACAACGTCCTACTGGTAGGTAAAAAATAATAAAGTATCACAATACCATATGTATAAATATACCCACGCTTGCTCTTTTATTTTGACTACAATGACATGTGTAGTGTGTACCTTACGAGAAAGTGCATAAACATGGGTTTTCAGGGTAAAAAATCTCTCCCTATCGTATAGCACGAGACGGGGGAGTAAACGTATTTGTTTTTAATTCCAGTAATTGTAGAAAAACAAAGTCCCCAGGGGCGGCTCATCCAGAATGTCCAGACTACTCCAGACAGGAACACTTCTCATTTAGATACCAGGCCTGCGCCCACCGCCCACCCATGAGCCTAATGAGACTGCATGCTGTCAACTGAAACTATAGAGTAACCTTTACAGTCTACATAATATACCTGTAGGCCCAAGAGACAGCGGTGATACCTCCTTGAGTAGTACTGTACCTACAGCTATGACAAAGCAGGTAGGTATCTCCTTGAGTAGTACTGTACCTACAGCTATGACAAAGCAGGTAGGTACCTCCTTGAGTAGTACTGTACCTACAGCTATGACACAGCAGGTAGGTACCTCCTTGAGTAGTACTGTACCTACAGCTATGACACAGCAGGTAGGTACCTCCTTGAGTAGTACTGTACCTACAGCTATGACAAAGCAGGTAGGTACCTCCTTGAGTAGTACTGTACCTACAGCTATGACAAAGCAGGTAGGTATCTCCTTGAGTAGTACTGTACCTACAGCTATGACACAGCAGGTAGGTACCTCCTTGAGTAGTACTGTACCTACAGCTATGACAAAGCAGGTAGGTACCTCCTTGAGTAGTACTGTACCTACAGCTATGACACAGCAGGTAGGTACCTCCTTGAGTAGTACACCATAAACTTCATCTTCATAATGTCACTTTTCCATGCACCTTCCGGAAATAGATATACATGATATAATGTTCTATTTAAAATTCCATTAATCTTAACTTTCAGACAAACTTGGCCTGAATTCTTTTCAATTTAAGATCCTATTCCCAAGTCATCAACTATCAGGAGACCCTATCAACACAGGTCTGACACACATAGCTATAGCTATACTTTGTATAGCACGCTGTTTGTTCAGCCGTCAGAAATGAAGTAACAGGTAACCTGCACGTATGTTATGATGTCTGGCGTTTTTGTTTTCTTTCCATTCCATGATTCAATGTGTGCTTGGAAAAATAAATGTTAACCCACATGTAATGGGGTACGGTGCGGGAAAGCGGAGTTCTTTACATTATGATAAGGGTAGATACCGGGTGATCTGTGGTTAAGCACTTGACTACAGAGAATGAGAAAAACCACAGGACGAGAGAGCTCCTTCCGATTAGAAGTGTCAGACCGATCATAACGATTCTAGACCAAATTGCTTTGACTATCTTCCAAAAGTTTTCAAAAGTCTTGATATCCACCAACT
>CM044956.1:24515101-24529259 GCA_024516035.1 Bactericera cockerelli
GTCAAATTCTGAGCTTTTTATACAAGGAGTCAAGTAAGAAGAGAGAAAAAAAAAAAGTTTAACAATTGACGAATCGCATACTTCCGTTTGTTATTACATGACTATGAAGTCAATCAACTTTCCGTGAGAGGGATGAAAAAAAGAGACCAGGCCTCAAGCCGCCTAGCTAAGACAACAAAAGCATTTCTGTAAAATATTTATACTTCTTCCCTACTCACCTCCTTCATTAATTTCCTCGGAAAGTTTTATGAACGGGGAACAAGATAATTATCGTCGGTAATGATAAATAAAACCCATAGCAGAAGTAAAACACAAGGTGAAAGCTGAGCAAGGAGAAAAGAAATGAGAAGAACACAGGGTAGGGTCTAAACAACACAAAGGAATGAAAAGCCTCCAAGAATTTTTCCAAACTTTTCTTTTGCCCTTCAGGATGTAAAAAGTTTGAATTCTTTATAAACATAAGGGTGCATACGATAAATGAATTTTTTATTCAAATCTTCTTTTAAGTAATAACTGATATTAGACTGCAATACTAACTCACTCAACTATTATTGAATAAAATGCTCAGTGTAGTGTTGTCATTGAACTAGAACTAAGACCAAGAAGTGGTATTGCCCTAGCTTTGCTTGGAGATTTGAAAGCCAATCGTGCATGGAGGTAGTAGGGAGGATAGCATTATTATCGATAAAGCTCCAGCCTAATGCTTCCCAAAATCAGCTGAAAATCACCGGAAATATGAACTTATAGATATTAGAGACTCATTCACGCCCCACAATATTGATTAGAAGAAGTGCTGCATAGTGACTTTTACTTTTTTTGTAAGATCCCTCCTTCAAACTCTGTTGGGCGATTGAAAGGGGGCACCTGCTGGCATTAGCCTCAATCCTAATAGTGACTATTACTGACTGAGAATGACAACTTTTTGAAGAGAACGCTCTGTGAGAAAAAACGAAACAAGAGCCGTTTTTTTTCCCCAAAAATACATATAGTAAATTTAATTTGTAGGTAAATTATTGAAAAACGGTTTACCGTTTAACATGATGTACCAACCAAAATTCATACTCCATTACCAACTCATGACTGTACTAAGAGTAAAGTCGAAAATTTCCACCCTAAACATCAAGTTCAAGTATGGAAACTTCTTGCGTTTCTTTTGTTTCCTGCACCATGTTCTTTACTATTTTATAATAATTAAAAAAAAAAAAATATTTTATTACTTTAGAAACTTATTGAAAAGGGAACCAAACGTAGTGCTAAGGAGATTTCGAAGAACTTCTTTCAGAAATTTCCAAGATCTTTGTTAAGAGAACAATCTGAATTTGGTTTCTTCAGTTCAATGAATTCTGATATTTCTTTTTCCTTACAACTCTTACAAGAGATGCAATTTTAGGAACGCATTAATTTACCTACTTTTGTTAGAGGAAAAAATATTTTACTGAATTAAGTTGTGGTAAATTTATAAATTAATATTAATAATTTCTCACAAATATTGAAACTCAAGAAGGTCCATGCATTTTGTTCATTTACGAAATTTTAACAAAATACAATGGCTCCAACAAAATGTAATGGCAATAATTGGTAAAATAATATTAGTTTGGATAAAAGTTGTATTACGCCTTTTTGTGAGAACAAAATATAGCAAAGTTGAATCCAACTCTTCAAATCGATTTCAAAAACTTGTAGCTTACACCTAGCTTTTTGTTTTTTGAAAAAAAAAAAATCAAAAATCTTCTATTACTTTTACTTTATCAAACACCTCGGCCGAGGTGTGAAGAACGCCTATACAAAGAAAGAGACAGCCCGGCAGAGTGTAAGGTTACGGAAAACATAGTTCCCATGCATTTCATGTACTTTCAGCCAGCTAAAAGTGCAACATGAATTTCAAAAATTGCGATTTTTATTGCAGAAATGGACTCTACGTCGAAAAATAAATCGATTTGACTTTTTGTTTGACTTCCTAGGCCAACGGAAACCCATTTTTCGAGACCCCCCAACAATCGTGAAAGACATGAAAAGATTCATAATTTTTTTTTTTTTTTTCTGTTTTTTTTTCTTCATACGGATCCTTTGAGACCCGACTTCGTGTCTTTAACTTGGCACTGAAGATTAAGTGAGGTGTCTAAAGTGATCAAGATATAATGGAGATGAGCCCGGACCAAAAAAAAATTCTAAATTATAAGCGGCGGCCCATTTGGGCGGCCTCGGGTTTTGGGAGCCCAAATCGGGAATCGAAGGATAATACTAATCTTAAGTGGTATCAAATGAAAGATCTTGATGAGCAGATACCAAATTTATTGATTTTATTCCTTCATCCGGTCCACTGGGTGGCACCTGGTGGCCTTTTCATTTTCTTTGGCGGGTAGGTACCTTCGAATCCTAAGCTTAGTGGTCAGATCTTGGCCAGTATGTATTTTTCGAGATGACCTCGCTCTCTCACTGCAAAATTTTAATGTTTAAGTTTCCAAGTATTTATTTAGTTAGTTCATTTTCCGTCCGTTTCTTTAGAAGATAACTTTGTTTATTGGTAGCATGCTCGACCTGTCACCCAGTCAGCATGGGTTCGAATCCTGGCGGGGACGAAATTCTTTAGCTCTATATTTTCGATTTGGGCTTAACGTTGTTTTGTTTTTCCGATCTTTATATTTGATCTTCATGACGACCACATTACCCTCGCGAGGAAAATTTTAGTAGTTGCAGAATTGGCCGATGACCTGTGGCGGCATTACGAGATTGATTTTGGACAATCATGGTTGGATGGAGATAAAATATGATGAATTAGCTCTCATAATGTCGATGCTAATCACTAAAAGTTGTGACAAAGTAGTGACTTTGGCCAAGTGGGTAGCATACTAGGCTTGCACGCACGATGACTTGGGTTCGATCCCCTTCAGGGAATTTTTTTTTCTCTGTCCATTATGTCCGGGGTACACTCATACCTCGTGAGGTATTGATAAGGGACGTCACCACCGAGTTCTCTCCCGCTCATGGTTTTATCAACACCAAATTGTCGCGCGTCGCTTGCATTTTTACCTGATTTTATACTTACATAGTTTAGGCCTAGCATAAAAACTATAATCGAAACACCTAGGAATCATTGATATAGACCTGAGGCATGGCCTTCTATGTATTTTTCCTAAACCTATGATAAACCCAAGGCATGGCCTTCTATATATTTACCTAACCCTACTATAAACCCGAGGCATTGTCTTCTATGTATTATCCCTAACCCTACTATATTCCTGAGGCATGGCCTTCTATGTATTTTACCTAACTCTACTATACACTGAAAGCATTGCTTTTTATTTGTTAGAGATTTTAAAGATTTCCTTATAAAAGGCCAATTCTTATATAAAAATGATAATTTTATTTTCTTAAATACCTAATGTAAAAAAGCATGGTCTTATTTCCGGGAGAGATACTCGTGGTGACCCCTGCAATAAACCGGAGAGAATTCGGGTAAGAAAAGGTCAACGGGAGAGAACTCATTACCTCACCTTGATAAGGTGATTACAAATTAATTTCTTTGGCATTTGTAAATCCAGGTGTTTTATGTCCCTCATAGGAGGCTCCGAGGTCTATTTAGCATTGAAAGATAAACATAATCATGTGGAGTATAGAATCAAAAGGTCTTGCATTACAAATTTATATATTATTTGGGGATCAAAATACATATTGACCTTAGAAAAATTAAATACGTACTGCTAAAACTATATCTTAAAAAAAGACAACTTGGTACATTCACATTTTCCCAGCTTATTTACTTTTGTTATTCATAATGTTTCAGTAGTGTATGAACCTATATTTTCGTACAAAAAGAACTGATATCCCCCCAAAAACACCACTTCGTGGTTAAAAAATGAAGAACGCCTCACTCAAAAGAATGATTATAATTAGCTAAAAATAAATGATATCAAGTTGAGAACACCTTACCCCCTCTCTTTCTATATCTCTGCACTCCTCTCTGAATTTATTCCTCTTATGTTTATCTTTCTTTATCCTTTATAGGGGTCATCCCAAACTTGATTTCTCTTTAAATTTACTTGTTGCACGGCAATAAAAAATGGCGGTCGCGGTGTAATTTTCTCGATTCAAATCAAATAAGTTCAGAAAAATCATACTCCGACCGCCTTTTTTTATTGCCGTGCAACAAGTAAATTTAAAGAGAAATCAAGTTTGGGATGACCCCTATAAAGGATAAAGAAAGATAAACATAAGAGGAATAAATTCAGAGAGGAGTGCAGAGATATAGAAAGAGAGGGGGTAAGGTGTTCTCAACTTGATATCATTTATTTTTAGCTAATTATAATCATTCTTTTGAGTGAGGCGTTCTTCATTTTTTAACCACGAAGTGGTGTTTTTGGGGGGATTATTTTTTCGATAACTCTTGTATGTAGTTTACGAGACACTTTCATTTTTATTCTCGACATATAACCAAAAAAAAAAAAAAAAATGGCCAATTTTCATGAAATTGTTCCGGTTCTGCCTTGCATTGCAGCTTCATGCCAAATTGCATCGTTCTACGACTTACCGTTCTTGAGATAATATTTTGTATAGACACACCCACACACATATACGAACGGACCATTTGATACAAACTACTTCCTTGGAATCAGGAGAGTCTATCCATCCAGAAATAATGTCATCAGCTCAATTTCGAAAAAACGGACCGAAAACAATACTTTCTATACCTTAAAGGCAATGGAAAGTAATATGGCAAATTCTTGAATTGCTCACTGTTAGAATGGAAATTTCAATTAAGAATGCTCCTATCATGAGGATCAGGGTGAAGATGGTGCAGGGATATTTGGTGAAGCCGAGTTGTGATGTCTGACATTGAAGAACTTTAATTTGTATTTCTGGTACATCCTCTATCTTTTTATTTTTAACTGAACAATCCTGAGTTTCATGTACCTGAACTATCCTGAGTTTCATGTACCTGAACTATCCTGAGTTTCATGTACCTGAACTGTCTTGAGTTTCATGTACCTGAAATGTCCTGAGTTTCATGTACCTGAAATGTCGTGAGTTTCATGTACCTGAAATGTCCTGAGTTTCATGTACCTGAACTGTCCTGAGTTTCATTGTGATCACGTCAACCCTCTCACAGTTCATCTCTCTTGGTTCAAGAACAAAGGCGAGAAAAAGTGAAAAACTAACGTAAAAGACAATAAATATGCAAATTATCTTTCACCTTTTGTCTTTCATAACTAACAAACAGGCTTTGTGGAAAACAGACGAGAGCGGGACTGGGGAGGCTTGTGTTTCACATCTTCTATAGTAATTGCACCTCCACTAACATCAGAACAAGCAACTTCTACGAGAAATTTTGTACAATGGCTTAGGTACAAAATTTCTGGCATACATTTTTGAGATATATTGTCATATTAATTAAATATTTCATGTTAAGAAATGAAAATCACACAAACAAAAAAAAAAATACAGCATTTGCTTCGGGATATTTATGTAAGTATAATTGTATACCGATAAATCAGAAATTGTTATTTGTTGTTGCTATATTGTTTTGATTCAGTGATTGAAATATGACGGATTATTGCCTAATTATCTTACTTGGTCTACTATACTGTTTTATAAAAGTATTTTTTTTTTTTTAAGTATAAAAGTTCTAAAATCCAATATCTCAAACACGAAATGAATTAATCATATTCGATGTGTGTAAAAAAAGTATGTAGAATTAAACCCCGCCTTCAATGGTCCAATAAACACGAATTAACCTATGTACATACTTTTTTTAATCACCCTATATATATTATATCATATATATTATGCGATGCTGCTATGCAATCTATGTTTTGCACTCTACAAATAAGTCGTATTATAGCTACGAATACAAAAGGTATTTCCTAACGAACACACAATAACCTGCTTCAGTATGACAAGTCCAAGATAAAGAAGGATATAGAGAGCTGGGGTAGAAAAGGGGGAGAGAGATAGCGCAGCAGAGTGAGAGAGAAACTCAGTAAATAATACCCATCCCAAGAGAAGCACAGAGCACAAAATAAGGACGTCAGGACATAAGATAAAGGTGGTTCTCATGCTTTGAATTCTTTCCCAATTTTAATCCGGTTTTCCGCTTGAAAAATCGATTTTATATCTTTGATTTGTTTGATACTACCAATATTTGAAAAATACACTGCCAATTCTGGATATAATATTTCTTCGTGATTGGTTCACATTGTATACGCTTGGCAATTTTGAGATTTTATACTAAATCACTTGTATCACCAAAAAAATTTAACCGAGTCTCTTCATTTTTTTAAATCATGGTAGAATACCGTTTTTTCTACATTCTAGATCCCACATAAAAAATCTGTATCGGCCAGTCGTAGACCTTATTTTTGCACATTTTTGTCCAAAATTTTGAATTTTCTTAAATATCAGAGCTAAGTCCGGTCTTATATTTTTCTCATTATATTTCTCTTATTCTAGTCGAACATACGAAACTTTAGCGTTCTAAATAGTCAAGATTTCTATTTAAAGACATATTCATAAAGGCGCGTATACGACACCGTTCAACAGCAGTTAACCCTTTCAACCCTAATGGGATTATACGTCCCAGAGATAGCTTTTCCTGTTCAAGTGGGATTATATGTCCCAAAACGACTAACAGAACACCGGTCTCAGTGTTGTTTGATCATGTATCTTGTTTTCTGTCACGTGACCAAGTTTCATGTTAATACCATGTCTAGTTCTCCCTCCAGATCAGTTTGATTTCAGCAAGTGCACAGAGCAGGTGTGTCGAATCTCAAAATAATTACATATGTGTGAAATGTCTCTAAGACAGGAACAACATACCAGTACAGTGGTCAAAACTAAACTGATCTTTTATTTCCACAAACTACACTGGCCGCTCTCTCATCTTTCAAATCATCAAACCCTACTATACATATTACATTATTCCTACTTACAATAACTCTCGCTGTCTTTTTCCATATTATGCCACCACACTTTGGTTCTCAACTTTTGCTTCATTTTCACAATTCCAGGATGTCCTTCGTGAGCTAGGGATAGCGTGTGCTTCCTGAGTGATGGAGGGATGAAAATCCTAGTACCTCTTAATATCATGTCATCCATTATGCACAGCTCTGTCTTGATTAATTCAAATTTTCTGAACTCTACAGGCCATCTGTCACATTGTATGGCTTGTTTCAGTGAAGACATCCTCGGGTCTCGCTGTGAATGTTCTCGAATTTCTTCTAGACTCATTGCCTTAGGAGTGGCTTCCAAGGATAAAGGTGAGGGTTGTGACTTACCTTCAACTGAATTAATAGGTATTCCTATTTTCAAAATGCCAAGTTTTTTCGCCGTCTCACCACTCAACAAGGACACACCATTGCCTTGACAGATGAAGAATTTCACATTTTTAAGCTTTGTCCCATTTGAAATGGAAACGTCACACTCTAGTTTACCTATGATGGGTAAAGGTGTATTACTACCATAGGCAAATAGCTTCTTTGTTGTCTCTTCATAAAACAGAGAAGGATTCTTGCGTTTAAGGTAACGCCACGAATCAAAATCCAAAATATTGACAGAAGCCCCGCTGTCAACTAGAAATTTTATATTGACTTGGCCTTTCAAAGTTATGTTCATCATGTCAGATTTTGATACCACAGTGAATACAGAAAAAGTAATTTCATCTTGAGAGCTATCTGATTCAAATTCTACTTGTCTAACTTGCTTTTGATATCCATGCCATTTCGAATTGGTTTCATTTTTACAACATCTTAAATAGTGTCCTA
Source organism: Bactericera cockerelli (assembly GCA_024516035.1). Lineage (NCBI taxonomy): Eukaryota > Metazoa > Arthropoda > Insecta > Hemiptera > Triozidae > Bactericera > Bactericera cockerelli. Next base: position 24,522,859 of record CM044956.1, read on the forward strand.
CAATACCACATTTTAAACATCTTGCTTCTTGAGCAGGACAGGATTTGTCTGACCTCCAATGAGTAGATAACCCACATTTTGAGCAGTATTTGCCTTTATCATTTGATGTCATTCTATGCATTTCTTTTATTTTAGAAATCATATAATTAGGGTCAAGTTTGCCTTCTATTGCACGCGCGTGATTCTCTGATTGTTCAAGTGTCCTAGCTACCTCCAGCAGTTTCTCAATTGTCAGCTTGTCACCTTCCTTCAACAGCAACCGCCGCAACTCAGACGATGTAGACTTCTCAATCACTTGATCGATTATCATTTCATTCTCACCATAGTGTTCTGGATCACAATTCTTCACTTGAGTCTTAAGTCTCATGACGAACTGTGAAGTTGACTCTCCATCGTTTTGATTCATCTTTCTGAAAACATTTCTCTCGTACGTGTAACTTTTCTTTTCCTTGAATATTTCATTGAGCTTCTCGGAACAATACTTGTAAGGATCTTTCTTTTCCTCTTCATCATTGACATTCAGTGCAAACCAAATGTTTTGTAAATCTTCACCACCCAAGTGCAATAATTGCGCTTGTTTTCTCTTCGAATCCGTAATATTTTCCGCAGTGAAAAACAACTCGATGGATCTTATCCATCTGGTCCATCTTTGAGCAATTGAGCTCTCATCACCATCACACACAAAAGGTTTTATGTTACAAATGACACTTGACATAATCAAACTTTACTCGTCGCCAATGAAATGTCTCTAAGACAGGAACAACATACCAGTACAGTGGTCAAAACTAAACTGATCTTTTATTTCCACAAACTACACTGGCCGCTCTCTCATCTTTCAAATCATCAAACCCTACTATACATATTACAATGTGCTATTTATTTTCAAATCCATGAAAGCTAAGTGCAGAAATGCAGTTATTTAGAGTGCTTATAGTGTTTTATTGTGTTTAGAATAATTTCCAATGTAATATCTATAACCTAGCTCAAGTTGTTCAGGGGAATAGGGAGGGACTTCTTGGTGGGACATATTGTCCCAGTAGTATTTTTTGGAGACCAGCTGGGATACTACGACCCAATCCTTGTTCGTGATGGGATTTATTGTCCCATCAGTTCTTTTTAGGCGGGACTATTTGACCCAATAGTAGTTTTTCGTGAAATTATTTTTAGACCAGGAGTTTTTTTTCATGTTATTTTTTTTATTTTCATTTTGATTTACAAATAAAAAAAATTGATACCAAAAATTAGCTCTAAATGTTGTCATTACTATTCTTGAAGCCCAATATACAGGTTTTAAAAATACTAATGGGACATACTGTCCCACCAAAGAATACTAATGGGATGTTCTGTCCCACCAAAGAATACGGCTGGGATACAGAGTCCCACGAAAGAATACGGCTGGGACTTATTATCCCAGCATTTTCCGGAAAAACGGCAAAAGCTAAAATCTTCAAACTTTGTACAGTTCTTATTTATGACCCAATAAATAAGATCCAATGAAGAAAATCATAAAATTTATACGCTGCAAAAGTCGGGTTGAAAGGGTTAAAGTGCAAAAGTTTTAAATTTCACTTTTACATTAAAGTGCTTCATAATTTTGATGCTCTGTCAGTCAGTGAGTCAGTTACAAAATCGCGAATTTTAAAATTACTTTACTCTGAAAGTTTTTTCAGAGTAAAATTTCAGTGTTTTTTCTGATACTAAGTGAAAATATGTGCCAAATTTCATAGCCATGGTCAATAGATATAAATGTGTGATTTGCTGGAACTTGTCCTGGCACACTGCCATGCGCTCAGACTACAGGAAACATTACCTAACCTTACGCTACATGAAATGACGTTAAATCAAAGGTACAAAATAGGAAATGATAAAACTATTTATATGAAAAGGCACTTGACAATGAAACACGAGAAACTACAGGTTTGAAAATTTATGAAAATCCAATGCTGCGCACTAGTATTCAATTATTATTAATAATAATGCTTTATTAAAATAAAAATAATTTATTGTAAGATCTTGTAAAATAATAAACAACAAGTGCACGTTGCAAATAAAGAAAAAGACGCAAGGAGTTTTTGCAAGCAATAAATAATTCTTCGGAATGACGTATTTCAGGAAATTTAACGGAGAGAAAAGAATAGTGTGTTTTGCTGTAGTAGTTCAGCACAAAGCTCACAAAATGATAAACTGCAATTTACATTGGTACTAATCCAAAAATATCTTTTGGATAACCAGTTTCGTTCTAGAGTGTGGAAGAGATTGCCATAGGCAATAACCCCGCCCTTTAGTTAGGACATATGTTTTCAAATATTATCTATTCTTTTTCATTTTTATTGTATCCCCCAAAAAACACTTCGTGTAAAAATAGTCGTCAAGTGTTGGAATAATTAAAAAGAACTGATATCAAAAACGTCAATTTCCATGTTTCAAGGAATTTTTTTTCACGAAATTAGTCACACAACAAAATAATACTCTTGAAAGAACCATATTGTATAGTTACAGAACCACGTCCTTGACTACTGCACACTGTTTTGTTCTGAAATTTATGTGTAGTAATCTGCTAACAAAACAATGTGCAGTAGTCAAGGACGTGGTTTTGTAACTATACAATATGGTTCTTTCAAGAGTATTATTTTGTTGTGTGACTAATTTCGTGAAAAAAAATTCCTTGAAACATGGAAATTGACGTTTTTGATATCAGTTCTTTTTAATTATTCCAACACTTGACGACTATTTTTACACGAAGTGTTTTTTGGGGGATATCACTACTTTTTGATTTAATTGATTTTCCTCAATCAGTGATGCAAAAAGAGCGTAAATCGACTTACGCCCTTTTTCCATCAAGCCCCGCAAACAAAAAAGAAACTTTAGAAAGATGCTGAGAGAAAATTTTATAGTATACTGTCTGAAGAGAGGAGAAATCTTGAGATAACAAGTGTGATCCTTTCAGTGACACTAAATAGCGCTCAGCAATTTTGTTGATCTTTTCAAATTTTGAAACCCACTGCTAGATTCACTAAAAGAAAAGTACCCCGTTTCAGTAAAAAATATTGTGACCTAAATGACATTTTTTTTTTTTTAATTTGAAGTGACGACATATCAACTCAAAGTGAGAAAGTTTTAGGCAAGGGTCTGAGCTTTCCTTTGACATATCGATCGCAAATTCTGATGAGCCCTTCTTGAGCTATGCCGGCCAAGGACAAAAAGTGGATTGTGACACAATTTTTTTCTCACATTTATACTTTTCTGTGCGGTGTGGTGTGAATGTGGTATGTGTGTGTGGTGTGTGTGTGTGTGTGTGTGTGTGGTGTGAGTGTGTGGTGTGGTGTGTGTGGTGTGGTGTGTGTGGTGTGGTATGTGTGGTGTGTGTTTTGTGTGATGTGAGTGTATGATGTGTGTGTGTGTGTGTGTGTGATTTGTGTGTGGTATGTGTGTGTTGTGTGTGGTGGTGTGGTGTGGGTTGGTGTGGTGTGGTGTGTTGTGTGTGCGTGATGGGCTGGCGAAGCGGCAGGTGTAAACCGCTAGTGTTTCAATAAATTAGAAGTTCCACTTCCTAGTTTATAAACTGAGTTACATAATCTACACTTCCCTAAACCGTCCGATTGTTTGAAACTGTTTCTTACTATGGCTTTTAGAAATTATGACCCATGTATTTGCCTAACTTCAAGTTCCTAAACATTAAAGTTAAGTCAGAAGTACTCAAACTCGCTTTACTAAATCTACGCTGAAACCGGGACTTGAACCACCGACCTCTAGGTTACAAGTCCACTGCCTTATCGATCAAGCTACTGAGGTTGGTAAGTTGCTAAACATGGTGTCATTTCAGCATAATCAGTATAAACAGAAAAAATAAGAAATTGTTCTAGATTATACATTTTTATTATTATTATCTGACCTTACAATTAACACTGCGACCTAATTAGATCTATTGTGACCAGTTGATTCTATTTGGTATTAACGTCCTGACTGAGATAGTCAGGACGGGGGTTTTACACTCCATTCGCTGGGAATCGTACCAGCTACCCACATTAACCTCACCCAGCCTGGGTAGGGCCGGAAATGCCAGCCTCACGTGTTTGGATGAAACAGAATTTTCGTCGAAAAGTCTGCTCCAACCGAGAGTCGAACTCGGGAACTCTGGTCTACGGGCAGTATAGGTAGACCGATAGTTAGATTTTGACATATCAATGTTGATCGAGTTAAACCATACTCACTTCATTCGAAATTAAACGGTCAAAGGAGGTTGACTCAAACTAGTAACTTACTACTGTTTTTTTTCTCACGAGATATAACAGAAAGCCGGCCATCCATAGTACAGAGTAAAAATTCTACCTAGCCGGGATTCGAACCCAGGTCACCTTGCAAACCTTGTGTTTTACCTACACCAGTCGACCATCACAGAGACTACTCTGTGATCGTCGACTAATATTTAATTATATAAATTTATCATTTGATCTACATTAATCAATATTCTGCCTCTAGCTGGCCAATAATTAATACTTTTCTAATAATATCAGAGGCACGCACGCTTCCTCTCAGTAGTGAGTTTGAAGAAATGTTTTACCTTTGAAATATAAATTATGATTGTTATGATAATAATTATTATCGTGATGTAGATATCTTTGAACAAAGTTATAGGACGTTATTATTCCCGATCGGATAAGTCGGTCTGTTGGCAGCTTGGATGAAGCGAGGACGTGAACCACATAGATTAAGTTCTGTGTGAGGTGAAGATTTTTTGTTACTCTCATAAATTAAAATTCAGTTTTTTCTTTTTATGTCTCACACTGTCGCTGATTTTTTTAAAATTTTATTTACATCGTAGTATAATTCTGCGTAATTAGACCTTTAGAAAGAACTTTCAGTCATGCACTTGGGATAAATAGGCGTGGCTCCGGGGTTCATTATAGATATTCCTTTAGAGGGCTTTAAATACTTATCTACTTGTTTCAACCATCTGAAATTAAGTGTGCTTGTTTTCATTGAATAGACCTTTCTAAAAACACTAAAAATACATATCTAGGATATCCAGAAAAAATAAGAAAAAATAAATCCGGTTTTCTTGTAAAAGGCTATAACTCAATTTTGGTCCAGTGAAATACTTAATTTATGTCAAAATACCATCCCATATGATTAGGACTTTCTAAAAATACCACAATCGCAGCTCCAAAATAACCAGAAAAAAAAAGAAAAAAGAAATACGGTTTTCTTGTAAAAGGCTATATCTCCTATCCTATAAAAAATAAATACTTAAAACTATAAAAGGTATGCAGAGATAAAAATTCCCTTTCCAAAAACGTATCTCACGTCTTTCCACGATAAGCACACGTTGCTGTACCCTTGACAGAAAATTGGTCTGAAAAAAAAAAAAAAAAACCCGTATGAATAATTTTATGAAATTCAAGATTTTCGGCGTGGCCAGAAAACGACTTTAACTGTACGTAGGAACCTCGCGCTTACGTGAAACACAATCTACTTTCGCGTCTCATTACGAATTTGAATTAAAAATTGATAAAAGTAAGCGGGAAGTGGGTGAAAACAATAAAACAAAATACATATAAACTCTGTTTCGTGTTAATATAGGCCGGTTGGCTGGCGCTACTTGACGAGCGCTCGCCTACCGGCGAGCTTGATATATTGTTTTTTTCATTTTTTCACTGTTAAAATTATTATTTATATGTACATAATGTCCTTTGCATCTAATAAAGAATTATATAATAATAATAATAGAGAGGGAGGGTGTAATTATATGTGCCACTATCCATTTTAGTGTTTAGTCAGTGAATCAGTGTGTTCACGATAGTGAAAAATCATTCTGGACTATTGTACTTTAAGAAATAATTTCTTTTGAGGAACGTACCTATGGAACAGCAACTTTACTGAATTAGAGTGGATCGGAGAGGGAAAAATATCCAAATCTACTATCAAGAACTGAATTGGAAAGACTAATAGATATCGTTAAAACTGGTAAGAAGAATTTAGAGTAGCAGCATGAGGATAGGGAGTAGGGAGCGGTAGCAAGAAAGGAAGTGGAATAAAGAAAAAGAGAGAAAACTTATAGAAGAAGTGAAAGAGAGATGGGAAGAGAATATAAGAATGAGTTCAGAAAAAGGAACGAATCAGAGTAGAAGCATCGGGAGAGTAGAGAATAAGAAATAACAAAGCAGAGAATGAGAAGAAAAAAAAATAATAAGACTCTGTAGTGGAAAGTATCTACCAGGTGAGGTCAATGCTCAAAGCATTTTCTAACACCCAACCCTCAGAGTCTTATTATTATGTGGTCACAAACTCAAATTAACGAGGAAAAATACATGCACTGGCCGGGATTCGAACCAACGAATCCCTGCGCAGGCTGGATTACCAGACTAGCGCGTTAACCACTTGACTACCAGTGCATGGTAAAA